>VXAU01000530.1:46737-63797 GCA_013399695.1 Formicarius rufipectus | reverse complement strand
CGTACACACTTCGGGGCTTCGCACGGGCTAACTTGGCCCCGCGGCCGGGGGGTCCACACTGCCCGCGGTGAGACGGGTGGGGGGAGCAGCGGCCGGTCCCGCTCCGAGATGCATCTGGTTGTACTTAGGGTGAGGAGTGGGGAGGGGGCTGGCCCGGCGCCCCTCTTTCTCTCCCTGGCCTTGGCTATAGTGGCAGCTGTCAAAGGCGGCGGGGAGCCCCCACACCCCATCCAAACTCCCTTCACCATCCCACCCTCTCGCAGGACCCATCCCTGGACCAATCCCACCCCCCATGCCACCCCATCCCTGAACTCACGCTCTGCACTCTTTGCCTTTCTCCCTCTCTCCCGACCCGCAGCCAAAGCTCGTACCCCCGGGACACCCGGGCCGGGCTGAGCCCGAGAGTTGCTACCGCGGACTGTGCCGAGGCAGGAGGTTGTGTGCTGTTCCCCAGATTTTGAACGGGCTGGGGACAAACTGGGTGCTGCGGGGTCACAATCCCTGTGTTCCAGTGGTAGATAAAGTGGATGGAAGGATTTGAGGGAGGGGGGCGGGGGGAGAGAAACTGAGGCACGGGAGGGCCAGGCAGGGCTGAGCCCAGAGCGAGGGCCGGGGTCTGGTGGGGTCTGGCAGGGGATCACGTTTCTCTGTACTGGCATTGTCTGCGCTGGAAGGCGGCTGTTGATATAACTCTGTCTACACGAGGGCTTTTTCTGGCCAAAAATCCTTCCCTTCCTGCCCTCCCGGGCTGAAATAGCTAGGCTTGCAAAACCGTCCGGGCAGAGCCGGCTGGAGCCTTCCCTCGGCTCCCGCTTCCTCCAGCTGAGCGGGAGAGACGAGGCTTCATCCTCTGACGAGCCGGGCCAATTAGTGGTGGCTTTCCCAATGGCCACTTCTCACCCCGCTCCTGTGCACCCCAGGACCCCCATCGGCTGTTTTTCCCCCCTCCCCATTCCGGTCCTGCCTTTATGAGATCCTTATGTGACTAATTTAATTACGGCAGCTCTTCCCTAAGGAGCCTGGAGGGGGTGGCGGGCGAGGGGGATCAGGCCCTGCCACGCACCACACAAACCGGGGATTTACCCCCGTTGTGTTCCACAAGGCTGGGATGGAGAAGTCCAGCTGTGGGAGCTGGAGCCCCTCCTGACATCCCCCTGAGTCCCCCTGGCATCCCCCTGACCCCTCCATGGCATCCCCTGCGCGGGTTTGGATTTGTTTTGGAGTGTTGAGACCCTTCCCGAGCTTCGGGCAGCGTCAGAAACAGGCGGGCACTGAGGTTTTGGCATCACCGCAGTTCCAGAGAGGGAAGCACAGGGAAAGGGATTTGAGTTCCTGGGCACAGCTCCTGCCAGAGGTGTCCTGAGGCCGTCGGCTGCCTGTGGCTCGCCGGCCACCCCGGTGATGCCACCCCGTCTGCACCGGTGCCAGCGGAAGGGGAAGAGCCGCCCGTGCCGCCGCGTCGCTTCCAAGGATGCCAAAACGGGACCGCTGGGAGATCCAGCCCTTGGACCAGCCCCCGGGAAGGCAGGGAGGGAGGAATCAGCCGTGGCCCCGGTTTCCCCTCACCCGGTCAGCAGGATATCCAGGTCTCGGTGCCCGGGAGCAGCGGCCGGGTCGAATCAGGGTCGTGTCTCCGGTTGGGAAAGGCAGCTGGATTTGCTCCCACCACCCCCAGCCGCGCGGGAGGAGCAGCCCAAGGGTTTGTTCTGCCTCATCCCGGCGGATCCAGACGGGTTGCTGAGCAGTTTGGTGATGGGAGGGGGGACCCAGCACCCGGGGAGGGACGGAGCCCACCTCTCTCCCTGAGTGCAGCTCCACATCCCCGTGTGGGGATTCTTGGCCAAACTATGGGGCTGGCAAATGTGCCCCCCACCCCGGCATTCCATCACCCTCCTCCATGGGGAGGGGATGCCGAGCCCTTCGGGGGCTCACACCGCCCTCCCAAGGAGGGGTTTTTTTTTTTTTTTTAATCTGCTTCCCCATCTCCCCATGGGGAGCTCAGCATCACTTGTCCGGCAGAATCACGGGATGCTGGAGAAGGGGCTGGAGGTCTGTGCCCCCCTTTTCCCGGGTGTCTGAGCTTCCCAGCCATGCCTGGAGTTCTCCAGCCGCCCAGATTTCACCTAGATTACACTTTCCAGGCGTAGCCAACCCAGGCTACTGGTTGGAGTCACACTTGTCAGGCTGCCCAAAAATATTTTCCAGCCGTTATATGTCACTTATTCATGCAGGGTAAAAATCCACCCGCGGAGCCGGGGCCGGCGGGAGGCCTGCGGTTCAGGGCTCCGGAAACCTTGGGAATCTCAGACCGATCCCGGGATCTGCTTTATCTTTGTGTAATCACCCGCATGCCCCGGCGGGGGCCCGGGGTGCGACGGCGAGGCCGGAGGTGGGGGGTCGTTCCTCGCTGCCCTCCCTTCCCTGCTCCTGGGAAACGCTCCGGCTGCTGATTCACGCCGGCGGGTCGTGGCGAGGGGGGAGACGGCGTTTCCTGAGGCTTTATCCGCAGCCGAGCCGGGGTTGGGAAACACATGGAAACATATGGCCGGCGGGACGGGGCGGCCTCGGGGAGACCCGGGGAGAACAAAGCAGTCGGGAGGGGTGCGGGGAAAGGAGGGAGGATGGCTCCCGGAGCGGGGTTTCCTCAAGTTTTTCGTCCCGGTTGTGCCGTGGCGGATGTTTCCCGGACGAGAATGTGTCCTCCAGGTTGCTCGTGGCTTTGCTGAGGATTCCTGGAGAAAACAGCATCCCGCTGCATCCCTCTGTGGGGAGTTGGGGTTCCGCTTATCACCTGGCCAAAGGCTGCAGATCCATCCCTGCTGTGCTTTGATCGAGAGGGGCTTTGCGTGGCAAATCCCTGCTCCATGTATGTGGGAAAGGCAATGGGAAGATCCTGAGCTGCAGAAGTGTTTATCAGCATGGCCAGAGAGCGGGGAACGGCCTTTGGAAAGAGTTAGTGGGTGCTGGAAGGGGTTATGGGGACAGGATTGAGCAGTGAAAGCACAAGGAGGGATGTTTGCAGGCAGAGCCCGCAGAGCTCTGGGAGCCCTTGGGGGCCGGTGTCCTTTGGCAAGAGCCAGAGACAAGGACAGACACGGTGCCATGAGACCCCAGGAGACCCCACGTGTCCGGAGCCAGGTGCTGGGACACAGCCCTTGCCCCTGATGGGCTCTGGCTCCTGCTGCCACCAAGTTCCCTTCCAATGTGACACCAATCACCCCCTCCATCCCCTGGCAGAGCAAATCTCAAGTGTTTTCCCAAGTGTTGCCGCTGGCCTGGGATGTGTTTTCCTCAAAGCCTTGGCTTTGGAGAAGGGACACAGGGAGACCCCTGTACATGGCTCCTGGCATCCCAGGGTTCTGTCGGCCTTAGGTTTGGCATCTTCCACACCGAGCCCTGGAGGAGGCTCTCTCCTCCATTCGCTGTCACGGAAGAGGAACAGAAGGAAAATCCTCCCCTGGAGTGATCAAACCATCCCTCCCACTCCCAACCACCTCCCGAGATGGACGTTTCCTGACCCTGGAAGTCTTTCGTTGGCCTGGGATGTGTTTATTAGAGACTCCACGGTGCTTATTTCATCACCTGGAGGAAGAAGAGGGTTTGGAGCCTGAATCCCAATGCCCAGGGCTGGGGAGGGAATGTAGCTGTAGTGAAGCACTGGCAGAGAAGGGATGTGCCTTACAGAGGGATGCACAGAGGGGAATTGGGAATAGGGATCATCCCTTCACCTTGGATGCTCTGCTTGAGCATCTCTGCCTCCCTCAGCTGCTGGATGTGCAGTGCCAGGTGCTGACACAGCCCTGGGTCTCCCAAAAGCACCAGGTGGGATAAGGATGCTCCAGCCAGGAAAGAGGAGGCAGGGGGTCCCAACTGAGTGCAGGACTGGCTCTTTCAGGGATGCCCCTCGGTGCTGACCGGCCCCATTCCTCCGTGCCTCAGTTTCCCCAGCGGCTGCAGAGGGGCCAAGCTCTGGCCTGGCTCCCGGCCTGGCCTCCAAGGCTTGAATTCCTGCTTTGTGCCTGCTGTGCTGGTCGGAAGGTGCTCTGGGAAAGCAAATATTCCTGGCCCCGGCATTTACAGGCTGGCTGCTCCCTCTCTCCAGCGAGGGGCACCGGGAGAGGGGCTGCACTCCCGGTTCACCTCCATCCTGCTCCCACCGTCCTGGAGGGTCTCACAGCACCACTGACCGCTGCGGGAAGCCGGGGAAGAGCCGGTTGCTCCCCTATCCCACAGCCCCGGGATGCTCCACGTCCCTCCGCCTTCGCACCGACGCCTCCTCCCCGGGGTTGTGCGGGCAGGGCAGAGCCCCGGCGCCAGCGGGACCCTCCGGTCCTGGCTGAGCCGGGTCCCCTCTCCTCTGGCGGCGGCCCCGGGGTGTTTTGCCTCGCAGCTGGGCCGTGCGGGGGCGAGGGGCGGTGCGACGAGCATTCCTCACATATTTAGCGGCTCTGCGAGCCAGTGGGATGCGGCTCCCGTGACTCCGTGGCTTTACAAGCCGGCAGCTCGGCTGAGGCCGGGAGACACCTATGGAACCGCTGTCCTCAATGCCATTCCCGGCTGCGGCAGAGCAGCTCTCTCCCTGTCTCCCTCCGCACCCCAAATCCTGCCTGCGCCGGGAGTGATGCTCATGGGTTGGCATCATACGAGGACTTGGAGTGGCTGGGATGGAGCTGCTGAGCCAAGGAGGGAAAGCAGGGCTGAGGAGATGCTTTCCATCCTGCCCAGTGCCCTTTGAGGGTTGGTGGGAGCCACGCAGGGGTGAGGGTCGCTCCCAGCTGGTGCCCTTTGGTGGACCCCACACAGGGACGAGGGTCCCTCCTGCCTGGTGTCCTTTGCTGGGCTCTGCACCAGGCTGAGGGACCCTCCTGCCCGGTGCCGTGCACGGAGCCTCCTTTGCCCCGGACTGACCTGGAATGTGATCCTGCCCTTTTTATCTGCCTCCCGCCCTGCCAAGGCTTTCCCACTGCTCTGTTTGCTTTTCCCGGCTCATCAGAACACCGCGTTCACTCCCCGACCCCTTCCCACTGCTCATTTTATTTTATTTCCCCTGCAGCATGGTTCCCAACCTTGGTGGAGTCCGAGGTCAGGCTCATTCCAAAATCCCGGTGACCTCAGAGAGGTCAGGCCCACGGGTACCCCTCTGCACTGTTTGCCGAGCTCAGGGGGATGAAGGATGCTGAGTTCCTGCATCCCAGGCAGGGAAACAGGGACCCTGCCGGGACAACCAGTGAGCCATGAGCAGACAGGAGGTGCTCGTAGGATCGGGATGGGGTGCTGAGTGGGGTTGGCCCAGGTCCTGCTGAAAAACCTTGTTTGTCTAAAGCTTCAGCCCCGGGGTTACGTCACCGTTCCAAGAACCCGAAAGAAAACACAACACAAAAAGTCAAACAACAGCGGAGGGCTGAGCTATCTCCTGGCTGCGGGGGGGAGGGAAAGAGCTCTGTGGGATCCTCCTCTCAGGTCCCGAACGCCTGGTTGTGTCCTGGGGATTGGGAGTGATGTGTCTGGACGGAGCTGGGATGATCCCACTCTCCCCTCCCGCCTGATCCCAGCTGGCTGATGGGGGTGGCGGTGTGGCCATCGTGGCCCGCGCCTGGCCTTGAAGCTGATATCCCGCTGGCATTGCATCCCTCCCGCTGGCATTGCATCCTCCCTGCTGGCTTCACGTCTGTCCCGCTGGCATCACTTGCCCCCCGCTGGCGCCGCATCCTCCCCGCTGGCACCGCTGTGGCTTGGACCTTGCCCCCGATACCTCTGTGGCTGAGCAGAGAGCAGCCCCTGTGGCACAGCCCGCGGTCTGCCAGGCTGGGAACAGCTCAGGGACACCAGGACTGCTCTGGGAATGGCTGGGGACCTTTGTCCCGTGGTTTGGGGCACTGTGACCCGGCGAGATGAGGGTACTTGATGCACAGAATGGGTGCTGGAGGCGTGACAGCTCGGGGGGTGTTTCCCCCTGCTCCAACCTGTGTTCTGCCAAGCAGAGGTTGGGATCTCTTCTGCCCATGAGACCCCCCCACTTGCAGGGGATCCTCTTCACTTGCAGGGAGTCTCCTCCACCTTGGAGGGAGGATGTGACACAATCAGAGAAGGGACAAGTGACATCAGCATGGCAGCATCCCCGAGAGAGAGACCCTCCGGGAAGTTTAACAGCATTTGGGGAATCCCCCCCAAACCACCCGATGTGTCACCTCATGCTGTGGGTTTACAGGGAGTAAGTGGGAGGAGGACGTGACCGGAGCCCAAACCAGCCTGGAAGTTTCTCAATCCGACACTCTGGGCTTGTCCCCGACGTGTCCGTACAGGGATCGCTGCCGGGGCACCCCCTCGCTGTTCCCCTGCGGCTTCTCCGGCCCCTCCGGGAGCAGCAAAACACCTTTCCCCGTGGGCTCGGGGGTTTTTTGGGAAGTGAAGCTGCATCGCACCACCGGGAAAACCAACCCCACGTCCCCGGGCTGGCCTGCCCGGCTCTCTCACGTATCCCAAATCCCTCACATATGGTTTCTATATCACTTGGCTCCGCCGGCGCTTGCTCGGCTGTAAGCGAGCTTACTTTCCCTTGTCTTTCCATGCAGCTCTTGGCACGGGATGCTCGTCCTTCTCCCCGGCCCTGGTCCTCCCCCGCGCTGCCCGTTCGGACACGTCTCTCCCGGCTCCGGAGAGGGTGCGGGGAGGCCGGGGCCGGCTCCTGCCTCTGCTCTGCCCTCAAATTGCAGCCTGGCCGTGCCAGCCGCAGGTCGCTGCCAGGGGAGGTGCCGGCCCCGGCTTGTTTGCTCTTCCCTCGGCTCCGCCGCAGGTCTGCTCTCCACCTCGGCGCTTTCTCCGATGGGATTCACCCCCCGGGTCAGTGCTGAGGACAGACCCAAAACGTGGCTCTTTCGGCGGAGTGGGGTCTGGGCTCGGAGCCGGGCGAAGGGATGGGATCCAGCCTGTTCCTCTGATCCCATGGCTGCTCCTCTCACCCCGCGCCGGATATTTGGACCTCTGAGGGTTATCCTAATTGTCCCGCCTTGTCTTCATAATTAGTGGCTCTTTTGGGATCCATTTGCTTAATTGCTTGGAGCGCGACCTTGGCAACGCTCGGCCTCATCCCCTGAGCTGCTCCAGCCACCCTCCCTTCCCACCACCGCCCTTCCCAGGGTGTGGTGAGGGCAAGGGGGTACCCGGGACCCTCCGCTCGCCGCGGGTACCCCAAAATCCGGTGAGGAACCCCACTGCACCCCACTGCGGCCACCTCCGGAGCCTCGGCGTGACCTCTGCCAGCCCTCGCGCTCCTGCCACGGAGTTTCCGCAGGAGCCGGATCCCAAGGGATCGGGGCCGGCCAAGCCCCGACTCCGGGAGCCGCGCTCGTCCCGCGGCGTTGAGTCACGGAGCGGAAAAGAAGAGGAGGAGGAAGGGCTATGCAGGGTTATGTCCTCCTGCCCTGTGGTGCTGAAGCCTCTCGGCCCTCCCGGTGCTCCCAGCCCTGGCAGAGGGCCGGCTCCGTTCCTGCTCCATTCTTGCCTCATTCCTGCTCCGTCCCAGCTCCATTCCTGCGGGCGCTGGGCGCAGCAGGAGCTTCCAGGGCCATATGGCTTCGCTCCGCGCTGGCAGATGACTCAGAGGTCGTTGGAGCATCCCGGGGCTGTCGGAGCTCGCACCAGGCTTGGGAAGCAGGAGCCGGACAGGAAGGGGGTCCTGAACCCAGCAAAGTGGGGGAAAAGGGAAAAAAAAAAAAAAAAGTAAATTTTGCAACACAAATAATAATGGAAACCCTAAAGAGTGATGGATGGGCTTTATGCGATCCAGATGTGAGAGCAGGGCCGGCTCCAGCTGCTGGGGACAAGGGGGAACTCGGCCAGCACCACGCTCAGCTGAAAGGGAGAGGGAGGAGGAGTAGGGGGAGGAAGGGTTTGCCTTTCTCTTCAGGGCTTGCCAGGTGCGGAGGGGCTGGGGAGGGGCACCCAAGGGAGGTGCCCTGGCATAGACGTGGAGGGAGTTCACACCTCCTCTCCCCCATCCCAGCCGCCTTCCTGGGCGACATCGCCTTGGACGAGGAGGACCTGCGGCTCTTCCAGGTGGACCGGGTGGTGGACCTGGCCCGTCACACCGTCACCCGCCTGCCCACCAACACCTCAGGTACCGCCGCACCCCCAAAACACCCCTCTCCGCCTCCACCGCCGGAGGGGGGCTCTGCCAGTTCTCACGCCCGCCCCTCCTGCCCACAGGCAGCAACTCCACGAGCCCCAGGCCGGGCCACCCGCGGCACAACCGGGGCCGGCAGCGGCCGCGAAGCCGCCGGGCAGCCACGTCGAGGCCGGAGCGAGTGTGGCCCGACGGCGTCATCCCCTATGTCATCAGCGGCAACTTCAGCGGTGAGTGCGGGATTTGGGGGTGCTCCGACCCCCGCCGAGCCTCGGTTCATCCCCTCCACCCTCCCGTCATCGGGCTGACGGCCCCCGCCGCCCCCCTCCGCAGGCAGCCAGCGAGCCATATTCCGGCAGGCGATGCGGCACTGGGAGAAGCACACCTGTGTCACCTTCCTGGAGCGCAACGATGAGGACAGTTACATCGTGTTCACCTACAGACCCTGTGGGTATGTCCCAGAAGGCCCTGGGGGTGCTCCAGGGCCACCTGCCCTGTGGATTTGGGGCTCGGTTTCGTCGTGGGGTCTGGTTGAGGGGCAGGAGGTGTCGGAGCTGCCGCCGCTGCCGCCGGGGGTTGAGGTTGATGGCGAGGCACCAGCCCGGGCTTGCAGTGGGGTTGAGGCCAAAGGAAACAGGGGTTTGGACGAGCTCAACGTCTTCACGCGTCAGGGCACAGCCCCAGCCAAGCAGATGGTGGTTGGGAGAAGGATTTCCCCTGGAATGGGAACCCTTGCGTGGGTGCAAACCCTGAGCCCGGGTCCAGAATACAGGGCTGGACCAGCTCAGCTGCAGAGCACGGACAAGGGTCCATCCACGCAGCAGAGATTTGGGGCTGCTGCAGCCGTGCCGTGCCATGCTGTGCCACCCCATGCCGGGCAGCCCAGTGGCAGGAGCTGAGCTCTCCCAGTTTCCAGGCAGAGCTGAGGCTGGAGGCACAGCTCAAGCTCCTCATCATTGGGCAGGATGGCTGAAGTTCCAGGAGCAAGGATGACTCCCAGATGCTCCACACAATGCAGAACCCCCTCCCCGATGCCCCTGAGCGGTATGCTCACACCAGCGGGGTGCTCCCCAGGGAGGTCCAGGACTCACCTGATGCCCCTCCAGGTGCTGTTCCTACGTGGGCCGCCGAGGAGGGGGACCCCAGGCCATCTCCATCGGCAAAAACTGTGACAAATTCGGCATCGTGGTGCACGAGCTGGGCCATGTCATCGGGTTCTGGCACGAACACACGCGCCCCGACCGGGATGACCACGTGTCCATCATCCGGGAGAACATCCAGCCAGGTGGGGATGAACCTGCCTCCTCCTCCTCCTCCTCCTCATCCCTGCCACAGGGTGCTGACAGTGTTGGGGTCCCCCCATGATTGTCCCCCCAGGACAGGAATACAACTTCCTGAAGATGGAGCCGGAGGAGGTGGAATCTCTGGGGGAGACGTACGACTTCGACAGCATCATGCACTACGCCAGGAACACCTTCTCCAGGTACCTGCCCGGGGTGGCTTTGCGTCCCCTTGTGCCCTGGGCACAGTGTCACAGCGTCCCCAGCCCCAGGGGATGGTTGCCAGCTCCTCACAGGGTTAATTCCCTCAGAGCAAGGCTCTCATCACGGGATGAAGCCCCACAGTGCCCCGTTCCGGAACAGGGAATTGCTGTCCCCGCGGTCACCTCCACTGGGGACACGTCCCCGCTGACTCAACGGCCCACAAGCTTTAATTAGCTGGGCTGGTTTTAATTATCCGGGTTGTTTTTAGCATCCTTCCTCTCGGGGAGTGGCCGCAGGGCCGGTGATTCCCACCCTGCTCACCCTCCTGCTGTCCCAGGGGCATCTTCCTGGACACCATCCTGCCCAAATACGACGTGAACGGGGTCCGACCGGCCATCGGGCAGAGGACACGGCTCAGCAAGGGGGACATCGCCCAGGCCCGCAAGCTGTACCGCTGCCCAGGTGAGTGTCCCCTGCCCAGGTGTGTCCCCTGCCCTGTCACTGCCAGGGGGAGCACGCCCGGGGATGTATCTCCCAGGAAACCGCTCTGCTTCACCCCAAAACTTGGCAAGGGCAGCGTCAGCCTGGATGGATTTGTCTGTTTACAGTGGCTTAGTCGTTTTTTGGGCTCCTCCCCGCCCCGTGAGGAGCACACAAGGTGCCTCTTGCCATCCACGGTGTTTTTTTGGGGGGGATTGAGAGCAGAAGTTGGAGGCAAGAGTTCGGTGAGCCCCGGGGCTCTGCCCATGAGAGCAGAGGTGTCCTCAGCTGCCCTGTCCTCCTGCTCCTCTGAGAAAAGAGCATTTCTCCAAAAAAATATCCTCCAAAGAGTAACATTCATGATCATCCCCCCCAAAAATCCTCAAAAGAGAATTCCCCCCAGAGCATCCTCCAAGATAATCCCCCAAAGATAATCCCTCTAAAAAATCCTCTCTAGACCATCCTCCAAGAGCATCCCTCAAAAGAGCATCCCCCAAAGAACATCCCCCTCCCCCGGAGTATTCTCCTGAAACAATCCCCCAAAGGGTGTCCCCCAAAAGAGCATCCTCTAAGAACATTCCTGAGAGCATTCCCCAAAAAAGTCTTTGAAAGAGCTTCTCCCCCAGGAGCATCCCCACCGAGAATCTTCCAAGATCATCCCCCAAAAAGCACCCTCCAAAGACCGCCTCCCCCAAAAAATGCTCCAAAGAGCAACCCCAAAAAAAATCCTCCAAAACCGTCCCCTGAAGAGCATCCTCCATGAAAAGAGCATCCCGCCCCCCAAAAAAATCCCCTTAAGAGCATCCTCGAAGAGCAGAGCATCCCCTGAGAGCACCCCCTGACCACACAGCACCCTCTGAGACCAAAACGTCCTCAGAGACCCTCCTGCAAGAGCATCCTTCATCCCACCCCAGCACCAGCAGGGGTTTGGACAGGTTTGATCCTGGTGGGATGGGACCACGTGGTCCCACTGGACCCCGTCATGACTGGGACACCACTTGGCACCTTGAAGGGCACCGGGGATGTGACCAGGAGCGGTGGCATTGTCCCAGGCACGGGGAGGGGGCTGGCACGGGTCCCCCCGGCAGCAGGCACGTGCTCTGGGACTGTGTTGGCAACATCTGCAAGGAGTTTGGCTCCCGCACGCTCCCGCTTTAATTCCAGCAACTAATTAGCAGCCTGTGGAAGAGGGACGCCTTTGTGAGGGGCCCCACGGCCGCGCCGCCCTCGGGGGCTGCGGGGGAGCAGGAAAAGTGATTAGTTGGGAGCGAGGAAAGGAGGAAAAAAAAAAAGAAGAAAACCTCCCCAAAAAGCCTCTCTGGATCCCTTTGTTTCCACTGTAAAGCAAGGAGAGGGAAAAAAGGCAGCGAGCCCAGGTTTCAAGCAGCCCTTTTTTTGAACCGTTTCACCTTTCAGCTCGTGGCCCCCCCCGAGCGGGAGCGGGATGGGGGGGCTGCCTTGGCCCCTGCAAAGCTCCGTGTGCCGCTTCCACGACATCATGTGGCTTCCAGATGGCAGAGCTGGTCCGGATCCAGCCGCGGCTGCGGAAACCTGCCCGGAGCCCGGGCGTGCAGCCTTGGCCCCCACGGCGTGGCGGGACACGACGGGGGCTGGGGTGGCTCTTGCCCCGTGGTCGGATGGGGTGGAGGGGTGCCAGGAACCCGGGAGGGTTTGGGGACGCACCAGCGAGGTGGTGATGTGGGGGTTTTGTGTCCTCAGGCCTGGGAATTTGAATAGGAAAAGGACACAGGGGGCTGTGGGTGGCGGTGGGTCTGAACTCGGGGATGCTCCCCGGAGGTCTGACTTCCACTTCTTCCCCTCCACAGCCTGTGGGGAGACGCTCCAGGACAGCCAGGGCAACTTCTCCTCCCCGGAATTCCCCAATGGATACTCTGCTCACATGCACTGCGTCTGGAGGATCTCCGTCACTCCGGGAGAGAAGGTACCGACTCCCACCTCCTCCCAGCCCTCCTCTCCCTCTTCCCCACATCTCCCACCTTTTCCCTGGGGTGTCCCTAATCCCAGCACACTCCTGCGGGCCGGGATGCTCCAGGCAGGGTGGGTCCGGCTGTCTCCTGGCCCCCGCTGGCTCCCTGCAGACGGGGCGCGGGGCGTGCTCACCCCACGCTCTTCCCGCTCCTTCCCACCCTTAGATCATCCTGAATTTCACCACCCTGGACCTGTACCGAAGCCGGCTGTGCTGGTACGACTACGTGGAGGTGAGAGACGGGTTCTGGAGAAAGGCCACGCTGCGAGGTAACAACCCGGGGCCTCCTGCCCGCTCCTCCTGCCCACCGGGAACGCTCCAGCAGTGGGACCAGGGGCTCCCCTCAGCCTCTATCCCTGCCAGCCTGATGTTCCAAAGTCCTGGGGTGGGGGGAACTAACCCCCCGAGGGGTTTTTGTGGTGAACGGAGCTCCCAGTTTGGCCCCACACAAGCTGGATGATCCAGCTGGCTGGCACAGCTCTCCTCAGGGAGATGCCAGTGTCAATCACAGTCCCATCCCCACGAGCTGGATGTTCCCCCGGGAGATTCCAGGATTACCGGTCCCATCCCCAGGACCTGCGTGTTCCCCAAGAGATGCCAAGATCCCAGTCCCATTCCCATCGTGTTCCCAAGAGATGCCAATATCACAGACCCATCCCTGTGATGTTCCCCAGGGACATTCCAGGATCCTGGTCCCCTCACCATGAGCTGGATGTTTCCCAAATCCCAGCTGACCCTGGAATAACCAATTTAAGTGAAACAGCCAGAAAAGCTGGACGGGAGCTGGGGGGAGAAGTGGCGCTTTGGCTTTAGGCTGTAAAGGGGCAGGGGGTCACAAGGAGAGGGTGGTTGGGAGGAAGAGGAGGTGGTGATGAGGAACTGGAGGTGGCAGTGAGGAAGAGGAGGTGGTGGTGAAGAGAAGGTGGTGGTGAAGAGGTGCTGAGGAGAAGGTGGTGGTGAGGAAGAGGAGGTGGGGGTGAGGAAGAGGAGGTGGTGGTGAGGAAGAGGAGGTTTCCTGGCCGGCAGCGGCCCAGCACGCCTTCCTCCCCAGGCAGGTTCTGCGGGAACAAGCTGCCCGAGCCCATCATCTCCACCGACAGCCGCCTCTGGGTGGAGTTTCGGAGCAGCAGCAACTGGGTGGGCAAAGGATTCTTCGCCGTCTACGAAGGTAAGGGGGGAGCAGGGGAGGCCGAGGGGTCAGTGGAAGGGGCTGGGGGGGCTCAGGCTGCTGCTCCTCCCTTCCAGCCATCTGTGGGGGGGACGTGAAGAAGGACAACGGGCACATCCAGTCCCCCAACTACCCCGATGACTACCGGCCCAGCAAGGTGTGCGTCTGGAAAATCACCGTCTCCGAGGGATTCCACGTGGGATTGACCTTCCAGTCCTTCGAGGTGGGTCGGCAGCCGCCCCAAGACTGGACATAGGAGTTCCCCCCCCCAACCCAGGACAAGCTCGGCGCTGCCCTTCTGACTCCACATCCCCAGTGCTGCCTCCCTGCCTCAGTTTCCCCCACGCAGCACCTTCCCTTGGCGTGCGGGCAGCAGAAAGGGGGCAGGGAGGGTTTGGGGGTGCTGGGACAGAGTCATCCCCCCTTCTAACGCCCTCTCCACCAGATCGAGCGTCACGACAGCTGTGCCTACGACTACCTGGAGATCCGGGATGGCAGCAGCGAGTCGAGCAGCCTGATCGGCCGCTACTGCGGCTACGACAAGCCCGACGACATCAAGAGCACCTCCAACAAGCTCTGGATGAAATTCGTCTCCGACGGCTCCATCAACAAGGCGGGGTTCGCCGTCAACTTCTTCAAAGGTGGGAGGGATGCTCCGGGAGGATGCCGGAGGTGGGGGGGGTCGCAGCCCCCCTGCCTGCTCATCCTCCCTGCCCTGCCCAGAGATGGACGAGTGCTCCCGCCCCAACAACGGCGGCTGCGAGCAGCGCTGTGTCAACACCCTGGGCAGCTACAAGTGTGCCTGTGACCCCGGCTACGAGCTGGCACCTGACAAGCGGCGCTGCGAGGGTAAGCGCCTCCCTCAACACCCCCTGGCACCCCCTGATGCCCTTCTCGGTGTCCCTAATCCCGTGTAGCCCGGAGAGGTGACAGGCGCCGGGTGCCTCCCGCCCTGCAGCCGCCTGCGGAGGTTTCCTCGCCAGGCTCAACGGCTCCATCACCAGCCCGGGGTGGCCCAAGGAATACCCCCCGAACAAGAACTGCATCTGGCAGCTGGTGGCCCCCACCCAGTACCGCATCTCCCTCCAGTTCGACTTCTTCGAGACGGAGGGCAACGACGTGAGTCGGGGGGAGCAGCCCCCGATGCTGCCTTGAGGTGGCACCGCCGTGTCCCCAGCCCCATGTTCCCTACCTGTGCGATCCCCCCCGGTGTGCAGACACGGCTTTGTGCCCCTCTCCAGGTCTGCAAATACGACTTCGTGGAGGTGCGCAGCGGGCTGACGGCCGACTCCAAACTGCACGGCAAGTTCTGCGGCGCCGAGAAACCCGACGTCATCACCTCCCAGTACAACAACATGAGGATCGAGTTCAAGTCCGACAACACCGTCTCCAAAAAGGGCTTCAAAGCCCATTTCTTCTCAGGTAGAGTCGCTCGGCCCCGCCACGGGCATGCCCTGCCCTCCCTCACCCCGCCGACCCTCCCCGTGCCCCCAAACCGCTGCTAACTCTCCCCTTGCCCACGCTGGGGGTGCAGCCCCCCGGTCCCAGCCCAGTGGTGGGGTGACCCCTATGGGGTTTGAACCCCCCCAGCCTCCAGCAGCACATTTTGGGAGGCTTTCCCCTCTTTTTGAGGGACAATTGGGTCCTACTTCAAGGGTGCTCTTGGGAGGTCCCCGAATTTCGGGGGGGAGGGGCCTGGGGTCCAGTTGGGGACAGGGATGTGCTCGGCGCTGGGTGCTGCACCCCTCGGGTGGCATGGCCGGGGTGGGGGGACGGTGACATCCCGCTCTGCTGCGCTGCTGCTCCCCGCTCTGCTGCATGGCACCGCCTTCCTCCGCTCCCCGGGGCGCTCCGCATCCCGGGATCAGCACCCGGACAAGTCTCAGCTCTCCGGAGAGATCCCCCCCTTCCCAAAAACCATTACCTGCCTATCCCTGTCTGCTCCACGGTCCGCTCTCCTCTCCCGGGCCACCCCTCCAGGAGATGGTGTCGCCTTTGGATGGGTTTTGGTGGGTAGGGATGGGGATACAGAGCGAAATGCTGATGCAGGCAGGAGTTACCGGGGCTGGACCCCAGGCTGGGGCCTGCCACGGGACCCTCGTGCAAGAGAGGGTCCCCTCGGTGTGGCACAGTGCCCTGGACATCATCCTGGCTGTGAACGACCGGCAGCACCTCCCGGACTCTTCCTACTGTGTTTTGGCCCCGTCGAGGCCGTTTTTGAGGGGCAGTGAAGCCCCCGGCTGCAGGAGCAGCAGGATCGGCAACCCCCGGAGCCCCCTGGGTTCCCCGGAGCGGCAGAGACCGTCGGGCCGGGGGCCGAGTGTCTTTGCTTTATTTATTTAATTAAAAACAAGGCAAGTAGGGCGGCCCAGGGGGCCCAGCCGTCGGGAGCCGGCACCCTCCACAAAGTGATTCCTCGGGAAAGCCCGGCGGCCGAACGGGACCACGGGGCAGCCGGGTGAGTGTTCCCCATACCGCGCTGCGGAGTTCTCCCCTCTCCCCTTTTCCCTCCTTGTCCATCATCCCCCCGATCTCAGCCCACCAAACCCTCTCCTCCACTTCTTCACACCCAGGTCTCGGGTTTTCCCGGCAGCAGGACCACCCTGGAGGACTCGGCCACAGCGGGTTCCCTCCTCCGGTCCCCCCGGTGCCGCTCCTGGCCATCCCTGGGCAAAACATCTCCCGTGCGGCCCCTTTTTAGCCGCGGAGGGTCCCTACGCTCTGGACGAGCCCCGTCCCTCGGTGCCAAGGGCAGTCTGGCCGTCTGGGCGCCCGTTTTCCCCCGGTGAAGACATGACCCCTTCCTCTTCCTCCTCCTCCTCCTCCTGGCGGGCCGGGGCACCGGGAGGTAGGAGCTGGCTCCGTCGGCTGGCGCGTAAGGATGTGTCCGCCCAGGAATCCGCCGCGGTGTCGGCACCCAGGTACGTGCCCCCGGCTCTCGGTCGAGCCCCGGCGCAGGGGGGTCTCCGCAGCGGGGGGAGAGGCGCCGGCGGGGGCTGCGGGAGCAGCTCGGAGCCCGTCGGATGGCCGGCGGGGGCGAACGGTGAGCGCACGGCGATGCCGGGTGGCGGCGAGCAAGCTGGTTGGAATAAAGGATTGCTAAAGACACCGACCCGGTGGGCTTCTTTCCGCTGCCAACTCTCTCCTGCTCTTGTCTCGCCCATCCCAGGCTCCCTCCCTCCCCCGGTGCTGGAGCTGCTCTGAGCCCAGAAGCCCCTTCCCATCCCCAAACGGGCCTTTCCGCCTCGCTTCCTCCCTCAGACGTAGGAGACGGCAGGTTACGGCCCCCGGTGGAGAGGGGGCTGCGGGGCTGGGGGGCTGGGGCAGGGCCCCCCTCGCTGCTGGCTCTAATGCAGCAGGGATGCTCCTCTCTGGCACAGCGGGATGCGGGGGGGGCTGGTGCCGCTTGCTGCTGGTTCCCCCCTTCCCCCCCCCTCTGCCCACTCCTCAAACCACCACCCCGTGGGGAGGGGGAGCGAGGGGGAAGACTTTGGGACGTGGAGCATCCCGTAGGGAGGATCAGGGTGGGGGGTTGAGACATCGGTAATAGGGACCTCGGGAAGGTGGTGGGATGGGAGGTAAGTACGGACAGCTCGGGGTGTTCTCCAACCCAGACTGGACACCCCCAGGAGCACACCCAAAGCCCACCCTCATCCCCTCGGAGCCNTCCCCCCTTCCCCCACCCTCTGCCCACTCCTCAAACCACCACCCCGTGGGGAGGGGGAGCGAGGGGGAAGACTTTGGGACGTGGAGCATCCCGTAGGGAGGATCAGGGTGGGGGGTTGAGACATCGGTAATAGGGACCTCGGGAAGGTGGTG
>VXAU01000530.1:20153-30988 GCA_013399695.1 Formicarius rufipectus | reverse complement strand
CACGGGCCCCCCTCGCCTCCGCACGCCCCACCACACTCTCTCGGTCCCCGGCAAGGCTCGGGGGCTCCGCGGCATCGCGGCCTTCTCGCAGCGCCCGCCCCTTCCCAGCTCTGCCGCCGCACCGTCTCCGCTGCCGGCGCTGTTCCGAGGGCTCGGCCTGTGCGAGCGACCCCTCGGTAGGTATTGGTGGGTGGGAGGGGGTTTGGGAGCTGCTCGCTGCCCGGCCTGCCGTGCCCGCTCGTCCCACAGGAGGGGTCGGTGCTGGGAATGGGAAGGTTGTGGCTCAGCCCGGCCCGGCGCGGGAGGAGGAGAAGGACAAGGACAAGGAGAAGGGGGCAGCGCTGGCGGCGCCCCTCACACGCGGGCAGTGAGTGCCCCCGCCACCCCAACTCCCTCGAACCTCAATGGCTGCCCTGCCCTGGGTCACCCCCCATCTTCCCTATCCGCCCGGTCCTATCTGTCTTCCAGCCCCTCCATCCCTCCTATCCCTCCATTCCCTCATTCCCTTCATCTCTCCTATCTCCCTGTCTCCTCCATCCCTTCTATTCCTTCTCTCCCTTCATTCCCTCATTTCCTCCATCCCCTCCTATCCTCATATTCCCCTATTTCCCTGTCTCTTCCATTCTTTCCATCCCTTCGTTGCCTTATCCTTCTCTATCCCCTCTATTCCCTTGTGCTCTTCATTCCCTCTGTCCTCCCATCCCTTATAACCCCCTTATCCCCTCTATCCCCCCATCTCCCCTAACCACTTTATTCCCCCTACATCCCCCTGTTCCCCTCTATCCCCTCTCCTTCCCTGTCCCTGAGCCCTTCCAGTAGTGACAGGGGCCAAGGCACCCTCTGCCAGTGTCACCACACAGGTACCACACCCCCTCCTCCCTGACTCCCTCAGTGCTAGGGCCACCTCGATGTCCTGTCCCCAAAACTGGTAGTTTTGAGCTGCGCCCCAGGCTGGCATGGGACAGGAGATGGGGGGACTTCAGGGGGGCACCAAGACCCCTTCCCCCTCCCCAGCGTGCCAGGGCTCAGCCCTGCCCACCCTGGGCTTGCAGGATCCTGTGGCAAGGCCAAGGGGACGCGCTGCCCACCCGCCCTGGACAAGTCACTGCTGTGCCCACCCTGAGCCCACCCAGCCCCCGGCCCACCCCAGCGGGCCCCCCAGCTGCTGCCAAGCCGTGAGTGACACCCCCAGCCCCACATTTTGGGGGGTCCAGGTGCTGCTGGGTCACTACTGACCCCGTGTCCCTCCCAGGACGCCAGGGACGATGCCGGTGCCGAAGGGAAACACCGTCCCCGTGGGGCTGAACTTGGTGAAGATCCACTGCCAGAACAAAGCTGTCTACCAGTACCACGTTACCTTCAGGTATTGGGGTGTTGAGGAGGGGCCCCCACAGCCCTCCTGAGGGTCCCCCACAGTCCCTGGAGAATGGGGTGTCCCCAGGCAGAGCCCTCTTGCTGTCCTGAGTACATGAGACAGAGTGGTCGGTGCAGCAAAGCAAAGAGATCCGGGTTTTTCCCCTCAGAGGGGATTTTGGGGGAGCCTGAGTGGGATCTGGGAGGGGAGCAGGGCAGGGAGAAAAGCCCCTGTGTCCCCAGCCCCGAGGTGGAGTGCAAGAGCACACGCTTTGCCATGCTGAACGAGCACCGCGCCGTGACCGGGGACGTGTTGGCCTTTGATGGCTCCGTGCTCTTCATGCCCATACAGATTCCCAAGGTAAGGGGATGGGGGTTGTTTTAGCCCAGGTGCCCCCACCCTGGGCATTCAGCCCAGGTTTTGGGTGAGAGAACCCCCCCCTCTCTCCCCCCACAGGTCAGTGTGAAGGCTCAGAGGAAGAGCGACGGGGCAGAGGTTTCCATCACCATCCAGATGACCAAGGTCCTGGAGCCCAGCTCGGATCTCTGCGTCCCCTTTTACAACGTGGTTTTCCGGAGGTGAGATGCCAAGGAGACCTTCCTTCCTCCTCCTCCTCCCTGCCAAGCCTAATCCAGTCCTACTCTTCCTGCTTTTCCTTCCTCAGGGTGATGAAAATCCTCAATATGAGCCTTGTTGGGAGGCATTTCTTTGAGCCTGCCCAGGCCACCACCTTACAGAAACACAGGTGGGTGCCAGGGACATCCCTGTTTCCCTGGCAGCCTGGAAACTGGGAAGTTTTCCCAGGTCAGCTCTGGCTGGCCTGCCCTCAGAATTGCTGTTTTCTGGAATTGGGAGCCAGCTGGGAAGCAGATCCCTGTGTGTGTTGGGTGTTCCTTGGCTCCTGGGACTGCTCTGGGTTAACCCAGGTGCCACCGGGTGCCTTTCCCTCTGGACACAGCCTCCAAATTTGGCCGGGATACGCTGTCAGCATCCGGAAGAAGGACGGTGGGCTCTTCCTCATGGTGGATTCCATCCACAAAATCATCCGCAACGAGTCTGTCCTGGCTATGATGTAAGAAAAACAGGAAAAAATCCCAGGAGGCTTTAGGAATCAGGAGGGTTTTCCAGCAGCCACACGGGGCTGCAAAAGTCCAAAAAAAAGGAATGGGTGTTTTATTTTTGGGATGGCATGGGCTGGAAGCATTCTGTCCTCTTTCCACAGGCAAAGAATCTACTCAGAGAGACAGAAGGCATTCCAGGATGAGTGCATCAAGGAGCTGGTGGGCAGCATAGTCATCACCCGCTACAACAACCGCACCTACCACATCGATGACATCGACTGGGACAAGACCCCCAAGGACACTTTCACCCTGGCCAGTGGGGAGGAAATCACCTTCATGGAGTACTACAGGTACTACCTGTGGGATCATCCCTTGGGAATGGGAAGGGCTTGATGCCCAGTGTTGATCCGAGCTGGGTGATCAGGAGCAGGAAGGTCCCACCTGGTGCTGTGTCCCTGCCCACAGCAGGGGAATTGAAACTGGGTGATTTTTAAGGTCCTTTCCAACACAAGCCAGTCCAGGATTCCATGATTGTGCTGTTTTTCCCAGCAAAACCTACGGGATCACCATCAGGGATCTGGACCAGCCGCTGCTCATCCACAGGCCCAAGGAAAAAGTGACAGCGGAGCAGAAGGTGAGCCGGGCACGGAGAAAGGAGGATCCGGGGTGTGTCCTGGGCTCCTGGGGACAGCAGGGACTCCCAGCCCCTGGAATGCTGACAGTGCCTCTCCCCTCTGTAGCGTCAGCTGGACATGGTGATGCTTGTGCCAGAGCTCACCTTCCTGACCGGGCTCTCCAGCCTGCAGAAGAGCAGCCAGATGGTGAAGGTCAGCACCCATTCCATTGGGTGATTCCTGCTTTTCCCAAGCTGGCAGTGCCTGCTTTGGGGAGCTGCTGGGCAGGGGCAGCTCCGATCCCCTCCTCACACCTTGGGGTTCCCCCTGCAGGAGGTGATGTGGGAGATGATGCAGAGCCCCCAGCAGCACTACACGTGCCTCAGCAGCCTCCTGCGCCGCATCCGGGACACCCCGGAGGCCTCCCGGGAGCTGGAACGCTGGGGGCTGCACCTGGACACGGATATCCACAGGGTAAGGGGGGCAGCGTTCCAGGCTCCCTGCCTTCCCTCTGGGAATGGAGGCAGCCATGGATTCCTGCTCTGTCCAGACCCAGGGTCACGTCCTGCCCATGGAGCGGATCAGCCTCCGGCACCGCTCCTTCTTCCCCGACGAGGAGCTGAGCTGGCACAAGGAGGCCACGAAGGAGGTGCCCATCTCAGCGGTGAGCCCAGGGGAACAGCCTCCCCTTGTCTGGGAACTGAGATAGGTTTTCCTAGCGCTGAACTACTCCCAGCTCAAGCCCTTCCCATGTTTATGTTGGATTTGAGCTCCAGCCTGTTTTTCCGAAGGAGCTGGAGGTATGCGGTGTGTGGTTTTTGCTTTCCCACCTCCTCCCAGGCTGGAGGAAGGCTTTCAGATGCAGGAGTTCTTTGTTGTGTGCTCTGAGACTCCTCTTGGGCTGTTTTCCCTTTCCCAAATTCCCCTCTGTGCTCCTGATTCCACTTGGGCCGCTTTGCCTCTCCCAGACTTCCTTTTCTGCTCCCTAGGTTCCTCCTCTCCCAAATGAGAATGTGCTGCAGGCTCCTCTTGGGCTGCTTTCCCTCTCCCAAGTTCTCCTCTGTGCTCTAGGTTCCTCTTGGCCCACTTTGCCTCTCCCAGACTTCCTTTCCTGCTCCCTAATGGCAATGTGCTGCATGTTCCTCTTGGGCTGCTTTCCCTTTCCCAAATTCCCCTCTCTGCTCCATGTCCCTCTTGGGCCACCTCCTCTCTCCCAAATGGGAACGTGCTGCAGGGCTTGGGAGCTGCACGACTGGGCAGAGACACCCCCAAACCACGCCCTGTCCTCGCTTCTCTCCCAGATGCCCATAAGTTCCTGGCTCCTGGTGTATCCCAAGAGGCTGCAGCATCTGGCCAAGGACCTGCTGGCAGCCATGAAGAGCACCTGTGGAGCCATGGGAATGCAGGTGGACCAGCCCACGATGCAGGAGGTGTGGGATGACCGCATTGAGTCCTACGTCAGGAGCATCCGAAGTGGTTTGGGGAGCCAGGTGAGGAGGGGGCACCTTCCCAGGTGGGATGGGAGCACCTGGAGGGGGTCAACCTGGAGAGAAGGAGGCTCAGAGGGGACCTTATTGCTCCCTAAAACTCCCTGAAAGGAAGGGGGAGCCAGGGTGGTGTTGGACTCTGCTCCCAGGGAACAGGGACGGGGGGAGAGGAAACAGCCTCAGGCTGGGACAGAGGAGGGGCGGTGGGACAGCAGGGGGAGTTTTTCCATGGAAAGAGTGTGCAGGCATTGGAAGGGGCTGCCCAGGGAGGTTTGGAGTCCCCACCCCTGGGGGTGTCCATGGAATGTGTGGCACTGGGGGAACATGGATTAGGGGTGGTCTTAGGTTTGACTCAGTGATCTCAGAGGGCATTCCCAGCCTAAACAATTCCCCGATTCCGGGCAGGAAAAGGTGCAGCTGCTCGTGTGCATCACCCCCCGCAACCGGGATGACCTGTATGGAGCCATCAAGAAGCTGTGCTGTGTCCAGGCCCCTGTGCCCTCCCAGGTGGGCTCAGCAGGGTTGGCACCACCATTCCTGGGAAGCCTGGGCTTCCTCCAGCCTCGCTTTTCCCTGTCTTTTCCCGCTCCGTAGGTCATCAACGCACAGTCCCTCATGGGCCATCCGGGCAAGACCAGGAGCGTGGTCCAGAAAGTTCTGCTGCAGATCAACTGCAAGCTGGGCGGGCAGCTCTGGGGAGTTGACATCCCGCTGGTAAGGCAGGAAAACCCCTGGAAAAGACCTGGGTTGGGCTTGGAGGCTCTTAGGAGGTAAATTATTGTAGTCGTGGGGTTCCCTCACCAGCTGTAGGATTGGGGTTGGATTCCCTCTCTGGTGCATGGGAGTCCATCACAGGTGGAGAGATCCAAGCCTGGAGATGTCTTGGCTTCTCCCTAAATCCCTTCTGGATGTTTTCTTCCCCCTTTCCCAGAAACACCTGATGGTTGTTGGCATGGACGTCCACCACAGCCACAGTCAAGGGACGCACTCTGTCATCGGATTTGTGGCCAGTATGAACCAGTACGTGGAGTCCTGGGAATGGGGAAGGTGTTCCCCCTGATCTGCCCTGGGAATCTGGGGCCATCCCACCCCAAAATCACCCTCCTTGGCCAGAAAGGGAGGGAGGATGATGCTTTTCCCCGACCCGCAATGTCTCCTCCAGTGCCTTTATGTTGGGAATGGTTTGGAAAAGGGCTGGGAATGGGGTGGATTTGGGTTGCACAACATCTCAGTGGACTTTGCCTGAGGGGCTCCTGATGCTCATTCCCATTCCATCCCCAGCACCCTCACCAAGTGGTATTCCAAGGTGGTCTTCCAGATGCCCCACCAGGAGATCGCCGACAGCCTCCGGCTCTGCCTCTCCCAAGCCCTCAAACACTTCTTCGAGGTGAGGCAAACAAAAAAAACCCCTCCCGTGGTTTAATATTCCCTCAAAACAATGGGAAAAACACTCCAAAACCGCCACCTGCAGCTGGCAAAGCTCCCCAGCAGCCTTTGGACTGGATGTGGAGCTGGGAGGACTCATCCGTATCTCGGGAACGTGTGAAGCAGCCTGGGGAATTAGTTTGCACAGAGGGAAGTGCCACGTCACACCCCTGAGCTGCTGAGCCCTGGCCCTGGTCCCCACAGCGTGAGAAAAACAGTGTGTGACAAGGGCCAGGAGAAATCCCAGCTCCTGGGATTTGCTCAGAGAAGCTGGGGCTGCTCCATCCCTGGAAGTGTCCAAGGCCAGGCTGGATGGGGCTTGGAGCAACCTGGGCTCGTGGAAGGTGTCCCTGCCCATGGCAGGGGGTGGGACTGAATAATTTCTGGTCCCTTCCCACCCAAAGCACTCTGGAATTCTGTGATTAGTGCAAACTCAGCTCTGTAACCCCCCAGCCCCCCCAAAACCCACCCTGAGCTGCATTTTGGGAGTGCTGAGTGTAGTCAGGAGCTATGAGGGTGGTGAGCTGAATTCCAAGCTCTGTCCCTGGGGAGCCCCAGTGAACATCTCCTGGCCTGGGAATATTTTCCCACCCTCCCCAGCTAATCCTGTACATATTGAGGGTGAAAACCCCATTGAATTCCTCCCTTTTTTCCCTCCCAGTTGAACCACTCACTGCCCATGAAGATCATGGTGTATCGGGACGGGGTGTCTGACCCCCAGCTTGACACGGTGCTCAAATATGAGGTGCCCCAGATGCAGAAGAGCTTCACCACCTTTGAGAATTACCATCCCAGCCTGATAGTCGTGGTGGTGCAGAAGCAAATCAGCACCAACTTCTACAACCTGACGGGCAAGGAGTTCATGTCCTCCCGCCCTGGCACCGTCCTCGACCACACCATCACCAGCCCAGGCTTGTGAGTGGCAGCACCGGGGCTGGGAGAGCGGAAAGAGGGGGAAAAATGCTCTTGAAGGGGAAAAAAAATCACCCCTGGGTGTGAAAAAACTCGGGGGTGCAAAAAAAGTGGAGGTACAAACACCCCAGGGTGCAAAAAATGGTGTAAAAATGACTCCAGTGTGCAAAAACACACCATAGGATGCAAAATGTGGTTGTAAAAACATCCTAGGGTGGAAAAAAATGGGGTAAAAATCACCCCAGGGTACAAAAAACATCACCTTTGGGGACAGAACAAGACACTGGGAGGTGTAGGAAAATCACCCTGGATTGAAAAATATTCACCCTTGGGTGCAAAATAAAAAAGGTTTGGGGTGCCAAGAATGTACCTTGGGGTGGAAAACATATCCAGGGGTGCAAAGAAAACCCCCACTCTGGGGTTCTAAAGACCCTGAGATGCACAAAATACCCACATCTTGGGTGAAAAAACATCTTGGGGCATCAAAAACAACATCCTGAGGTGGAAAAAAAATATGCAGAAAAAAGCCACTTTGGGGTGAAAAAATCCCTCACCCTGGAGGGCAAAAGATCCCTGTTGGGGTACAAATCCTGAGGTGCAGAAAAATGCCAGTGTGGGGTTTAGAACACCCTCAGGTGCAGAAAAGAAACCAGAAACCAAAAAAGTGGGGTGAAAAAAGCCATTTTTTTGTCCCCCCAGTGAGGATTTCTTCCTGCTGGCCCATCACTCCCGGCAGGGCTGCAGCATCCCCACACGCTACATCTGCATGTGGAACACGGCCAACCTGAGCCCAGAGCATCTCCAGAGGTAGGGCAGGGGTCCAGGGCCCCCCAAAATCCCCCACAGGGAAGGGCAGGGGGTCCAGAGCCTCCCAAAATCCTCCATGGGGAAGGCCAGGGGGTCCAGAGTGGCCCCAAAATCCTCCAGAGGGAAGGGCAGGGGATCCAGAGCTCCTCAAAATCCTGCAGGAATAAAGAGCATGGAGTTCAGAGCCCTCTGAGCACTTCCAGATGTAAGGGAGGGGTCCAGAGCCCCCCAAAATCTTCCAGAGGGAAGGGCAGGAGGCCTGGAGTTCCCTGAGATCCTACAGCCCCCCCAAAATTGTGAGTGGGAAAGGTCAAGTGGCCCAGAGCCCCCCAGTATCCTGCAGAAGGAAGGACAGGTTTCCCAGAGCACCCCAACGTCCTGCAGAGAAAAGACCAGCCTTGTTGCAGTGTGAGGACCCCCCAGATTTGGGGTTTTCGGGTCAATCAGCCCCCCTGGAGGAGGCGGGGAGGGGGCAGCAGGTCCCTGTGCAAGCCCTGGGCTGAGCCTGCTGGTTGAACTGGGTGAACTGGGAGGACTGGATGAAGGGGGAGGAGGCGGATCCCATCCCTCTGGTGGCAGAGGTGACAGAGGACACTGTCACCCCGGGGTGGCCCAACCTTTGCCTCCTCCAGTGGGAAGAAACACCAGGGTGGGAACAGGCTGGGCCTCTGGCAGCGAATCCATCCCGCTGGAAATCTCCAATCCCACTTGGAATCTCCAATCCCACTTTTTCTCCCTGTCCCCAGGTTGACCTTCAAGCTGTGCCACCTGTACTGGAACTGGCCGGGCACCATCCGTGTCCCCGCTCCGTGTAAATATGCCCACAGGTTGGCATTCCTGGTGGGGCAGGTGCTGCACTGCGAGCCCAGTGCCCACCTCAGCGAGCAGCTCTTCTTCCTTTAGCATTCCTGGGGCAGGGAAACCGGGACTGCACCCGGAATTCCTCTCCCCCAGCCTCCAGCGTGCCCCCCTGTGTGGGGGAATCTTCTTAATTCCCTGTTTTGTTGGTAATTTATTCCTGTTATTTATTGGTTAAGAGGATGCTGGGAAGCATCCCAGAGCTGTGGGCTCCTCCCGGGCTTTGTCTCCATGGGGATGAACCCAAAGGAATATCCCACTGTTTTCCAGTTCTCCCAGTAAAGGGGGTTGAGTTAATGAGCCCCAAAGGTGCTGCTCCTCCCACAGCTCATCCCTGTGCAGGTGCTGATGTAAATCCCAAAGATTTGGGGATTTATTTTCCCCCAGTTTCTTGCGTTTCCATGGAGTTTTCAAGTTTGCTTGGGTTTTTTCGAGGCTGCTGTTGAACAAACCAGCCCCAGTTTGGCTGGTTCTCCCGTCCTT
Source organism: Formicarius rufipectus (assembly GCA_013399695.1). Taxonomy (NCBI): domain Eukaryota; kingdom Metazoa; phylum Chordata; class Aves; order Passeriformes; family Formicariidae; genus Formicarius; species Formicarius rufipectus. The sequence goes on along the minus strand of VXAU01000530.1, from coordinate 21,987 downwards.
GAGGAGTCACTGGTTTCTCAAGGAGAATTCTTTGTGGATTCAGGTTGTTATCCCAAGGGGAAAGTTTTGAGTTCTCACCTATTTCAGGTGGTTTTTTTGCCTTAGTCAGGAGATGTTTGAGACCTTCGAGGCTGGGGCTGTGGAGGGGCTGTAAGATCAAAAAAACCACACCCTGAATCACCCCAAAATATGTGGATTTTGCCTCGTTGTGCCCCAAACCCCTCCTTGTACATCCCCAGCAGGGATGGGGGTCGAACAGGACCCTCCTCCCAGCCTCTCCCCTCCCTTTTAACGCCAAAAAGTTGGAATCCCTTCATTTTTGTCTTTGCTGGAACCTGTTTTTGGTGCATTTCAATAAAATTCTTGCTGGCAGCTGCTCCCTCTCGGAGTGGGTGGGTGACAGGGGTGGGTCATTCCCGCTCATTCCCCCTCATTCCCAGGGGATCCCAGGATGGAGAGGGGACACGGAGGGGGGCTCACAGCAGTGCTGTCACCCTGTGTCCCAGGTTAATCATTCACCCCCTTTATCCCTGTTTGTTTGCTGGTCCTGGCGGACTTTGGCAGTCCTGGCCCAGCCTCCGTTGGGATTTGGGAACAAAACTTGGCTCGGGGGTGGGGGGGTGGGTGCTGGGCCAAAGAGGGGGTGCAGGATTGGGGGGTCCCTCCTGCTTTTCCTGGCCTACCACCAGCAGCTTTTTATATCCTTGTCCTTGTCCTTGCTGGCTCCTTGGCAAAGGGACACGAGCCAGGACAGGGCTGGCTGGCAGGATTTAGGATTTATCCCCTCCAAGACCCCCCAGCCCTTCCACGGGGGTCCCTGGGGTGTTCCAGCCCCATGGGGAGGGGGTTCTTTGGTGCGATGTCCCCTTAGGAAGGGGCTGAGGGGTGTCTTGTGCCCCCCAAAAGGGTGTTTTGGGGGATCTGAGGGATGTTCTGTAACCCCAAGGGGTGCTTGGGTGGGGGTCTCTGTGCTTCCCTGTGCCCCTCGGGTGGGTGTTTGGGGTGTCCTGGTGTCCCTGGGTGAGTTTTTGGTTCTCCTGAGGTGGGTTTTTTGGAGGGTCTTTGGGTGGTCCCAGGGTGGGTTTTTGGAGGGTCTTTTAGAGGTCACGAGCTGGGATTTTGGGGGGGTTCCTGGTGGGTNTGGGTTGTTGGGGTGGGTTTGGGGGTGTTCTTGGGTCCCGGGGTCGGTTTTTTGGGGATTTTTGAGAGGTTCTGGAGTGGGTTTGTGGGGGATCCCGGGCTGGGGTTTGTGGGGGAGCCCAGGGTGTGTTTTTGAGGTATTTTTGGGGGTGTCCCGAGGTGTGTTTTTGGGGTATCCCAGGGCGTGTTTTTGGAGTATTTTGGGGTATCCCAGGGTCTGATTTTGGGGTATTTTGGGGTGTCCCGGGGTGAGTTTGTTGGGGTGTCCCGGAGTGTGTTTTCGGAGTATTTTGGGGTATCCCAGGGTGTGGTTTGGGGGTATTTTGGGGTATCCCGGGCTGTGTTTTTGGGATATCCCGAGGCGTGATTTTGAAGTATCCCGGGGTGTGTTTTGGGGGTATTTTGGCGTGTCCCAGGGTGGTTTTGGGGTGTTTTTGGGGTATTTTTGGGATGCACTCCCGCGGGAGATGGGCGTGGCCTCGGAGGTGGGCGTGGCCAATGAGGGGGCGTGTCTCGTGACAGCCAATGGGCGCGCTCCCCGTGCCCGCGCGCCGAGCGTGCGCCCTGCGCGGCCCCGGCGAGCGGCGGCGGCGGAGCGGGAGGTAGGACCGGGATGGACCGGGATAAACCGGGATAAATAGGGATAAATCGGGATGGACCGAGGCGGGATGGGCCGGCATAGGCGGGGGAACAG
>VXAU01000530.1:7975-18429 GCA_013399695.1 Formicarius rufipectus | reverse complement strand
ATTTTGGGGTATCCCGGGCTGTGTTTTTGGGATATCCCGAGGCGTGATTTTGAAGTATCCCGGGCTGTGTTTTGGGGGTATTTTGGCGTGTCCCAGGGTGGTTTTGGGGTGTTTTTGGGGTATTTTTGGGATGCACTCCCGCGGGAGATGGGCGTGGCCTCGGAGGTGGGCGTGGCCAATGAGGNTATTTGGGCATGCAAGACCCTATTTTGGGGGATGCAGGACCCAGTTTGGGGATGCAGGACCCAATTTGGGGATGCAGGACCCAGTTTTGGGATGCAGGACCCAATTTGGGGATGCAGGACCCCGCTGTGGAGTCTGGCGCCACCAGTACGGGCTGTGGGGCCGGGCAAAGGGGTCCTGGGGTGGGCTGGGGCAGGGACTGGGGGCAGCAGCTCCAGCACGGAGGGCACTGGGCAGGACTGGGGGAATCCGTGTGGGGTGGGATGGCCGGGATAGCTCCCTGTTTTCCTACCCACCTGCCCGTCCCAGCGGCCCGCAGGCAGCGATCGCGGGGAAGGGAAAGGACGAGACACTGCGAAGGTTCCAGGGGAGCAGAGGACGGGGATTCATAACCCGGGACCCCTCCTGGCCCCGGGATGTGNCGCCGCTGGGGAGCGTGCTGCGGCCGGCGCCGAGCCCCGGATGGGGATGGGGGAGAGGATCCCTGCGGGATGCAGGAGAGGCTGGAGGGGAGAGGGTTTGGGGTCTAGGAGCGGGTCTAGGGCCTGTGGGGAGCCGCTGTGGGGCTGCCTGTGGAGTCTGGGGCAGGTGGAGGTGGGCTCTGGGATGCGGGACCCAGTTTTGACATGCAGGACCCAATTTGGGGATGCAGGACCCAGTTTTGGGATGCAGGACCCAGTTTTGACATGCAGGACCCAGTTTGGGGATGCAGGGCCCAATTTGGGGATGCAGGATCNAGACCCTATTTTGGGGGATGCAGGACCCAGTTTGGGGATGCAGGACCCAATTTGGGGATGCAGGACCCAGTTTTGGGATGCAGGACCCAATTTGGGGATGCAGGACCCCGCTGTGGAGTCTGGCGCCACCAGTACGGGCTGTGGGGCCGGGCAAAGGGGTCCTGGGGTGGGCTGGGGCAGGGACTGGGGGCAGCAGCTCCAGCACGGAGGGCACTGGGCAGGACTGGGGGAATCCGTGTGGGGTGGGATGGCCGGGATAGCTCCCTGTTTTCCTACCCACCTGCCCGTCCCAGCGGCCCGCAGGCAGCGATCGCGGGGAAGGGAAAGGACGAGACACTGCGAAGGTTCCAGGGGAGCAGAGGACGGGGATTCATAACCCGGGACCCCTCCTGGCCCCGGGATGTGCCCCAGGGCATGGAAACCCTCCTGGGATCCCTCCTGCCCGCGGGACACGTGGAGCCCCGCCGGCTCCAGGAGCGGGATTCATCCCCGTGGGCTTTTTGGGAGCCCCCCCCGTCCCCGTCCCTGCGCGGGATTTCGGGAAGCGCTGACGTCGCTGGGGTGGTCACGGCTTTGCCAGCGGTTCTTTATTCCCGGCGTCGCTTTCCCGTCGGTGAATTGCGGGCGGGATCGATGGTCTGCGGGAAGCGAAGCCGGGGGACATGGGAAGGATTTGTGTGGCTCTGGGAAGCTCCGCGGTGCCGTCGTGGATGCCCCGGGCACATCCCAGCCGGGCACATCCCAGCCGGGCACATCCCAGCCTGGCACCCGACCTTTCCCGTGGCAGCGCTTCGTGCCCGTTCCCCATCCCGGCGGAAGATAAAGTAGGTCAGGCGCTGTCTCCGGGCTCGGGCAGCGGATCCCGGCGGGAGGACGCCCTTGAAGGCGGCGGGCAGGAGGTCGGGAAGCTCCCCCGGGTGGGATGGAGAGGGGGCTGCGTCCCGGGGTGTTCTCTGCATCCCGGGTGTGCGGGGATGTGGGGATGGGTGGGAGTCTTTTGCACCCTCCCGCCTTGCCTTGAGCTCCCCGTGGTTTTCGGGGTGCTCGGGATGCCCCTGTTTGGGCTCTTGTCTTGCGCAGGGGCGGCTCCTCCACCTCGTTTTGCCCTAAAACGGAGCGAGCCTGGGCAGCTCAGGCCGCTGCCCGGCTCTGCCTGCGCGGCGCTTCCTGCCTTGCCTTTGGCAGCTGGGGGAAAAGCCGAGGTCCGGTTTTCCACCCTGGGTGTATCCGGCTCGGCCTGGCTTTAGGAGAAAGCCCCGGGAGCGATTTTGGCACCGCAGGTCTCTGCGTGCCTTGGCACGGGCCCGGGATGGCTCTAGGCAGGGTCGGGGATACGGGGAGCGCTGGGCTGGCACGGGCAGGGAAGGGCAGCCAATGACCCTCTCCCGGGACCTGCGGCCACTGGGACAAACCTTTGGCACCGTGGGCTGCGTGCCAGTGCCTCTGGAAGTCACTGGCCAGCGGGGTGTCCCACTCAGCCCAGGAGGACCCACCTGGAAGGGTGGATTGGGGTAGGGAGGCAGAGGAGGGGTCCAGGCTCACTGAAGAGGCAGAGGTCGCTCAGGTCCCCCTAAACCAGCACCCCTGTGGATGAGCTCCCTTCCCGGGTTTGGGAGGAGAGGGGTTAAGCCAAAGCATCCGAGCTAAGTCCTGGCAGGAGGAGGCTAAAACCTCCCCAGAACAAAGCTCCCAAAGTGGTGGTAAGCTGGTAAAACCCGCGGGAATGTTGGAGCCTTCAGAGAGGGAATGGGATTCTGGGTGGGGAGTGGGGTCCTCTCGTGCCCCCGCAGCCACTTTTCCTCACAGTCCTGGCCCCAGGTTATTTTCGGAACAATTGCTTGGCTGGGCTTCAAAAATGTCCTGGGCTGGTTTTTGGAGGAGCCTGTGAGCTGTCAGCACCGGCCAGGCACTGCGGGGTGGCCCAGGGCTGGGACTGGGAGCTCCAGGAGCCCCTGGGAAGGGGGACCAGGAGGCAGCACATGCGCTGGGATCAGGATGGCTGCCGTATTTACAGACACTGTTATTTTCCCTTTGTCCTTGTGAATCCCAAACTTGCCATCCACCTTTTGGTGAGGTTGTTCCAGGAGGGCAGCCCAGGCCTTGCTCCAGCCTCTCCCAAAGTGGACCATGTGCAGGTCGTGCCTGGTGTGGCTTCCCCCTGTCCTCCAGCCCCTTCCTTTGCACCCCGGGTTTGTGCCACCCCACTTTTATTGATTCCCAGCGTGGTTTGAAACGGGGAGAGAGGGCAAAGGATTGACTGTGGGCAAACACTATAAAGGCACCTACAGTTGGAGCCGGGAAGGACCCGGTTCATGGTAATTATCCTGGTTAAAATATAACCTAATGAAAACGCCACCTCTGGCCCCTGAGCTCCCACGTCCTCCAGGCCCTGGAGGGATTTGTGTCCCAGGTCCGGTGACACCAAGGGGACCCACGCGTGGCCAGGAGCTGGAGCGTGACCCCTCACCCCACGGGGAGCTGGCTTTGGGGCTGGCAGAGGCACAAGCCCTGCGTGCTTCCCGCTGCCTGCTACTCTTCCCAGGGTCCCGAGGCACTGTGGAGCTGGAGAAGCCCCGGGAGCCGTATCCTGGCAGCCCCCCACGGTGAGCAGGGGGCTTAGGGGTGGCTCAGGATGGGAGAAAAGCATGTGGTCTTGCATTCAAGTCCCCACTCGGGGTCTGGGTGCTCCCAGCGCTGCGTCCCCCCTTTTCCCTGAGGAAGAACTCTGCCGTCTCCCAACGGAGCTGTGGGGTGGAGGAGCCGCGGTTGGAGCGCTGGGAATGCCAAAGTTAACAGCAGTGTGTGTGTGTTTTCTCTTCCAGCATCCCAGAGGCACCATGATCCCCAGCACGGGCCCCCGGAGCTGCTGCCTCCTCCTGCTGCTCTGCCTCCTCCCCTGCCCGCAGGTCCGGGCGGGCAGGGGCAGCCCGGGAGTCTCCGCAGCCTCCTTCCTGCAGGATCTGCTCCAACGCTATGGAGAGAGCCAGACCTTGAGCCTGAAGCAGCTCAAGGTCCTGCTGAACCACTTGAATGTTGGAGTGGGACATGCCAATGTCTCCCAGACGCCACAGCAGCACCTGAACCTCTCCCGGGTAAGAGTAGGGGGGGCTCTCTGGACCCCCAGAAGATCCCTGCGGAGCTGTGGGAATCTCAAGGCCCGTTCCTGTCCCTTCCCTTCCCCAGTGCTTCAGCTCCGTGGAGCTTTTTGCCATCCACAACCTGAGCGAGGGCTCTGCCGTGGGGCACAGGGAGTTCAAGGAGTTCTGCCCCACCATCCTGCAGCAGTTGGAGTCGAGGGCGTGCGCCTCCGAAAACCTGGAAAACAAGGAAAATGAGCAGACAGAGGAGGGCAGACCCAGCTCAGCTGAAGGTAAGAGGGGAGCTGGAGGGGCCATAGGCACTGCCCAGGCCTGGAGCATGAAGCAGCCCAGGATCTCCAGGACAAGTGGTTTGCATTCCTGGGAATTCTCAGGTGGCAGAGAAACCCACGGGTTTTCCTTGCTGTGGATTGTGCCGTGCCGTGGTTTTGCCAGGACAACCTCTGTGCCTCCGGGATAGCTGGATGAGATGGGGACCTTGCCATGAGTCCCTGTGGGTGGGAGGGGGTGAGCTGGCACTTAGAGGGACCTGCCAGCCTCCAGCCTCTGGTGGATGCTCAACCAGCTCCCACATATCTCAGTCCCGATGATGCCCAGGGTCTTGGATCAGCCGCCCTGAGCACAGCCCTGGCTTCTCCCACACTGGGGCTGTCTCAGGAAAGCCTTTTCCAAGTAACCCCATGTGCTGGTTTAGAGTGAAACCAGCAGGAGAAATGAATCCAACTCGGAATGGGATTGCAAGGCAGAATAACAGTTTCATAAAAAAGATCACAAAATGCACTGAGACAGAAGGAAAATCCGTTTGACCCACAAAAGCAGCTGTGCAGCCCAGCCCAGGGGGGCACGAGCAGGATGGAGCTCACCAACCCCTGTGCTCAGCACCACGTGGGCCCCTGAGTGCAGAGTAAAGAGAAAGGAAGAAACCTGCTGGTGAAGATGCTGGTGGCAGTCCCGGGGCAGTGCCAGTCCAGTCGAGGCTCTGCTCTTCCTCTGGGTCTGACCAGAGATCCCAGTCCCAAAACCCCAACTTCTCTCTGCTTGGGCTCAGCTGGGAACGCCCAGTCCCTCCCCAGGGTGGGGAGTTTCCCAAGGGGGGATTTACTCTGGGAGGTCAATCCTGGCATATTTTTGGCATCCCTGAGCAGACATGACCCCTCAGGTGGGGGTGAAGGTGCTGGTGGCTCCTGGAGGGGAGTTCTCCCACCTGAGTCATAGGTGTGAAGACAGGAAAGCTTTGTTATCCCCCAGGAGTTCCCAAACCCCGCCCTGTGCCCTGAGGGGTGGGGTGTGCCCTGGGCAGCTGCTGCCAGTGGTCCATGGTGAGCAGTTCATGAGAACAATGACACAGAGAGTTTAGAATCCACCCCCACCCAGTGCCAAACATCCTGGCTACCATAACCAGGACACCCCATGGCTCCATCCCCACCTTCCCTGCACCAAAAGCACCGGTTTTGTCACAGCCAAAGCAGCCGGAGCCGAGGCAGAGACGCTGCAGTGCCGCGGGGAGCAGAGCCAGCGCCGGCCCTTCCCACCCGCCCGGATCCGGGCTCCCTGAGAGCCTCGGTAATGTCTGGCCCTCGTTTCTTCTCGTTCTCCGCAGTGTGGGGCTTTGGTTTTCTCAGTGTGTCCATGATTAACGTGGCCTCCCTGCTCGGAGTCCTCATCGTGCCGTGCTCCGCCAAGGCCTTTTTCCGCCGGGTCCTCACGTTTTTCATCGCGCTCTCCATCGGCACGCTGCTCTCTAACGCGCTCCTCCAGCTCATCCCAGAGGTGCGGTAGAATGTCCCTGCCCTCCCTCCCGAGGGCACCTCTCCGGGCACCCTCCCTGCCTCCAAACCCCGCCGAATCCAACTGCCCCCTCCCCTCTGCCACCCGAGGCTCAGGGCTTGTCTCAGGGGCTCCGCAGGGCTTTTCTCGCCCCTCTGAGCACCAGGAAAACCTCTGGAGCAGGCAGGGAGGCCGTGTTCTCCAGCCCTGCTGGGTCTGAGGAGTGGGAATGTGCTGGGAGAAGCTCTTTGCTCCTGCTCCGTGTGTCCAGGAGTTTATCCCTTGGAGGGGTGTGCTGTGTCCGCCAGCCCTGCTGGGTCTGAGGAGTGGGAATGTGCTGGGAGAAGCTCTTTGCTCCTGCTCCGTGTGTCCAGGAGTTTATCCCTTGGAGGGATGTGCTCAGCCATGCTTGAGGCATGAACAGGAGGGAGAGTACTGTGAGATGGAGGAAATATCCATATAAAAGCACAGAGAACAGCTTGGAGCAGCACTGGCTTCCTCTGGAATCAGCCAAGTTTTCCAAATCCTTCATTTTTCTGCCCGTCTCCCTGATTTCCCAGCCCAATGTTCCCACAAGGATTCAGGCTTCCACGAGGTTTCCTGGTGCTCTGAAGGGACCGACAGAAATATCGCAAGTTAATTGTGTTGTAATTGCACAGTTCTGGAGCTGAATAAATCCACCCGGATTTGGACACCTTTGGAACCCTGTCCAGGTGGCTCCTCAGAGCACAAGTGGCTCCTGAGTAGAGGGTGAGCCGGATCTGAGCTCTTGCACATCCAGCCTTAAAATTCCACTGGGTCTTTCCCCCCTGGCACTGCCTGCTTTGCTCCCGGGCAACGATCACCTCCTCCTTCTTGGCAGTGGGATGTTTTTCCAAGGCTCCTTTTCAGCTCCAGAACTGCAAGTTTTATTCGCTGGACATAAAAACCAAGCACCTCTAATTCCTGATTTTCCAGGAATTGGAATGCTGTGCGTACGCTCCACCCTCGCCAGCACTCGGAGCATCCCGGTGCGGCTTGGGATGGGGATGGAGCATACGAGGTGCTCAAGGGAACCTGGGCGCTCTGTGGCTCGGGGATGGCTCCTGGAGCAGAGCTGGGGGCTGGCTCAGACACGGCCTGGCTGCCAAAACCCAGCTGTGAGAGGCACTCCCTCCAAGAATCCAGCCCTTCCCAAAAGAGCCATTCCCAAAGCCGCGGAGCGCCGGGTTCGAGCCAAGCCGCGATGAACAACAATCACTAATGAATGTCCTCTTCTCTCCCCTCTCTCCCTCCTCTCGCTGTCCTTTCGGTGTGGATCCCTTCCCTCCCCGTCCCCACGTTGATCTCCTCCCCTCACCGTGCCCGTTGCCCCCGGGGTGGGTTTGGCTCTCACCCCTCAGTGTGGGGTTACGGTTTCCTCTGCGTGTCCGTCATCTCCCTGTGCTCGCTGGTGGGAGCCAGCGTGGTGCCCTTCATGAAGAAGACCTTTTACAAGCGGCTGCTCCTCTACTTCATAGCTCTGGCGATTGGAACTCTCTACTCCAACGCCCTCTTCCAGCTCATTCCCGAGGTAGGGAGAGGCCCGGTGGGGTCTGTGCTTTTCTCTCTCTCTCTCGGGGGCTGTTTCTCTCTCTGGCTGGAGAAGGGGAAGGCGGTGTCGGAGGGGAGCCCAAGAGTGAGGTATGGAGGCTGGAAGCCCCTTGGAGCTGGAGTTTGGAAGGGAATTGGTTCCAGGCAGACCCCCAACCTGCTCCAGGCAGGGAATCGCTGTTGTATTGCCCTTTCTGGCCTCTCCTGACCCTGAGGGCAGGTCCTCTGTGCACATTTGGCATCCCTTCCCCAGTGCAGGTGCTGGATCCAGTGTTGGAGAGGAGCTGAGAGTGAGGTATGAAGCTGGAATTTGGAAGGGAAGTGCTCCAGGAAGACCCCTGGTCTGCTTGAAGCAGAAAGTCGCTGGTTTATTGCCCTTTCCTGGCCCTGAAGGCAGGTCCTCTGTGCACAGAGGAGTCTGGTTCTGGCACCCCTGCCCCAGTGTAGGTGCTGGATGCAACAGGGAGGAGCTGAGAGCGAGGTATGGAGGCAGGAAGCCACTCAGGAGTGCAGCTGGAGCTGGAATTTGGAAGGGAATTGCTCCAGGGAGACCCCTGGTCTGCTTGAAGCAGAAAGTCGCTGGTTTATTGCCCTTTCCTGGCCCTGAAGGCAGGTCCTCTGTGCACAGAGGAGTCTGGTTCTGGCACCCCTGCCCCAGTGTAGGTGCTGGATCTAATGCCTTGGGGTGCAGCCAGCTTGGATGAGGGAGATTAAAGGTGCACAAAGGCATTTTCTGAGCTTGTCCCAAAAGCAGCTGCTTCTTAGAGAGGTCAGAAAGCCGTGTCACCCCCCACCAGGGCCAAAGGCACATGAAGGACACTGCCAGGGACTGTCCCTCATCCCTTCCCATGTCCCCTCCTGCCTGCAGGCGTTTGGGTTCAACCCTCAGGAAGATTATTATGTTTCCAAATCTGCCGTGGTGTTTGGGGGCTTCTACCTCTTCTTCTTCACAGAGAAGGTCCTGAAGATGCTCCTGAAGCAGAAGGACCAGGTGAGGCTGAGCAAGGGGATGGTGGGGTGGGAAACAGCAGGAATATGGGGTTGGCTGAGGCCCCTCAACCCCCTGATCCCACAGCATCACCACGGGCACAGCCACTACGGCCCCGAGGCTCTGCCCTCCAAGAAGGACCAGGAGGAGGGAGTCACGGAGAAGCTGCAGAACGGGGACCTGGACCACATGATCCCACACAGAACCAGCGAGCTGGAGTGCAAGCCCCCCTCTGGGGATGAGAAGGCTGTGGTGGGCTCCCTCTCTGTCCAGGTGAGTGCCTTATCCCACCAGCTGGACATGTGGGAAACTCCCATCTGTCAGTGAGAAGGAGTTCTGGAGCTCAAATCCTCACCAGATCTGGGGGTGGTGGGAAGCAAACATCTCCCTGTGTGGATTTCACCAGCGGGAGGGTGGTTTTTCCAGGGTGGAGGAGGGATCTTCCATCCCAGGGAAGCAGTGGGGTGCTGAGCCCACCCTGGGGGTGCTGTGGCAGGACCTGCAGGCCTCCCAGAGCGCGTGCTACTGGCTGAAGGAGGTGAGGTACTCCGACATCGGGACGCTGGCGTGGATGATCACCCTCAGCGACGGCCTCCACAACTTCATCGACGGCTTGGCCATCGGCGCCTCCTTCACCGTCTCCGTCTTCCAAGGCATCAGCACCTCCGTGGCCATCCTCTGCGAGGAATTCCCGCACGAGCTGGGTGTGTGAGGACCCCCTCTGCCGCTCTTCCAGCTCCAGCTCTCCCTGGAGTTGGTCCTTTTCCCTGGAAAGGCGAATTTGGGGGGTGGAATAAGCAGCGAGGGAAGGGGAGGCTGGAAACGGCACTGAGTAATCGCCGCTCTAAAAATAACGGGGTAATATGATGTCTGAGATTTAAAATTAGATGGAGACATCTGAAGGCAAAGAAAAACACCAGCCCGCGACACCTCGTTGGTTTGGGAAGGGGGGGAGGTGGGTTTGGGTGGGTAGGTCCGAATTTAGGGGCAGTGGTGTCGTTGGTGGAGAGGGGGAGGTGGGTTTGGGTGTGAACATCTGAATTTAGGGACAGTGGTGTGGTGAGTTTGGGTGTTAAATTTTGGGTGGGAATACCCAAATGTAGGGACAGTGGAGTGGTCAGTGCAGGGTGAGGTGAGTTTGGGTATTAATATCTGAATTGAGGGTTAGTGATGTGGTCAGTGTAGAGGGAGGCATGTTTGGGTGGGAATACCCAAATTTAGGGGCAGTGGAGTGACCGGTGCAGGAGGGAGGTGGGTTTGGGTGTGAACATCTGAATTAAGGGGCAGTGATGTGGTTAGTGTAGGGGGAGGTGTGATTGGGTGGGAATACCCAAATTTAGGGGCAGTGGAGTGACCGGTGCAGGAGGGAGGTGGGTTTGGGTGTGAACATCTGAATTAAGGGGCAGTGATGTGGTTAGTGTAGGGGGAGGTGTGATTGGGTGGGAATACCCAAATTTAGGGACAGTGATGTGGTCAGTGCAGGGGGGAGGTGGGTTTGGGTGTGAACATTGAATTCAGGGGTAGTGGGGGGAGCCTACACCTGAACTGGGATATAATCTGATTTTTGGGGGGGGTGTCCTGTGCAGGGCCAGGAGCTGGACTCGATAAATCCCTTCCAGCTCAGGATATTCCACAATTCTATGACCCTGAGGTCAAGCCAGCACCTCGGTGCTGTCCCTATGCTGCCTCCTCATCCTCCCATCCTTTCCCCCCACAGGGGACTTTGTCATCCTGCTCAACGCCGGGATGACCATCCGCCAGGCCCTTTTCTTCAACTTCANTCCCCGCCTGCGGCGCCTACGTGGGCCTGGCCTTCGGCATCGTGGCTGGCAGCCACGTCTCTGCCAACTGGATCTTTGCTCTGGCTGGAGGGATGTTCCTGTACATAGCCCTGGCTGACATGGTAAGTCCTGAGTGCACGGCTGGGATCTTCCCAGGGTGTTTTTTTCCTAGGAAAAGCTCAGCCTGGAGGGTAGTGGGGGGTTTGCCTTGCCCTGCCCGCTCGGCACACGCTTTGCTGTCTCTGCTTCGCTTGGCCAGACCGGGTGAAATCCATGGGATGGGGCAGGTGGTGGGTGTTTTTCCAGGGAATCACAGAGCCATTCCTGT
>VXAU01000529.1:4732-24709 GCA_013399695.1 Formicarius rufipectus | reverse complement strand
GGATCGGGACCGGGAACCGTCATCAGAATCGGGAATCGGGGATCGGGACCGGGAACCGGGATCGGGGACCGGGAGCCGTGTTCGGGAACCGGGATCTGGAATCTGGACCCGGGGATCGGGACCAGGAACCAGGATCGGAACTCGGATCGGAACCGGGGTCGGGAACCGGGGATCGGAACTGGAACCGGGAACCGGAATCGGGACCGCTCCGAAATTGCGATTCCGCCTCCCAGAAGTGAAGGGGGACAAAGATTCCTCCCAGGCTAAAGGTGCCGGGACGCAAAGGTCCTGGAGTGCCCTGGGAGGCGCATCATCTGCATCACAAACCCGGCAGCTCCGAGAGTTCTTTCCCGAGGGAAAGGGCTGTCGTTCCTTCTCTCCCAGAGGTCCGAGGCCCCCCCCAAAAAGCTGCATCTCCTCCTAACCCCCCAGCACCCGCATCGCCTTTTAGTTCCAAGCGATACATAAAGGGTTCCTCTCACTTTAAGCCCTTTAAGATTGTGGGACTACAGGGAGTCCCTCTCAGTTTAAACCTTAAGGTGATGAAAAATATTCCCCTGAACTCAAACCCAGAAAATGTCACCACAAATATTTCCCCGTTTCATTTAAATCTGAAAACAAGAGAAAATGGGGAGTCCCCATCAATTGAAACCCATAATATCACATGAAAAGAGTGTTTTCCTTGAATTGATACCCTTAAAACCACGGGTGATGGAGTTCCCCCTCAGCGTAAACAAAGTGACAGTAAAGGGGGGTTTTCCTACAATTTAAGCCCCTTTTCCACTTTTTTTTTTTTTTTTTTTTTTTTCCCCTGGGGTCTCTCAGAGGCACTGGAGGGGGACTGGGGATGAACTGGGATGGGATTAGGGGCACAAGGGACTTTGATGGGACTGAGTGCACTGGGAAGGAATTAGGATGCACTGGGGAGTGACTGTGATGGGACTGAGGGCACTGGGAGGGGATAGGGAAGGACTGGAATGGGACTGGGGGCACTGGGGAGGAACTGGGATAGGAAAGAAGCCCTTCCCTGTCCCACCACAGCACCTGCTCAGGTGCTGGTCCCTCTCCTGCTCTGCCCCTTGGCACAGGGTTCATCCCTTGGAACTGTGCTCAAGCTAAGCTCCATCTCCAGAGGCATCCCAGTGCTCCCCCAGGCAAAGCTCCATCTCCAGGAGCATCCAGGTGCTCCCCCAGGCAAAGCTCCATCTCCAGGAGCATCCAGGTGCTCCCCCAGGTAAAACTCCATCTCCAGATGGAGGGAATCTTCGTCCGTGTTCAATTCTGGCCCCAAAATGGCAATTTGGGAGAGGTGCTTCTGCCAAAGAACAAAAGCACACCAAAGGTGCCAGGACATGGAGGTCTTGCTGGTTTTGGAGCGCCAGGGAAGCCACATCCTTGGCACCTGAGAGCCCCAGGCTGAGGGCTTCCTGCCCTGGGGAAAAGGGCTGTCCTTGGTTGGCAGAAGCTCCTCTCCCAAATGGCGATTTTGGGGCCCAGAATTGAAAACGAATTGAAACTATGACACCGTTTAAGCCAACAACGATTATCGCAGAGGAGTAGCAAATGAAATTTAAAAACAAAACAAAACAAAAGACCTGATAAAGGGGAATAAACCAAACCAAAGGACTCTGCCACACTCCCAGACTACGTGCCCATCTGGCCGATACCTCGTGTTCGCCACCAGGCGGCGAAACCTCCCCCAGCGAGTGTCCGGTATCTGATTTATTCTTCTTTATTCTTTACTTTCCATAAATTTCATTTATATTTTATTTTTCCTGTTTATTTTATTTTATTGTATTTTTATTTGTCTTTTAAATTCCACTTTTTAATTATATTTCTCCCTTTTAAAATTTTTTATTCTCTTTTATTTTTCTGATTTCCTTTTTCTTTTTTTTTCTTTTTAAATTGTCTTTAATTTACTTTTTTAATGGATTTTCAATCTGTTTTATATTTTATTTCCCCCTTTTCTAATTTTACTTTTTTACCCACCGAGGGACCCCCAGAAAAAAGGGAATCCTGAGGGCCCCCCCCGGAGATCTTCGGGGATCCCCAGCACCTCTAGGGACACTCAAAGGACCCCGAACACACCCAGGGATCCTCATGGGACATCCCTGGACCCACAAAGACCTCTAGAGACCTTCAGGGACCCCCAGGGATCTACAGGGACTCCCAGCAGTCAGGAGACCTCCAGGGACACCCAAGGATCTATAGAAACACCAAACACCCCAGGGGTCCCCCAGAGATCTATGGGGACCCCCAAGGGGCCCCCAGCGTCCCAAGGACCCTCATGAGACCACGGACCCACAAGAACCCCCAGAGACCTACAGGGACCTCCAGCACCCCAATGGAGCCCCAAGGACCTCCAGGGACCCACCAGAGACCCCCAGGGATGCCAGTGACACCTCAGGGATCTATAGGGACACATGTCCAAGGGCAGCCAGACCTTTCCATCCTGGCAGCTTCAGAGTGGAGGAACTCTTCATCCGTGTCCAGTTCTGGGGAGTGGACTGGCAACTTCAGAGAGGAACTTCTGCAAACAGGCAACAGCCCTTTCCCCCCAGGCAAGAAAGTCTGGAGCCTCGTGGTGTGGGATGGGGATTATGGGCCTCCCAGGGCACTCCAGAGGCAGCAGGACCTTTCTGTCCTGGCACCTTTTGTCTGGGAGGAATCTCCATCCCTGTTCCATTCTGGAGAGTGGAACACATCCAAGCATCTGCTCCAGAAATCTGGAAAATGAGTTCTGCTGTGTCCAGGTGCCAAGCACTGACCTGGGAAAGAAGCAGCAAAAGAGGAATAGGGAGGCCTTACTTGGCTTTTCTGCCTGGAACCTTCATGGCTGGGGCTGTACCTGGACCCTGTGGCCCTTCCAGCACCTTTAAGCTGAACACTGTCCACACCTCTGTACCTGAGGAAGAATAAACAAGCCTGTGCCCCTCATCCATGTGAGAGTGGTGTGGGGGATGTTCTTTGGGATCCTGGATAGCACACCTGGCTCTGCCAGAGATCAAATCCCACATGTGCAGACTGCAATCCGTGGCAGCAGAAACAGCACAGGTTCTTTTTGCAAACACTCACCTCAGCTATAAAACAGGACATGGATTCCTGAAAGGGAGGATCCTCAGCAACTGGGAGAATGCTGGTGGCTGGGAGGTCTCTACAGCTCCAGGAATGCCAAGCTGCCACAGCTCTTTGGACAGGAAAGGGCTTTCCAGCCTCAAAAATTAGAGAAGCCTCACCAGAGTGCCCAGGAAGGGAGTGCAGCATCTCCAAACCTTCCACATTCCAGGCAATCGGAGCTGTGGCACAGAGGAGAGAGAGGAGAGAGAGGCTGCTCTCGGTGCCACAGCCAGAAAAGGGACACCCTGGGCTGGTTCTGTGCTGTGTTCCCCCAGCTGGAACCCCCAGTCCCGTCTGAACCCCGTGCCCTGTGCCATGAGCAAGATTAGGTTCCTGCAGACATATCTGGGTCAGGATGTGCTTTTGTCGTCCTGACAACAAAATGACCCACTTTGCCCTCATTTGTGGGAGCAGCTGCCAATGGGGCTGGGGCTGGCTGAGCACAAAGGCTCAGCACCTTCACCCTGCCTTTGTCTCAGCTCCCAGGAGAGGCTGGGTGCCTACAGAAAAACATGTTCTCTACTCCTCCCTCTGTTTATTGATGGCGTTTCTTTGATCTCCTTTGTAACAGATGGATAAATAGACATATTCCTGGGCTGTGTCCATCCCCAGGACTGAGCCCAGCTTTGAGGAACTCGGTGAGAGTTGTGTGTAAGAGCTCACTGGGTGTCTGGAGAAATCCCCACAGTGGAATGAACATGGAATAGGGACAGGAACTGCAGCAGCTCAGGCATGATGAGCTCTGGGGAGGAAGGCACGAGGGGAAGGAGCCTGGCAACACTTCTGTGAGGGTCATAGTCATTCCCAAGAGGGCAGAGAGATAAAAACCTTTTAGAACATGATTCTGGTGGGCCTGTGAGAGCTGCCTTACCTCAATTATGTGATGTACAATGTGTGCTGAGCTGGCCTTTTCTGGCACTTGGATAATATAGAGAAGTGTAAATATAGGGTAATATAATACAGTGTAAAACATGGGCAGATGCAATGGTGTGGTAGGATTTTTCCCTGAGGAAGGAGTGAGTATTCTGAGGGAAAGACAGGACTGGATACCCTCTCCTTTAGTTTGCTTTACAGCTGGAAGGGGATGCAGGTGGCTAACAGTGTATGAACCTTTTGATGGATCCCAGAACAGATTTTTTGTCATGGGTTTTGATTTGTTAAAAAAATCCTTGGAAAGGAAAATCGCAGTTCTAAACTTCTGTGTCCCTCTCTGTCCCTGACAGAGGTGTTATCTTCAGGGCTGTGTGTGCATCTCACCAGACTTCAGGAGGAGGAGTGTGTCCTGCACCAGGGGCAGTTTGGGACAGTGGATCTCTTCAGGGCATGTGGCAAAGTCATCAGTAGCACTGTCTATTCCAGAGGCGGTTATTGTACAGATAATCCAGTTCATATTTGCTGCAGGGAGAAATACTCTGAGAGCAGAGAACATCAGCTCTGAGAATACACAGTTATTCTGAGACAAGTGAGGTTAAAAAATGCTGGTTTGGGGAAGGAGAGGATGGAAGGATGAGCAGCCACTGGCAGGAGAACCAGGACTCGTTTGCCGAATAAGTGGAGAGCTCCCACTGTCACAATTCCTTCTGTAGCCCTTTAAATGCTCTGTGTACTTTTTTCCCTAAATTTTTTTACATTATTAAATATATTTCCTTCCTGGCATTTGGAGTACCTAGATCATTTCTTTCAGCTGCTAAAGGACAGTGGTGATAATTCTAGGATGATATTTGGTAAAAGGTAGCTTATTTCTCTTCTTCAAGCTTCCTTCTCACAGCAGTTATTGGCACTGGGCAGAAGGGGTGTGTTCCTCACCTGTGGCTGTGGGCAGGAAGCAAAGCACACCTCCTGGCACCCCCTCTCACCCAGTCCTCACCCAGCACCTCCCTTGTCAGCTCCTCAATTCGTCCAGCATGAAGAAAATGAAGCTGCAATTCACTCCCTTTCCTTGGGTTTGTGTCAGAGAAGCAGAGAGGCTGAGGGGCCACCTGGGAGCAGCCAGGGTGTGGGTCTGAGAGGGAGAGTGGATTGAACTGTTTGCTTTCACACCCTCGGTGCCAGACAGGAGCTCATGGGATGGAGGCAGCACTTCCAGGGCTTCCATTGTTTCCCTGAGAGCGTGAAATGTTTTTCATGGTTTCTCTTGCTACAGTCTAAGGCAGGCTGCCTTTCTGCAGAGGAATAATGAATTACTTCCTTGCTGCAGTAGCCTTCTATATATGTGAATATATAGAATAGATAAATAGATATATAGCTATATAAATATATAATAGATATATATAAAATATATATATCATAGATATATAAAATAGATATTTTCATGTATGAATCTGTAAAATGTATTTATATATATGGCAGAGTCTGTAAAACTTCTTTAGATCTCCTTGGTTGGGGATACCAGTTTAAAAAAAATTATATCTACATCTATATCTATACCTATATCTGTGTCTATATCTGTATCTTTATCTGTGTCTATGTATCTCATTGGAGGCACTGAATACTGCTATTTGCTATTATTTCCATTGCCTTCTGATTTCAGACCCTGTCCATCAGCATGGAGACACAGAGCCCTGGTCCAGAGCTCACAGGTAGGGAAATACCTGCTGATATTCCTCACCTTCCTGTCAGCATTCCAGGTCTGGGTGAACCTTCTCCAGGAGGGCATCTCTGCAGTCAGTTGTGCCTGGAAGGGTTTGGGCAGAGCACCACGAGTTAGGAATTTGAGACATTGAACCATAAAATAGAACTATAGAGTATCCTGAGTTGGGAGGAACCCACCAGGATGATCAGCCCAGCTCCTGACCCTGCCCAGACACCCCAACCACCCCACCGTGTCCCTGCCAGGGTGGGTTGTCCACTTATCGTTTCAGACCTTGCCCTGAAATCAGAGTTCCTGTCACTGTCACCTGATCCGTGCTGAGTCTCCTGGGGGTGGCTCTGTGGGCAAGGCTGGTGAGCTCCTGGTTTCCAGGAGTCTTCAGGACCAGTCCCTGTAGCTGCATTACCAACGAGGCATTTTTGAGGGTTTTTTTGAGGTTCTACACTGGATTGTCACACTGTTGTTATTTGTAGTGACAGGACAAGGGGGAATGACTTCAAACTTGTGCTGATTTAGAGTTAAACCAGCAGGAGAAATGAATCCAACTCAGAATGGAATTGCAAGTCAGAAGAACAATTTAATGAAAGATCACAAAATACACTGAGACAGTAGGAAAATTCGTTTGTGCCACAAAAACAGACATGCAGCCCAGCCCCATGGGGCACGAGCAGGATGGAGCTCCCCAGCCCTGTGCTGAGCACCACGTGGGACCCCTGAGTTCAAAGTAAGAAGAAAGGAAGAAATCTGCTGATAAAAATGGTGANTGCTGGTGGCTCCTGGAGGGGAGTTCTCACCCCTGAGTCATTGGTGTGGAGACAGGAACGCTTCCTGATCCCCCAGGAGTTCCCAAACACCCCCCTGTGCCCTGAGGGGTGGGGTGTGCCCTGGGCAGCTGCTGCCAATGGGCCATGGTGGGCACTTCATGGGACAGTGACACAGAGGGTTCAGAACACACCCCCCCCCAGTGCCAAACTGGTCCTGGCTGCTATAACCGGGACAAAACTGAAGGATGGCAGGTTCAGATTAGATATGAGAAAAAAAAACCCTTCCCTGGGAGGGTGGGCAGGCCCTGGCACAGATTCCCAGAGAAGCTGTGGTTGCCCCAGCCCTGGAAGTGTCCAAGGTCAGGTTGGAGAAATCTGGGCTGAGAGAAGGTGTCCCTGCCCATGGCAGGGCATGAAACTGGGTGGACTTTAAGGTCCCTTCCAACCCAAACCATTCTATGATTCTTGACTAAAAAAAGAATGTGAAAACTCTGGACCTGGATATTTTTGACTGCAGCAAATGCAGCAGCAGCAATCCAGGAAATTTTATTTCTTTTAACTTACTCCAGCAAATACTCCATCCCATTTTAAGCCCACTCACTGCATTGTTAGCCTGCTCAGCAGTGAGAAAGAGCCCAAATAAAAGGAAATTCTGCTCACTGGGAAGCTTTTTATCCACAGTTGAGTCTGAAATTCTTACAGCTGCTTCCCCTGCTGTGCTTTCTGCAAGAGAGAACAACACTCTCTAGAAAAGTCTCTGTGACACCTTTTAAGTGACATATTCACTGAATTAAATCAACCAACCAGCAAGGTAAATTTAAGATAAATGAAGAAGACAAAGCAAATAGAAAGAAAAGTACACACACACATATATANAACCAACCAGCAAGGTAAATATAAGATAAATGAAAAAGACAAAGCAACTAGAAAGAAAAGTACATATATATATATATATATATATATATATATATACAACCACAAGCATGAGAGGTCTCTCCCTGCAGGTACTTGCACCCTCCCCTGTTCAGTGATACACAACATTAGTTGTATTTATGGATACTTTTCATACCTTCAGAATTAAAAGACATGGGGGATATAAAGGGTATTGTTCTCCTTGTATGTGCTTTATTATATCAGATTGTAATTTCTTCAGAACTGGAATATTCTGTCCCCAAAATTATGTAAACAATCATAACACCTCACAATCACGTGACAAAGTAGTACAAGAGGGAATGCTAAAATTAGGCTGGGGAATGGCTGTATCTGCAGCTTTCCTTGGGGCTGGCCTAAGTGAAAAGTGATCACTAATGAAGCCCGTGCCAGGGTCAGATGAGGGAAGAGCTCCCTCGGGTTGGGGATAATCATGTGTGCACTGTTGTCCAACAGGGAGCAAGCACTTAGCATAAATCCCTGGAATGATTCATCAGCTCTCACCAAAATTGCAGGAGTTCCTGGAAATCTTTGTGTCACTTTGCACTTCAGCCCACGGGAATTCCAAACCTCACAGGGAACGAGTGGATTTATCTTATTGCCTGTTGGGGAAAATCAAATCATGTCACATCCTTCATCCTAAAACTGTTCCTGAAAATATGTGAGGACTGACAAAACCAGAGCACGTATTGTAGGTAAAATCTTAGCACTGGCTGTGTCCTTACATGCTGACTAATCATAGAATCATTAAGGTTGGAAAAGATCATTGAGCTCAGCCTTAAATTTCAGATTCTCTGCAGTTCTCATGTATTCCTTCCAGAAACTGCAGCTCTGATTGATTCTGCAAACATTGATCTCTCTGCTTGGGCTGGAAACACCTCTCTGTCCAAACACCACATTCACTGTGTTATGTCCCACTGGAGAAGATTCTGCAGTGCTTTCTTTCCTTGGAAGACACTTTTTGGGGAATTGAGAGCCTCCCTAAGCCTGTGCTTTCTTATTTAAAATGAGGGAATGAATTTCAGAAGGGGCAAACTGAGTTCTGTAAATCCTGAAGTTCTGAGTCATTGCTGCCCGCTGCCAGTTCCCCCTTGAGGAGCTCAGTCTGGCAGCTGTGTCCCAGTGGGCAGAGGAAATGGGAAGGAGTTGGATATTGTTCAAGGGGAGTAATTCTTCACAAACATTCTTGCTGTTACAGGGATAGATGGGAATGAGGATGTGTCCAGGATTTTGGGAAAGCCTTGGACAGGCGTTGCCCTGCACCAGGCTGTGAGTGCACCACAGTGCTTGGACTGAGCGTGGCCTCACTGCCAATGCCATTAATTCCTCATCCACTGCACAATTCTGCCCTCCCTGCCCTGTCCTAAGGCACCTTCACTCCCCAAGGAAGCTGCAAGCTCCCACCTTCCCTGCCAAGCACAGTCATCTCACTGCATTGCAACACCAGCAAGGAGTGCCTGATTCAGCAGCTTCAGAACTTTTCAGCTGATTTACTTGAAAAAAAAAAAAGAGCTGATGAAGATTCAGAGCAGTCTAGGGGGCTGGAAGGGCAAAGGGACCATCTTCCCACAGAGGACATCCCAGTGTGTGCCTGGACTGGAGCTCATGCTGCTCCCTGGACATCCTGACCTCAGAAAAGGGGAGATGATTTTTGGCACTCAACACCAGAGCGTGGTGCCTCTCTCCACAAGCTGCCTTGCCCTCTTTTTAAGGAAAAGCTGAGAAAATTTCAGCCACTTTGATTGGAAATGGTTGGCTGAAACTTCCCTGCACCCTGGTGGGATCCATCTGTCTTTGAAGAGAACAGGTATCTCTATAGTAACCAGTGTTTGTCACTTGGGAGGGATCCCCAGAGCCTCTTGCTAAGGCACTCAATGTGTTCCCTCTCAGGTGCTGTACATCTGAGCTCTCTTTGTTCAGTATCCTTGACTATTTTAGAATTAGTTGTCTCAGTATTTTAGCACGACACAAGACTGCCAGTTCCAGAGTCATTTATGGTTCAGGCTCTCTCAGCCTTGTAAAGCAGGTTTCTCAATTCCCAGGCAGTGAGTGTGTGCCTGCACCCTGCCACTGCCTCCTGTCAAGCTGTGCAAGAATTTACTGTGCACAGGAAATATTTGCTGCTTTCTGGCTATGTTTGAAGCGGGGAACCATCCCCAAAAGAGCAGCACATGGGAATTGACAGAAAGGAAATGGTAATTGTTTACAAAAAAACCCCCAAAATACAAGAAAGGAGATAAAAGTCAGAAAGAGAGAGGAAAATCCATCCCTGAGGGTTACTACAGCTGACAGTAGAATTCCTGTGACAGAAGGTGGTTGGCTCTTGCTCCTGGTTTTGACCCAGAGTGCAGGATGACATCCATGACCCACCTGCTGAGCCTGCCCGTGGGGATCAGAGGGTGCCCCAGGGTCGGCTGCTGAGCTCACACTGCAACTGTCAGCAGCGAACAAACAGAAAAACCCCATCCTTGTCCAATGCCCTTGGAACGCAGAGTGAGAGAAAGAACCTGGTGCAAACACCTCAGCAGAGGCCCTGAGAACAGGCAACTCCCCTCCTTTTCAGAGCCTTTCTCCCATGCTGCTCTGGTTTCCAGTATTCCCAGCATGTCGTTGTTTCAGTTTGTTCCACTTTGTGTTTCTGCATGTGTTCAGTATGGCTTTTCCCATCAGAAATGCTGCTTTCTCCATGAAACAGCTCTACCAGCCAAGCAGATTCATCCACTCAAGAACCACTTTCTGCTTCCCCATTTTCTCACAGGAGACCATAATCTGTAATTTCTGTGGATTTTTGCCTTTTCCAGGAAACTGAACTGAGAGAAAACCAGCATCAGTCAGAGCAGGTGCTGTGCTTCTCCTACTTCTGTCATGAAATGAGATTTTTAGTCTGGTGTCTACCCTTGACTGTATCCTCTGTAAACCTCTGGCACACAGAGGAATAATTAATGAAAAATTAGTAATCTGTATTTATGGCTCCTTTTGCAAACAATACTTGATTAATCTCACAGTTATCCACCCAGATAAAAAGAGATTAACGAACATCCCAATCTGTCATAAATCAAACAGGCAGGGAGATGAAGCTCTTACCTTGAGAGACACATAGTCTGAACAGAGCCTACATTAGGGTTTGGCCTACATTAGTCTAAATCTAATTTAAGACAATAGCAGGACTCAAAAATCAGGGATTTTTAGCCTGTGCTTCGAGGCACTGCAGTCTGTGAGGTGTTCTGTGCTTCTCCCTGCATCTACCTGTCATTGTTACAGATCACACCAGTTCTTGTCACTAACAAAGAGAATCAGCTCACTCCCTGGTTCAGGCAGTTGGTTGCAGTAGCACCAGAAGTCCTCAGCCTGCAGAGCTTTTTCTGGACTTCAAGATTTGCCAGCTCGATTGAGAAGCATCAGTGATGGGATAATTGGGAAAGCAGCAGCTTGTTTTCTGCAGGAATGCTCTGTGTGTGTGTGATGCTTTCCGGGGAGCTGCTGTAATTTGCAAATCAAAACCAAACAAAATCAACCATCCAGATCTTTTCCAGGGGCATCCTGGATTTCCTCAGGCTATACAAATGGCAAACCTCTAAGCCTATCAGACCTGTTTTCCTGCATTCCAGGGCTATAGCCTACCTGTACCCTAAGGCTGAAATGCAATCACTGTCTCACACCGATTCTTCCTTACATTCACAAGCTTCCTAAAATATTTCCCTCCCCAAGTTACCTTTGGGGGATATAAAGGAAACAGATAAGGAAATACTATAAACGGTACTTTTTCCAAGGGTACTGTATGAAAGATGCAAATGCACAAGTGTAAAAGAGAGCCCAGACTCCAAGGAATTCATGGCTGTTGATCTCTCAGCACTCTCAGCATCTTTTTGTCACAGGTGTCATCACAGAGGTGAAGTAGCAGCAGTGAGGCTGGCAGTGTGGGTGGCATCACAGGGAACTGCTCTTCCCACTCTGCCTATTCCAGGAGCCATCATCCCTCCTGGCTGGTTCAGAGGCTGCTGCAGACCTGGAGAGCAGGACTGAATTCTCAGCTGAGAGGTAATTTTGTGTTGATGTCTGATAAAATTCAAATCCCTTTTAATTGGCATTTCCTCTGGTAGATGGGCACACAAGACAAAGCAGATGCTATGGGGTCAACAGAGCATCCAAAAGAGGAATATATCAACCCTCTGTGCAGACTATTTGGTATCAACAGCATAATTTCTCCTGTTGTTGGTGGTTGGCCTTGTCTGTGTCCTGTCTGTCTAATAGGAACATAAGGAGTTCATACAAATCCAAATCACCTTTGAGTGCTTTCTGGAAAATCTTGTATAGATGCATATTCTGATTTCTCACTATTTGGGCAAAACCCTCAAATATCTTGAGAGAAAAATCTTTGCTGAAGCAAAAAGCTGGGTATGTAATGTGGTAGAAAATGCCATTTTCCAGCCTTACCTTGCTATGCCAACCTGTCTCGTGCCTTACAGAAGCCAGTTACATCCACTGAAGAATAGCACAAGAACCATGAAGTAGACCATCATAGCTGAGGGCCAAATCAGGTTATGGTACTCTAAAACACATATAAAGCTGTAATTTTTAATGCTTTTCTGTGCTCTTTAAGGCACCTGCAGGAAAAAAAGCAAGCATTTGGCAGCCAATCACCTGGAAGGTGTTAAAAGGAACAACTTCTGTATTGCTCAGGAGATGGCCAAGGTAACACCCATCTCCATCCTCTGGGTCTTTCTGCTTCACTGGATTATATAATTTGGTTACTCTTTGGACAAAATGTGCAAGAATGTACATATTGGCATCAATAATAAAAGGAAAAGGGGAAACCAAGAACACTGGTGGCTCCAGCTTGGTGCTTGTGTTGGCTTTGCCTGTTCTTTCATAAACTCTTCAGTACACAAATCCTTTACTTTGGCCTCTCCTTTTTGTTTTACTGCATTTACTGTGACGAGTCATTAATGCTCCGTGTAAAATTAACCTTTGGTTTTCCCTACAGGCACAGAATTCCAGTTTTCCATGTCTCCAAAGCTGATTGGCCATGGGGGGAAAGCTGCAGGCACCAGGTTTGGCTCTGTAACAGGAAAGAGAAACCTGACAATCCACATGAAATGCTGAAACAGCAACTAAAACACTTGCTTTTCCCAGCAGGCACCCAGGGCCTCTTTGAGGATTAAACCTACTGCTAAATTTAGCTCTGTCTCACTGGAGTTAGTATCAGAAGTTATCAGATCAGGACATCTCAGGGGGGGATGACGTGTGGCCAGGGGAAGTCTAAGCCCTGGAAGTGCAGCTCCTGTCCTCCCTGGGCTGCAGCAGAGTTGGGAACTGGGAACACTCTCTGAAGTCTGCACGGCCTGAAGGAATCAGTTCCCCTATTTCTTTCCCTGAAATCTCAGGACTACAAACACCTTTTACCATGTTATTCCATTTATAACATGATAAGGTACAGCTGTAGGACATAAAGCCTGATCTCTCATTTTGTCACCAGGTCAAGGAGACTCAAAGGAGCTCAAGGAGCTTCTGTTTGGTTACTGGGGCTGGGGAGGGTAAAAGAAACACACGGATTTTCTCAAGTGCCACTGGACAATCAGTCACTTCACAATTTTTATTTGTTGATGGCTTCTATAAAACAGAATTCCCCTTGGATCAGACATCTCATAAAACATTTGGAGTCTCATGCATGCTCGTGATACATCAGGTTTCAGTAGACCAGCATCTGCAGAACCAGGGTGGAGCTGCCAGGCAGAGCTCCTGGTTTCTGCTGGAGGGGAGAGAAACTCACAAAATTAAGGCACTGTCAAACCCCAAGCCCACAAACCATTTGACCTTTCCTCTCATTGTATATATATATATATATATTTATTTTTAATTAACCATCAGCTGCAATTTTGAACAGGAACACACACACACACACAAAACTCCACTTTCCTTAAATCTTCTTTTTATTTACAGCTGGGAGGTGAGAGCAGCAAAGCTCACTGCTGGGGATGGAAAATGCTGCTCCATTGGGAGCCCAGTGCCACATCCCCATGTGTGCCATCTTCACCATGGTGATCCCAGCCTTTGGATGAGGCCACTTTTAAGGAAAAAAATCTGTAATAAGAACAGCTCAAAACTACTGTAAAAGCCAATCCTCACTAAGCAGAACATGAATGAGCTGACAGACTCCTCCTGAGCCATGCAAGGCATTGATTTTTCACTCTTTGGGTAAAAGTTGCATTCACAGAGCAGTGGTTTGACCCAAAGGAACCTTCAAGGGGTAATCAGTATTTTCAGCTGGTGTGTTTTAATTAGTCCTTTAATCAGCTGGTGTGAAATCCACTGCTTCAGTCTTTCTACCTTAATTCAAGAATATAGAAACATTCCTGCCTTCATCCAGGGAGTGTCCAGGCTGTCCTTCAGGATCACTGCTACAAGCACAAACCAGCACGTAGTTGTGGGCTCGGGACCCAAATTAGAAATTCCAACTCTCTATATAAAGACGCAACATTAAAATAACCAAATTCAGGTCCATGACTGAGGTGTCCTGGCAATTATAAATAAATAGTAACAAATACTTACAGTCACACACTCTTCTTTTGTATCCCACAGGATTACAAACAAACCAGACCATGTTTCTCCCCTGGTTAAAGAGGATCAGGTTTGAGGTGGGACACACAGTTTAGGATAGTGACAGTACCAACGTGTGGCACTGGGAGCATTTCACAGCTTCAGAGCTCTTGCAAACAGACTTTAAGCAAGTGACATTGTTCTGTCCATGAGAATCAGAGGGAACTGAGGTGAGAGCAACAGAGTTTGGCTCGGACAAAGTCAATGTCCTTATTGCATATTAAATGTTACATTACTTGGAGATATGGCAGGTGTGGGAAGAAGGGAAAATCAGATCAGGCTCGTAAGAGACCATTTAATTTTCTCAAGTATGAAATCTGATTTCCACACTGATTTTGTCTTAACGGTTTGTTTTGGCAGACATCAAAAAGGTCAAGGAAAACTTAAAGGAACTTATGAGCTGCAGGAGCACAAACTATTCCTTCCATTCATAAATAATCACAGTGAAAATATCCTACATCAATTGAAAATGCTGCATCAGAATTGCTGACAGCTTGGGAACTGGCACCCACTTATCACTCTGGCAACAATCTACAAATCCCTGAAAGTATCA
This sequence comes from Formicarius rufipectus, assembly GCA_013399695.1. Classification (NCBI taxonomy): domain Eukaryota; kingdom Metazoa; phylum Chordata; class Aves; order Passeriformes; family Formicariidae; genus Formicarius; species Formicarius rufipectus. Next base: position 10,158 of record VXAU01000529.1, on the reverse strand, counting down.
TCAGCCTAGAGAGGCAGAGACCAAGCAGCGAGCAGCAGAACAGAGAGCAAAACTGAAATTCAGGGACCTGCCTAGCAGTGTCCTGGCTGCCACCTCTCCACTGGAGTCTGGGGGAGAAGGACTGCAACACAAAGGAGGTCACAGGTGGCTTTGAGACTCAGCTCTGGAAGAACTTTCCTGGCCTATTTTCTGCGTCGCTGCCTTTTTATTCAGCTTTTTTTGCCTTCCGTTTCCTCGTGCCTTCATTAAGCTCCTCTTTTGACTTTGCAGGAGGAGGGGGTGGGTGGGAAACCTCATGGGAGGCCCCGTGATGATCGTGGTGGTGGCCTGGGTGTCCACTGCAGACAGAGCCAAAGAGCACGGGGCAGATGAGGTTTTCCACAGGAGCAAAAGGTGAGGCGTGGGAGTGAGTGGCCGTCATGAAAACCTGCCGTGCAACAGGGAAAATCTGGAGTTAAAAACCTCACACAGGGAATACTGATTAGATGGCACATTCCACTGACCCCAGCTGAAGGCCCTACTGCTACATGACTCAAGGCACAAGGATCTTCTACCATCCTGCCCGTATGATGGAGAATTTAGCCTTGAATGCCCTGAGCAGATGCTTCCTGGGAGGTACAGCCAGTGCCTCCTGCAGTGGACTCAGGAACACCCCCTATTTAGGTTCTCTGGTTCTGTAACTTGTAGCATCAGACCTGCTGTGAACTTACCTTGCAAACGATCATGAACATGGTGAAAAAGAAGATGAGGTTGGCTTCAGAGATGGGGAGCCAGTGAGTCTGCTGCAGAGTGAAGAGGACTGTGCCATACAGACTGGCCTTTGTTGGGCTGGGGGAGAAAGAAGGATGTTTTCGGGAAGATTTGCGTCCAGCCCTGAATAGTTCTTTACATTTCATTCTCGGTCTGACCAAGAATTGCCTACTTACAAGGACATGTGAAGAATTTCATTTGTTTCTGGCTTCCAGACCCCACGCAGCAGCTGTTCAAAGTTAGACATCAAGGCCACACCAGAACCTGTGACACAGGAGAACCTGTCAAACAGCTGGAACTGCCATACCAGAAAGCTCTGCTGTCTGCTGTGGATCCCCAAAGGAGAAGGAAAACCCAGCAGGACAAAGGATTCATGACATTCTTCCCAAATTTAAAAGCTGGCCTAAGACAACAGAGCAGGGCAAACACTTTCTAGAATTTCCTTAAGTGTTTCCTGACACAGGGAAAGGGCATTTCCCTCTTCCAGTAACTGATGCTCAAGTGCTTGCTCCAAACAAGAGCTAAAGGAAAACTGCCTGGGCTGTTTCAACACTGACAGAACCTTCTGAAAAGACACAGGCGAAGTCAGAGACAGTAGAACACAGGAGAAGGAATGAAGAATTCCTAAATGACTCCATTCTTGATGCCTCCATGGCAGCTGGATGATGACTCAGCTGAAAACCATTCTGCAAGTATGAATAAAGGCCTGTGTTGTGGGGAGCCTGAGTGATCCAGTTGAGCACATCGAGCCTGCTGGCCACTCTGAGCTTCCCTCACAGCTTCTCCCACCCCTCCCCACAAGGCTGGATCCCTCCCTGCTGCCTTGAGGGGATCTCAAGTGTCACCTTTGACCCATCCCGTGGCCATCATGACAAACCACCCGTGGTGGTAAAGGTGGTGAGCGTGGTGGACCCCAGCTGCAATCTTGCGCACTCTGACCACCTCCTTCATGGCCACAAAGATGAGCTTCACGGGCAGGAAGCTCACACACTTGTAGAAGAGGTTCATGGGGCAGAAGAATATCAAATACCTGCAACAAAACCACAAAGAGTTTAAGGAGCTATTTGTTTGTCCCCATCTGGGATGCACAGAGAGAAGTGCAGCATTAGCCTGAGTTATCAGAGTGAAGGAGAAGAAACAAAAAGAAAAGAAGATTCTTAATTTTATAGATGATTCTATGAAAAAGTAAAGAAAGATTCTTAATTTCATAGCTGATTCTGCAAGGAAACCAGCGTGCAACAAAGCCTCTCTACAACAACAATCCAGTCAATATCAAATGGACTCAGGGAACTCCCACTACTGATACCACTCTGTTTTGAATAAAAAAACCAACCATTTTAATTCAGAATCTTTTAGAAGTTTGTATCCTGTATGGTCAGAGGCATCAGAAGCTACATATACTGAACTTATACTACAGACAGAGGATAGATTTCAAATGTTCCCTTTTCCAGAAGATTTCCATATTTTTCAGCCCTGAAAGAGTATCATTCTTTCTGTTTTCTAGTTTCTCTCTAGAAAACCAGGTAGCTGAGGGATTTACTGTAAGGCTTCTGTGCATGAAAATTTCATTCATGTTTCCTAATAATGCTCATTCTGTCATGCAAAAGCACATATAAGACATACACACTGAGGAAATTAAGGGTTAATTTGTGTTCCTTTCACTATCATAAGGAATAAAATGCCCCCAAATCTTCAGGGTGGGCCACTCCTCTCTATATGTGGTATCAGCTGTGGTTTGGCCCTGGCTCAGCAGCAGATACTATGAATAGACCTGCCCAACCCTTGGCCTGGCCCCAGCCCAGATAATCACAGCATTAGGCAACTGCTCAGGGAAACAGGGAACTAGAGCCAGGAACACGAAAGATTCAAAGTCTACCTTACCCCACCTCTTCTGTCCCCAGTTACTCCCAGCAGGATCATTCCCATGTTTCTCACAAACACAATGTCCCTCTCCCCAGTGGAGGTTTGTTCACAGCCAGTGGTGTCTAGTGCTTAAAAAGGTGAAGTGCAAGGGACTCACCAAACTGCTGTGGCCAGCATGACACTGGAATTGTTGCTGAAGTACCCAAGAGGTGCCTCTCCAAGTAACAGATCAGCCAGGATGTAACTCCCAAAGCAATGGAGCATCGCACAGAGCCAGGAGGCAAAAGGGCTCCTCCGAGACATCTCCACGGCTCCTGGGAAGCAAGTTGGAAATCACAGAATCACCCAGGCTGGAAAAGACATTCAAGATCATCCAGTCCAACCTTCTGTGAGAAGATGGATCCAGCAAATAAGCAGAAACTTCAAGACCCACTAAGAAAGAGGCTTGAGGTGCGTGTTCTCCCATAAAGTAAGTCAAAGAAAAGTGCTTGTAAAATAAAAGACCAAAGTGTGTGTTCTGTGAAAGCCCAAGCAAGTACCAGAGATTGCCAAGAAATGGTGTGATCACAGTCTGCAGACCCCCCTTGAAGGTTTCACATGAACAGGGGCATTAGAAGTTTATGAACTGAGAGTTTCTTTCCTTTATTTGCCACTACTTCCTGCAACCAGAAAGAACATTTCTTCCCTCAAAATCAATGTCTTTTTACAGTCTAAAAATAAAATGCATACTTGTACCATTCTCTCCATTGCTTCAACCTAGATGCCCTCTAGAATTCATGAATAATCTGTTCAGCTCTTTCATTCATAAGATAACCTGTAAAAATAGAACAGGAATGCTTAATCCTTACTTGAAAGAAGAGGATTTGAGGATTCTTCCCCGCTCCTGTACTAGTCTGGAAACACCCTCTGAAAATACAAGATACTAAAAGAGTGTTACTGTTTGAAAATACATTGTGGTGTCCTCCCACAACCTGTTGTCTTTTTTAAATCCCCGTAGCCATTTTCATCCACCTTCGTACTCCTTCAGGAAAATTTCCCAACAACATCAATTCTGTGAGATCATTTCTTCACCTTAAACTGCTTCGGAGTCCCTTGTGTAGCATTTCAGACACAAAACTGTTCAGTGAGCCAGTAACAGGCAGTCAACAGAGAGAACGATCAAGTGTTACGTCAACACGACCACCTGGCCCATTTCAAACAGCAGTAGGTGAATCAGCGTGTGCTGAAGCTGTGAGAGCTCAGGCTCTTCCATCCTCGGAGACATTTGAACCAGCTGAAAGCAGCGAGACAGCTGCAACAGCCGAGACATGAAACTGGTTCTTATAGAAACCCGAGGTTTAGCTTCAGGCTTAAATTTAGTAACACTTGTTTTTCTTTGGCTCCACGAAGCCCTGCTGTCTCCAAGGAGGAAACAGGACAGCTCTGTCCCGACACTGATCTTCAGGAGCTGTGGGATGGAGTACTGTAGGAATCCAGGGAAAAGTACACCCCAGACTTATCCAGTCCCAGTGGATTCCTGGGCTTGCCTGCATTTAAAAAAGGCTATTTTTGTGAGAGCTGCCTGTTAACTGTTCCATTTAGGGCTTAATGCTGGAAGACAGCTGGAAGTGATCAGGCCTGGAAAACCCAGCACTTGTTTACAGGTAGTTTAACTAGAACAAAGTGTGGATTGTACAGCACAGAGACCACACTTGGGGCAAGGGGGAGTTGAACACCATATCCAAGTGTGAGGCTGGTTTTTCCTCTCAGTCTTTGGGCAATTACAGTGACACTGCTCAGCACAGAGGAGGAGGAGTGCACAGAGTACCAGAACTACACAGAGAAAGTGGCACTGGGAACAGACTGAGGTGCAGCCAGATTGTGGCAGCGCAGAAAGTGAAAGCCAAGGTGCAGATCTCTCGATTCATGCAAGATAAGCCCAAGGGACCAAACAAAAGCAAGGTCAGTTATGGTGCCTGAGAACAGATTAGGGCACGGCCCAGAGGGTGGGAAAACCCCAAGGTTTCACTTACAGCCTTTTTTGGTATATAAACTGGAGGAAGGTACAGCCAGAAAAATATCCAAGCCAAGGAACTGGCCAGAAATGCAATGCTCAGCCCTGGGGTCGCAGCAGAGAAGTGACTTCACTTAAGCACTTCAATGTGTCTGGAATCCAACCTTCAATAAAACGCAAGATTATTTTTCAAAACCGGTCACGAGTGGGGAGTTTCCTCTTTATGTTTCGACACGCGTGTCACAGCTCTGCTAAGGCGACCGCGAGTGCTGCAGAGGGAAGGCAGGGAGGGGACAACAGGCAGGTGACAACAGGGAGGCGACAACAGGCAGGTGAGAGCACCCGTTGGGCAGGAGACCCCGGGGTGTGTGCGGGCAGAGCCGCCTCCCCGGCCAAGCGCCACACTCACCGGGCTCGTACTTGAGGTAGAGGACGGAGACGATGAAATAGGCGGTGTCGAACAGCGGGAAGACGGGCAGGGCGGCGAAGGCCGCCGCCAGCTCCCCGAGGGGCAGCGCCTCCGACAGCTCCATCGCCGCCGGGCCGGGCTCCGGGCTCCTTCCCCTCCCGCTGCCCTCCCCGCAGGGCCGCCCGCGGTGCTGCGGGGGCTGTGCCCGGTACTGCGGGAGCTGTGCCCAGTGCTATGCCCGGTGCTGTGTCCGGTGCCCGCTGCTGTTCACGTTGCTGTGCCCGGCGCTGTTCCCGGTGCTTTTCCCGCTGCTGTTCCCGGTTCCCGTTGCTGTTCCCGGGGCTGTCCCCGGTTCCCGGTGCGGGGCCGCCCCGCCGCCGGCCGCGTCCGGGAGGGGCCGCGGGCAGCGCA
>VXAU01000528.1:96422-107067 GCA_013399695.1 Formicarius rufipectus | reverse complement strand
AAAAAAGAAAAAAAAAAAAACACAAAAAAACACCAAAATCCAGAATATTGAAATAATTTTGGTTTTCTTAAAACCAACATTTGTAAGAGAGCAGTCACTGGACTAAAAGTGATGATAGAAAAAAAAGGCAAAAAATTGTTTTAACTATCAATTCAGAATCAGCAATGAAAAAGTGAAAATATGCCCAAAATATGTGTTGTGACTTTCCTAGTGCTGTCTGATTAGAGAGTATTTGCACAGGTTTCTAATGAGAGATAGTGAGATAAGAATATGTGCAGCCTGCCTAACACTACTAGGAATACTCAACACCAGTTGCTGAGACCTTTAGGCTAAATCCATGCTATATGTAATGCAGTTAATTCTCAAAGCAGCACATAGTTTTGCTCACTATTATATTGTTGCCTATATTAGCATTTTATTTTTAATCAGAACTGTAGTTTTCACTCAGTTCTCATGATAATCCTATTTACTACATGTTATTGCACATATAAATTAGCCTGGGCTCAGAGATCACAACCCAGGTTCATTTCTGATGAAATTAAACCAGAAGATGTGATCCATGAGTGCACCTAAATGCTCTCTGTTTGCTAATAGACATCAGTCCCTGGAAATGGACTAGAGTAAAATGAAATTAAATCTACCTAAGTGTGTACAATATACCTATCAATTCTCCAGCATTAACTGCTTTGTTCAACACTTCCTCCTATTGTACTGCTAATGTAGACACAATGTTTGCATTCACTATTCCTCCATGCACTCTGCAGTGTCCAATGACTTTCCTAATAAACTAATGGCAGGTGAGGCTCAGACTACTTACAGATCTCATCAGCTTTGCTGCATGATGAAATCAGGGCTCATTTGTTTATCCACCTGTGTGAGAGACCAAAATGTTAATGGTTAATGACTTAAATAATCAGCCATTTGCAAAAGGAACAGAGTGCTCTGCTGAGGCCATGTTTGCACCCCCAAAAGAGAGGAGGAGATTTTTTTGTGTGCAGTGGCAAAACCTCTGATCCACATAAGACAGAGGGGGGGTGCACCCACCAGAGAGTGACCATGACAAACCCACCTTTCTTTAGCAACAGTCTGGTTTTTGAACCAGATAGGGGAGAAGGCCAATAGAAAACAGATCCTACCAAGTGGGATAACGCTTTTTGTTATGCTAGTGTCCTCCCTTACGCTGTCTTAAGTGTAAAACTCCCCTGGGAGGAAAGTATTGGGACCTTCACAGGTAGGCCTGAAGGTATTCATCCCTTCTGATAAAGCATAACTGGCTCAGCTACACTGGCAAGAGAAACAGTGGTCATGTCTTAGGAGGGGTCATAAAGCATCAAATAGTTCCTCAAGTGCCCCCAGACTCAGTGCTGGGGCCTTCCATCAGACGATCCACAGTATTGCAATTGATAGTGTAAAACTTCCTCCCCAGGGGAGGTACCTGGGTCTTCCTTTCCGAACCTGTAGCATATTAACCCACTGAACTGTGTGTTTCATGGGCTTCCCTCACCTCCAATCGATCACAACTGTGACCATCACTTTGACCTACAGATATTGAAATTGCAACAACAAAGCCTCATTGCTGGATCCACAGGTGGTGGTATCTTTCCTCTCCAGTATCTACTCTTATCCTTTCTTTCTCCCTCTTCCTTGTATATTTTCTTAAATGATATGTTTATACTTTTATATTGTTGCATTTGTACAGATAATAACCAAAACAGCTACATACCTTCTTACTGTTGTTGCAATGAAATTGTTCTAAATAAACCTGCCATATATATATATAAACACCATTTATTTAGTGTTGTTTCACTCTAACCTGCCGCAAGGGATCTTTGAACAAGAACCTCATTTACCTCCTCTCTAGAGGTGGGTCAGAACAAGCTGGTATCAGGCATATCATAGCACTCAACATAAATGGAAAAAACAGTGGTGCACCTGGCTGAACATCACAAATAACACAACCTGAAGCATATACCCAAAATGCTTTGAAGATCTAGGATTTCTCCTCTCATATCCTCCAAAACACTGAAAAATTTTCTGAAGTTTAGGCTTATGTACAGTATTTGAAATTATGTATGACAATGGGTCATGTCTGTGCTTGAAATGCAATGTGGAGAACCACTAGTTTGTGGTGAAGCATTTGAATTTTCATGGTATGCTCTGAAGAATATATGGTATGCAGAACCTCCATGATATTATCATATTATTATTCTGTTTTGCACAGAATATTGTAATCTAAATGAATATTCACACCCACAAGAAAAAAGATTATACTAGAGGTTCAGTTCTGGAGGAGATGACTCAATCCCAAATCATGCAGGAATAAATGATACAATTACTAGAACACACAATATAGGACTTAATTTTTTATGAAAGTTCATTAGAGCTGTATGTGGCACATGGTAATTGAAGAATTATGCAATATACTATTAAGGTCAAAGGTGTGAACTGCAGGTTAATTTCACATGGCAGGCTTTCCCAGCACTGAAACAATGCAAGCCCTGTTTATATGTCCTACAAACACATATAAAGTCAGTGTTGACACCTGGGCAGTTCTAGTATCAAGTGAAATTCAGTACAAAGATGTTCAGTGGCAAATTATTCCTATGTGTTCACTGCCCAGGTAGATCTGATTTTCATCCTTTCAGCTATCCATCATACTGTCTGCCCATGCAAGACCATAGACTAGTCAGTGTATAGTTATCAAAAAATGCTGGTAAATGAAGCTTACTAGTGTAAGAAATAGAAGTTGTCCTTGCTTTCAGTGACTGGACTGAAAGAAACTCAGGGAAATTCTGCACTCTTTTTTATTTATCACTACAGGATTGCTATATTCAACTTGATTTAATACTCTTATTTCTCCTTCTAGCCCTACTCTCTCAGAAAAGACAAAGATATTATTTCAGACCATATGGGAGTCACTGTTCCTTTCATTTCTTAAAGTTCATTTTACAAACAATAATGTAATTTTTAAGACTCTTCCAGGAGGTTATTTGAGGCATTCAACTTCTTCATGTGGATTTGTTCTTTTGAAATATATGCAGTTCCCAGGAGAGTAAGGAAGAGGAGAGATTAACTAATTCTCCTCTAAATGCCAATTTCTTTTGAGGAGAAACCAGGTTCAATATCTTCACTTGAGAATGAGTATCAGTCCTGCCCTTATCTTTGTTTCCCACTCCTAGTCTGTTACAGTAGTTCTGTTAGTGTTCCCAGCACCTCACTAATATTTCTCTGCAGAAGCAAAGAAAAGGATATGGTAAGCTGGTGAGAACAGAGTTAACGTAATCAAAACCCAGTACACGAAAACAAAATAAAATGGAAGCCAATGAAGGCAAAGAGCCAAACTAGTAAAATATCTAGTAAACCTACACCCCATCACTGTCATATGGGAAAAAAAAGGAGATCCAACTGGTTGAAATACAACTGATTAAACATTTGCCAAAAAAATTATTATTATTTTAGCCAACAAATATTCAGATTCATTTATGATGCTATACTGTTTCTTCATATTAGAAGGTGCTTTTAATTTATATGGGGAAAAGATCAGTGTGCCTATATTTGCAGTTTAGTTTGGGTTTCGTTTGGGTGTGGTATACATCATTGAAGAAAACCTTATTGACACCAATTTCCATGTTTTAGTGGTCATCACAGTGCTTCATAGTTCAGGCACATTTCAACAGATTATGACTTTGACAAGAAATGTGTTTGGTGTAGACCGTTTTTGAGGCTTCTTTTTCATTATTGCTTATATATACATCAGTGATAAAACTCTCATACTACATCTGAAAAAAAATGACCTAACAGGTTGGTAGCTTTAACTATGTCCAAAAAATGGCTGAATACAGTTTTTTTGAGTTCTTTTTCTCTTTCTTACCTTCAAGAAAATAAAATCTGCCAATAAGCACCAAAAATGGAATAGTCAGTTTAAGACAATATTTTGTTAGAAAATTTAATATAGAGACTTATAATAGAAACTGTATTTTATCTCAGTTGCAGCTGTTACCATTCTGACACAATCTAGTAGCTAATGAATGGTGTGTAGCATTTGCAAAATTTTCTCATTCAGGAAAAGAGAGGACATTTATAACAGGTTTAGAAAGGTGTACAAATCAATGCAGAGAATATAAGTTCTTTTGTGGCATGTGGCAAGACTTTATTGTGAAAATAAGCCAATCAGAGAAAGACCTGTGATCTATACTTACTATATAGTAAATGCATCCAAACTTGAGAGCATTAAAACCAATTATAAAACTTCATATATCCCATAGGAACCCAGTTTTCACACTATCAATCTAAAGACTTGTGAAAAAAGTTGCCTAGACACATAAAGGAGTTGTAACAAAGTTATTTTCTGTGAGTTACACACCTACAAAGACCAATTCATAACAAACACCCACATCTAACTCACAAACTTTTTAATTCATTCTTATTTTCATTACCCTCCACTTTATAAAATATTGTAAATGCAGTACAGCTGTATTTATACTAGTCAGTCATGCAACCTAAAAAGTGGTGGGGTTTTTTTTGTTTTGGGGGTTTTTTTAATATGTTTTGTTTTGGTTTTGTTTTGTTTTGTGTTTTTGTTTTTTTTTTGCTTGTTTTTTGTTTAGGGGTTTTTTTTGTGGGTTTTGTTTGTTTGTCTGTTTGTTCGTTTTGTTTTAAATGAAGGACAACCTTGAAACCTGAAAGAGAAGATAGTTCTGATTGCCCTAATAGAAAAACTAACATTCAGACTGTCACTAAGGCTTCAGAATCTGAACCATTTGAGCAAAAGGGATCTGTGTTGGGTGCACTGCTTGATCCATATCTTTCAGTCATAATTAACACCATATTTAATTTTCATCCCACACAGTTTTCTGTGGCAAAGGAAATGGTCTCATAAACTATTCAGTGCCTGTGTCAATCTAATTAGGTTTCAGGTCAAAATGATAATGAAGTCCCATTTCATAATATTTTTGTGTTCTGCTTTTGTTTGCTTGTTTGTTTGTTTGTTTTAGAAATAAGGACAGACTAGTGAAACTTCCGTTGGTAAATGTGCAGAGCCATAGGCCTTCCCCATGACAGATATATGCATTCCTTTGGTACTTCTTGATAATACAGACAAAAAAAACCAAAAACCAACCAAACAAACAAACAAACCCCCCAAAACCCAAACAAACAAACAACAAAAAAAAAAAAAAAGAAAAAAAGAAAAAAAATTTTTATGCCAATAAGGATGATATTGATTGAGCCTATAAATATAATTGGAAAATATTCCAGTGGATAACAGGACAACTAAGGACACATTTATGTCATGTTTCCAAGACCAAAAGAATGTAAGTTACTATAGAATAAATGTATACATGTATTTTCTTTGTTCAGATAATAGTACTTTTTATAGACATCCAGAGAGGATTACAGGAATACTGTTAAAAAAGAATAAAGTGAGATTTCTTGATAATAAACAAGACTGTGAAGAGATCTGTTTTCCATACCTTCCATACTTGCCTTTCACATGCACTTCTGCCATAACCTTAGGCAAAACATATTCCACCTACAATTGCCTCAATTATTCTAGCCATAAAATAGAAATAATACTTCCTCGTCTCATTGGAATGAGGTCATGGTCATCTTGGTCCTGTTTGTTGCACAGATTTCAGAAGACAAATTGCTATATAATTCAAGTGGTGTGTCATTAAGGGGAGCAGCGGGCGTTGGCCAAGTGGTGTAAGTTGCCGCCTCTGGTTTGTTGGCCATTCAACACAGCTGCTGCAAATATACACTTGCATTATGCTGTGCCCTTTTACATAAAAGAGAATTGTATTTGCCACCATTTGGAGCTGTTCTGATTTGTTATTCATACACAAATTATTTTAATCTTGTTAGCTTTGTTCATTTGGTTTTGGGCAGCTTTGTTTCTTCTTTACATAAACCACATAGGTGAAGAAACCGCATGACCAGCAATTTCAGTTGAACAGTAGATGTTGTGACTCAGAAGCATTGTGTGTGAATAGCATTCACAGTATAGAGAACATATATATTTCTTCTACATAATTTTTGACCCCAATATGTACAATTTAAGAAACTCATAATGCTACACATGAGGTCCCAGTGTCATTCCTATGTGTGTAATTAGAATGAAACTAAAGGATTTTGAAAGAAAGGAAATCTAAACGGGCATACATTAAAAAAAAAAAAATATTTGAAAAGAGCAGCCACTTGTAAAGGAGGAAATTTATACATCAGTCCTCCCTCCATTATTCTGGATCAATGGGATAGATATAATCTTCTCAAGAGCACATAGCTGGAATATTTGATTTGAGGCATGCAGAAAGGGTTTTTTCGGATCTGAAACTGGGTTCAAACTGGTGAAAAATTCTGTCAAGTATTCATTTCTCCCCTGATTATATTTTTTTAAGCATTAATATGATAGTCTGAATTAATAAGGCAGGTTTCCAGAATGTTTTTATTTATATCTGTCAAGAATTCTCTATGACTTGTCATTAATTTCAAAAAATCTGGGAATTCGAAAACTTAAATAGTTCAGTGGGAGAACTATGTGAAATTATTTATGCTGAGAAAGCTAAATAACATATGAAACTGCAGAGACAGTAGTAAAGAATGAGTTCATTGTATTATTTAGAGATATATTAATTTCCATAAAAGTACAAGTAGTTTTCATCATGCAGGTATTTAATAATAGGTTTTGGTCTTAATAAATGTCTTTGGAGGGACTGGGGAAGATGGTTTCTGAAAATATATATTATATTTTTATGATTCAAAACAAAGTGCTTGCTTAAAAGTACATTATGTATCTAAGAAAAAAGTACCTTCTTGACTGCTATTTTACTTAAGGCATTTCCTAAATTTGCCATATAAAATAACAGCTATTAAAATAGCAGAAGAAAAATATGTTGCATATGAACTATGGTTTTCTTCCATTTCACAGTCTTTTCAATTCTTGTGCCAGATTTGTTTGCTTGTTTACTTTCTCCCCTCAAATCTGGCATACTACAAACCTCTGTGATCTTTGCTCAACTAAAGGTGGGAAAAGAACTGAAACAAAAGAAGTGAGGACAGAATTGTTTGTTGGCCATTCAACACAGCTGCTGCAAATATTATACACTTGCATTATGCTGTGCCCTTTTACATAAAAGAGAATTGTATTTGCCACCATTTGGAGCTGTTCTGATTTGTTATTCATACACAAATTATTTTAATCTTGTTAGCTTTGTTCATTTGGTTTTGGGCAGCTTTGTTTCTTGTCAACAGCTCCTCAAGGACTTCCATTTTTTTTCAGCTAAAACATATTTTCAAGAATTATCTAGCTGTAAAAAAGAAATGTGTTTTTTCAGCTTAATGAAAAATATGAATATTAAATTACCTCTGTATTGTCATGTTCTAATTACCAGAGACCGATCTTAGGATGTCAGATTTCACTCTGCAGGTCAATATATTAAGTCAAATTTTTTGACTTCTTTAATTTTATTTGGAGGTAAAATTCTACTACCCTTACTCAGAATGGGTCAGACTCCTACTTTCAAGTGCCTATTAATATAAGATCACTTAGCCATGGGGGATAATCAGTTGAAAATTACTTCATTGCCTCATTGTGACTAACAAGTTAATGTTACTCTTAGATAGACGCCCTTAGGGTTGACAAAATAGATTGTGTAAGAATAAAAAATTTATATTATCTTAGTTTAAGCAGTGAAGGAATCATTACATCAATAATGTGTCCACTCTGATATTCAAAATTGAAAGATATGGGGAGCCATGGGGAAACAGAAGTTTGATAATGCAGAGCTCATTAGACTAGTAAACAAGACTGCAAATAGAACAGAATATGAATAAAACTGATAGTAGAAGTACACCAAGAGTTGCTACCTATTAGAAAATTTCTAGATGAAATTACTAAATTAAAGCTGTTTTGGTTTGATACTTTTTTTTCTAGTGAAAAGAACAACTTTCATAGGAATTAGTTATCCTAATTCTATCCAAAGGTCTATCCAATCATACTAGATGATTTTAACTGTCCCTTTTCTTGAATCATAAATTAAATTAATTTGTTAAACGTCAACTATGCTTTTCTGCTTAGTTATCTGGGCTCATGTTCATTTTATCTACAGACTCTTAAAGTGCGCAGAACATCTCTCATATGCACAGGGAAAATTCTGTCTAAAATTTGATAAAGCTATCGTACTTGGCTGGTGAAGCTGATCTGCATGGGCATAACAGCTTCAATGCACTTTAAATACATGTGCAAAGAATGTCTATCTTGTGAATGCCCTCCTTTTAAGACTTTCACAGCTTATGACAGATTCATAACAGTCTCCACCAGCTTAAATTCCTAGACACCAAGCAACCTGGAACCTAGGGAAATCAATAATACAGTCATTAGTGTTAAAGTCAGTAGTCCACTATGCAAAGGAACATAATTTTCAGGTATGATTAAGATCCCAATTGTTTTACATTTCCTTTGTAATCACTGGAGGCATGAACAGCCACAATTCATCAATCCAATTTTTCTGCATTCTAGACTACTTCACTTGAGTAGCTAAAATTGTATTAAATGTGTTTGAGTCTTGTTCTATGAATAAGTCTGTTGGTATAAATGGTAACTGGTATAAAGCAAAAAGGTGTATATTCCTTCCTTCCTTCCTTCCCTCCTTCCCACCTTCCCTCCTTCCCTCCTTCCCTCCTTCCCTCCTTCCTTCCTTCCTTCCTTCCTTCCTTCCTTCCTTCCTTCCTTCCTTCCTTCCTTCCTTCTTCCAAGTCAAATGATAAAAGATTAATATGTTTTCCTCCTGTCCCAAAGCTAGAAATTCAAGGTTAGAAAGTGGTAATATCACTGAGCTTTCAACTGCCTGCTTGAGGCTAAACTTGCATCTGATTCCAATATTTTGCTTGGTTGCATTTCAAATGGAGCCCAGTTCAACAGTACTTTTAAGAACCCAAAACAGAAATGTAAATGAATGATGAAATATATTAATAAAACTGTCATTATGAGGTTTTGCCACCTTTGAGAATATATCAGAGGAATGCAACATACCTTGCCTCTTTTCTGTCACTCTCAGTCAGGCAAGCTGCTCAGTATTAGCCATTTACCCACCAGGAAGAAATGACGTATCCTAAGAGCTGCTACTGCTGCTACTTATCACTCATAATGTCTGCCTGAAGCGATTTTATCTCTCAGCACAATCTTTGCTGGTAGAAGAGTGTTCGGTGGATGAAGATGCAGATCACAAAGTTGATGAACACTTAGACACAAATTGGAAAAAAAATTCCTTGTTCTATGAAAGTATGAGGTCACGTTTCAATAAGAACATATGGTCTATAAGGGCGTGTTTTGCCTTGACAATGTACAAGGAGTAAAATGATCAATATCGGAATTAGTCATTGTCATGAGTTCCATTCCATATATATAGTAAGATTTATTTTTAACTTTTTTTTTTCATTCTTCCACTTATGACATGTTTTTTTTCTCTTTGTATTTCTTTAATATATAAAGGTGTAAAGTTGGATGATATTTTCAACATAGACAGTGTTGCAAATATAAGTTTAATTTATATTGTTTATGTCAAAATTTTCCAAAGAAAAATTATTCAAAGGAATAAGCAGTGGACTTCCTTATAAATTACTCTTGTTATTATTGATATTAATAGAATTTTCTGTTCTTCCAACATCATATGGACACAAAAGTCATACCAATCTTTCTTATGAGCCTTCCAAAGGTGATGTGTTTTGGTTTAGAGATTTGGGTTTTGCTTTTTAGTTTGTGTTTAGGACTTTTTTCTTTTAGCTTCTAGAACATATGACATAACTGTTGTCTTCTCAGTAACATCTTTATACTTTTTGCATACAAATAGGAAATAACAAATCTTGTGTTCAGGTCACAAAAACTAATTATGTAATGGCTGAAAAAATTACATTTGAGAAAGCTTAGTTTCCAAGCTTGTTTTCATTACCTTTTCTATCCTTTTTCCATATGACAAATCTCAAAGCATATTTACCCAAAAGAAACATTATTTCATCTCTAACATTTGGGAATGACCTTTAAATAATATGTGGAGTGTCATGCAATATCTGTGTAGAGATTTAGTTTAAACATAACAAACAGTGGTAGAACATGAAGCACTGCAATGTTTTTACAACCTACCTGTCATATCTCAATTGACATTTTCAATCAAATCCCTTGAGGGTACTTACTTCTAGAAACAGCAACCAAAGCATGCACTTTTTTAATCAAAAGGTTTGTGTAATGGTTAACCAATAATTCCTACTGTCACTTATCACAGATTACGTTTGAGGAATGCAGCATATGTGCACTCTAACCATGGCAAAGATATTGTACAAGATGATGTGCAACTATAAGGAGAAAAAAATGTAAATTGCAAAAAATATAAAATATAAGTGTAAAAATAGAGCACTGATTCTTCAAAATCAAATTACTGTCAAAGTAGGCTCTTCATCTGCAGCCAACTTTCAATGTTTCTCCGTACTTCCTTTGTTTGCTATTAAGAATTTTTCATCGATTAGGTGCTACTAGAATATTTTGGAATTGATTTCCCTATCATTCATATTATGCAGGGTTTTTTTATATAAAATATTCATAATGGAGAAAAAGCAAACTCATGACAAAACCATGAGACCGTATTTTATTTTTTTT
>VXAU01000528.1:83058-95996 GCA_013399695.1 Formicarius rufipectus | reverse complement strand
ATATCATTGCATTTAAGTTCACAAAAAATATGGTCATATTGTGCCATGCAGTAACAACGTCCAGTGCAAAGTGACTTTATGCTGTCACCAAAGAATGTGTGTGAAATGGATTTACACATAGGTAAGAACTGCAGATTAACAAACAGTAAATTTACAGAGTGTTGGGAAAGCAATCAGAGCTAGCTCTTCAAACATTGTAATTCCATTGAAGTTGGCAGTTAGTCTGAGGATCTGAGCCAGTCTCTTCTGAATTTATTTTTTTTTACCCCCTGGTTTATATAACTAACATGCTGAAGATAAGTATGATTTTTAATTTACATAGTGNGTTTGTTTGTTTTGGGGAGTTTTTTGTTTGTTTGTTTTTTGTGGGGTTTTGTTTGGTTTTTTGGTGGGTTTTTTGGCGGTTTTGTTTTGGTTTGGTTTTGGGTTTTTTTGGGGTTTTTTTTGTCCAGATAACTCCTATTTTCATTGTGGTTTTGACTTTTCCTGGTCACTTTATTACCACTTGTAGAAAATCGTCAATGAAGTAAAAATCTATTTTCTGAATAAATTACTGTGCATAATTTCTATACATACACTCATTGGGTATATGCAGAGAGTTTTATATTGCTCATATGCATCACTTAACATTTATTTGCATTGAATTTTATCTAGCATTTCACTGCCCAGACTACAGGCATGGGTTTCTTCTCACATCTGGGAAAAGGTAAATTATCAGGCCCAAGTTCATTATCTAAGATTTCCCTATAAACAGTTAAGTATGTGATTCATCTTTTTGTAAGCTTAAATTGATGGACCACCTTCCTAACGT
This sequence comes from Formicarius rufipectus, assembly GCA_013399695.1. Taxonomy (NCBI): domain Eukaryota; kingdom Metazoa; phylum Chordata; class Aves; order Passeriformes; family Formicariidae; genus Formicarius; species Formicarius rufipectus. The sequence continues at coordinate 95,185 of VXAU01000528.1, read as the reverse complement.
ATATATTTCTTTCCAAACTCTGTATTGGAATCTTAAATTCCAAGTTTAGTCTAGATATCAAACTTCTAGACAGTTAGATTAGATTAATTCCATCCTTAGTATCACAAGGTCTTTCTGCTATTAATTCTATGCACATTTATCTTACTCTATTAAAAATGATTTAATAAGAGTTCAATCAGAAACCTCTGTGACCTCAATGTCCATCATCTTTACAAGACTTCTTGTGAATATATTGCAGAGTAAAAGGTGCTGGTGGGACCCTACTAGTAACCCGTTTTTACAGTGAAAAATTGAAACTATTTTATTTTTCTTAGATTTTTACCAAGACCACTGGAAGATTTTCCCTGCCATCCCACCATAGTTTCCTCAAGAACATTGAAAAGAAAAAAATTCTGATTAGTATATTTTTGAAATCTAAACACATATCACTTAGACTGATCTTATTAGTGTAATCTCTGATTATCATAAATAATCTTTATAAATTTATGAATCATTATTTCCTCCTGAAATAGGCATTGCTCCTTCCATGTTTCTTGCTTATTCATGTATCTCTTAATTCCATTCTTTAATATGATTCCCATTGATATTCCTATTCAATACAGAATATCTTATTTGAAATTAATATAGCTTTTTCACCTTCCACTCCTCCAGCCTTTTTGAAGACTAGGTATAAATGGTAATTAGTAATTTAGCCATGTCACACTCAAATTCCTCCATAAAGTTTGAGGGAATACTCTCTGTTCCTGGTGAATCAGTTTAATTTACTTTTATAAACTTCAGTTTAGTTAGAGTTTTTCAGACTCACTTCACTAACTGCTATAGTTTAATATTATTGGATGCTTCTTGTACACCTCAACAATTTTGGGTTCCACCATCTCTAATGATCTAAAAGTCCTCTGACATCTAGGGTACTTACAAAGAATTTTATTCCAATGGTATTTGCATGTTGTTTCTTAGATTTTTTTTTTGCCTGGTTTATAATAATTCTACATTTGCTTATTAAGAGTTAAAGTTCTTTTCCCTTATACACAATTGGAGAAGACTTCCACTTCAGGAAGAAAGCTTTTCTACCACTTTTCATTGCCTTTACTCTTATTGTTAGCCATACTCATCATATAATAGTATTTGAGTACCTTCTTTTTTTTTTTTTAATTTTTTTATCCTAAATTCTTAATTTTTTTTTTCAGATATTACTCATGCCTGCTGAAAGCATTTTATCCTTTCAGCTACTTTTTAGGTAATCTTTCGTCTGTTTTCCTCAATTTTATGGTATTTCTATTTTGAAAAAAAACAAAAACACTATTCTGTTGAATTGTGGTTTTTGTTATACTTTTCTAAGTTAGGAAAGTCACTGTTATAACAATAATTGGATAAAGTATTCTGCTTCTTTCAGTAATAGAACAAAATTTTTCATTTCTGTGATTTGCTAGAAGCAAATATATCCAAAAAACATTAGTTTTAAAAAGTATAGTGCTTGATCACACAATGTTCACCCAGCCTATGTATGAACAATCAAAATCTTCAAAATCTATGATTGTGAATTATTATGAATCTAATTTTTTTCTTAACAATATTTAAATAATTTTCAACATCTTATCTGTATTATTGATCATCTAAAGTCCTAATCTAAAAAACTTCAGGTATGGTATTTCAAGCTACTTTTTTGTGGGTTACTTTTGATGTAGCTAAATATGCAATTGGTCAAGCTGCCTATTTGTAAGAAGCCTGCTGACCTTAGACATTTATAGTTTTATTCCATTTATCTCACCATTTCCTGCCTTAGTGTAGTCCAAATAATTTTGCTGTGTTTTATTACCAACTTTTATTTCATCTGTCTTACATACAGTTTCTCAGACACCTGTTTGGCATTGCAAATGGAGCACACCAGGCAAAGCAATGAACTTCTTGTCTCTGGCTAGAGCTCATGGCTGGAATTTCTTTACAGAACTGATCCATGTGTCATTAAAAATTACATGCTCTAGATCCATCCTAGCTTGATGTAGAAGTTTAGAATAGAATAGAATAGAATAGAATAGAATAGAATAGAATAGAATAGAATATTTCATTTGGAAGGGACTTATAGCTATCATCTAGTCCAACTGCCTGGCCAATTCAACTCTGGCAAAATGTTAAAGCATATTGTTGAGAGTATTGTCCAAATGCCTCTTAAATGCTGACAGGCTTGGGATATTGACCACCTCTCTAGGAAGCCTGTTCTAGTGTTTTACCACCCTCTCAATAAAGAAATGCTTCCAGATGTCCAGTCTAAACCTCTTGTGGCACAGTTTTCCACATTTCCACTTTTCCATCACTGTTTAGCAGGGAGAGGAGATCAACACCCCCCTCTGGAATCTTCATCCTCAAGAAGCTGTAGAAAACAATAAAACAATCCTTCCAGCATTTTCATCAGTTTTGTTGCCCTCCTCTGGACTTTTTCAAGGACATTCAGGTCTTTCTTAAATTTTGTGGCCCAAAACTGCGCACAGTACTCAAGGTGAGGCTGAAACAATGCTGAATATACTGGGTTACTACCTCTTTGACCACATGGTGATGCTGTGTTTGATGCACCTTGGGATGTGGATTGACCTCTGGGCTGCCAGGGCATTCTGCTGCCTTATAGTGAAACTGCTCTTGGACAGCACTCCAAATCCCTTTCTCTAGGGTTGCTCTCTAGCCACTCATCTCCCAGTTTATACTTGTGCTTGATGTCTCTCTGTCCCAGATGCAGTCTGTCATCCAGATATTTTAGGAATTTTCTGGCCCAAATGGTACTATCTGTGTGATGCTCCTAGTTAATTTCTGGTACGTTCAAGTCCTCCATAAGGACAAGAGCAGTTGACTTGGAAGTGTCCCTTAGTTCCTCAAAGAATATTTTGTTGGCATCATCATCTGCCTGTTCAGCATCAACAGCAAACTTGTTAATTGTGTATTCAACTCATGCATTCAGATTGTTGGTAAATATATTGAACAGAACTGGTCCTAAAGTTGATGCACTGTCCAGAAGGATGCTGTGAGGGACAGTATCTAAAGTTTTACTAAAAATCCAGAAAAAATTACATTAATCCCCTTCTGTTCATCCACCGAGTGGGTGACTTTATCATAGCAGGATATTAATTTCATTCAGTAGAACTTTCCTTTCATGTAGGACTTTCCTTTCATGTTGACTGTGTCTAATGACTTCATGGTTCTTTAAATGCCTCTCATTACGTTTCAATATAATCTTTTAATGCCTCAGTATAATCTCCACCATAATTTTCCTAGACTAACAGGTCATAGTTGCCCTATGTGTTCCCTCCCCATTTTTGTAGATTGGAGTAATGTTGACCATCTTCCAGTCAGTAGGAACTGTCCTTTGTTAGATAATAGAGAGGGGTCCTGCAGATAGCAGGAAGCTGCCTTCTTCAGTACTTTGACATGAATTCCCTCAGGCTTTGTGGTCTTGTGAACATTCAGCTAATACAGATGGTCCCTTACTATTTCAGTCATCTCAAACGAAAAGTTACTGATCCCATACTCGCGATCCTTCAACTCAAGGGACAAGGCATCCCAAGATATATCACTATTACTAAAAACAGAGGTTAGAACTTCATTGGATATCTCAGATTTTTCTTAATTCATGTTAGTCAGATGACTGTCTTCAATAAGTATAAGTCTGATGTTTTCTTTATACCACCTCTTTCTACTAATGTACTTTAAAAAGCCTTTCTTGTTGTGGGAAACAATGGCCAGCTTCAACTCTAACATTTGCCTTTTTGTGTCTTTTCTCTGAAGAAAAGAACTGTCCTCCTCCTACAAAGAATCAGTTCCTGAGATTCTTTTTTTTCCCTTTTGAGCTTCATGAGTTCAGTCAAAGTGATCTTTGACTTAAAACACAGGAGAATTTCTGAAAGGTGGTTCATATATTTAACTTATCTATTTGGAAAACAAGTATTTTGTTAGGGGGGGAGGGGGGAAAGTTCCTTTCCTTTAATGCATATTCCTACTTCACACAGATTCCTTTTCTTCCTAATGAATCAAAAACATGCCTTATTCCACTTCATGAATTCTCTTGAACCTCTGAGCATAAATTTACCTTTTTAAAATTATGCCTGATCTATCAAGGGTCAATTATATTTGAGGAAATGGAGTGTTCTATTCCTTTGAGAAAAAATGCTGAACTCCTCATTGCTTTCAGCAATCTAGGATAAAGTGCTCCAGGGTACCTGCTCTGAGGGAGAAACAGGAAAGCAAACAATGTGGAGTATATACTTTTACTTAATGATGAAATTGCTCAAGAGACCTTGAAGATACATATATAAACTTTCAAACTTTGAATAGTTTTTTAATTGGAAAAAACACCAGAAAAGTTAACATATATGATACAGATTGATAAATTTGATAGCCTAAAATTACAGATTACCACTCAGGAAGTTTGTTTTCTATATTTTCTCCTAATTTCTACTACAACCAAGACCTCAGAATCTGAAAAATCTGTTAAGCTAAATTTTCCTGTTTCATCTCAGTGTTTCACGGAATATGATTGCCTTAGTTTTAAAATTAAGTCATAATTTCTCTGGTTTTAAAATGTCAAAAATAAAGTGTTTTACTTTATTTCACTAGTGATAGATCCTTCTTTTCATTTTTGACAACTGCTGCTTCTTTAGGAGAAAAATATGATGCTACCTATCATTTAAGAGCACATTCTTCCACAACAGGAAAGAGACAAGCCAATTTTGCCTACATATATATATGTGACAAATAATAGCACAGTGAATAAGTAAGCAGCAGATGTAGGAAATTATTTTTCAGAAAATTATGAAAGAGGAACACCTATGAGAAGCTAATCTGACATTAATTTTTATAGAAAAAAAAGACTATCTATTAAACCCGGTTTCTATTCCATTAAGTAATAGAACACATATGAAAAAAGTATAACTACCTTAAAAATGTCAGGATAGCAAGAATAATAGGTTTCTAAAGAACATGACTGAGGGATCTTGAAGGGAGGGAGCTTTCATTTTTGTTTGTTAATTACTCTATAAAATTATAATATTCCATGATACAAAGTGTTAAACTTCAAAATAGTCCTGAGGAGAATTTCACAACAGGTGAAAACTTTTTGTGATATTTTAAACTAAACTAACCAATGCATTTACTGTAGGGAAATAATTCTAAATTATTGTGAGAATAAATTAAATTACCTAGTTGCAGATGTTCTTCTATGAAAGAAAATGTTGTGTATTAAGGGTTAACTGAACTTCCATTGCAACCAACGGAGAGACTTCTGATGGAGAAGACTCAAATAATCACTTCTCAGTCTTCTGGTAAAATGTTCTTTAAGTAATACATACTCCAATTTAAAACAGATTGGAAAGTTTGAGAAGGGTGTTTTAATTCTCAGTTTAAAAAAATAAAAAAAATACCTCTGTATTGGTGTGTATTAATTTTGTGCATATGAACACCTTATAGCATATAGACAAACATGTATATGTGGCTTCTCAGGTTTTCAGTGCAAGAAAAAAAAAACACTTTGATTTTTGAACTTCAGGACAAGTTCATATAACATGTCTGATGGTTTCCTTGGTTGCAGAATTTTATATGAGACCAGAAAATTCTTATATGAGGAACTCTTTTCAAATTAACAACTGAAGCAAAAAAGGAGAAGGCCCTCAAAACTAAAAGATTTATTTGTTTATTAGTGTAAAGAATATAAGACTACTTTCAGGTAGCATTTGTGTTTAAAAAGTCAGATTGAGAGTCAAGTTTGTTACCCAAATTTAGCTTTTCACATAAAGAAACATGACTTGAAATCATCCCCGCTGCTTTTAAGCTGCCACAACATGAAACAATCAGATGAGACAGAATCAGGAGTGTCCACCTTTGAAATTCATCTATCCACAGTCAATCCATGGTTCATATACAACTTGGGTGAAAAATGAATGCTGTGGATTCCTCTTCCATTTAGCTCTCTGCTGGCAACAAATTTGTCAGAGGCAGTTGGTCTACTTTAAAGTTTCACCTTGTCTTTAGAAAATAAATTAGAGACATCAGAACTTCAGAGGCCACTAAAGCACTGTTGAACTCTTCTGCTAAGCAGGAGGTAGGGGAGAGACATTATGTATTCAATGCTGACATTTCTGCTAAAGCCTGCAGTAGGTCTTGAACAAGTCATTAAAGTAGTTTGTGCTAGGAAATAGACTTTATAAGGTTTAAAATACATTTATACTCTTCTCATATTTTTTTTTGGTGAATTAAGACTACATTACATGTTTGGGTTTTTTTATGAAAAAACCCAGTAATGAAACATGCTGAGTATTATATCCCTTCATACTGATGGTAAACTGTGAATTGATTACAATGACGTGTCATCAGATGCTGTGTTTTTTTTGTTGTTGTTGTTTGTTTTTTGTTTGGTTTTTTTCCCAATGAAAGAAAACAAAAATAGTCATTATAATTACTTAGAATAATTATTTCTCTAGGAAAAACTTTCTTTTTTTTTTTTTTTAATATAGGCTACAGTGAAACAAAACCATTTCTAACCCCATTAGAATGTGTGAGAAACATTTCTGTAATTCACCATTAGCAATATAATTATATGCAAATACATTAACACCACACAAAATATGAATTACAGCAGCATAAATCATGTTCTCTCAGGTATTGTGGCTTCATTGTCCCTTTCCCAGTAATACTCATCAGCACTTCCATACAAGGAAGGACTATGAAAAGTATGAAAAATAAACAACACTAAAAATGCATGAAGAAACATCAAAAAAAGACCACAAACACAATCAGAACTATTTTACATTTCATGTACAGTGAATATTAAAAAAAAAAACATGATCACCAAGGTGTTGAGGGCAAAGTGCAAACTATTCTTCAGCAAAATATACAGTTGAGAGTGTTTGTTCTCATAAAAAATTAGTACAAATGTCTTTTGCCTTATGAGTCACTTATGAGACACTTTTAAATGGAAAATATATTATGAGCAACATGTTATTTTCCAAAATCTAGCCATACTCTCTACTTTATAAATCCTAAGAAATTGAGTCTTTGAAAAACCAACTCAATATATAGGTGATTCTACTCAAGAATTTAATTTAAAAACTAGGAATATACAAAAACTTGAGTCCCAGAAAATTAACTAAAATGTCAGGATTTAGGAACTTTGACTGACAAAACCAGAAAAATTGAAAATAAAAATCATATTTACCTTTTTTTAAAACTGGTAGACATCAGAATAGTAATTATTGCGTCAGAACCACCTTATGGGGTGCAGGCAGTGCATGGGAAAGGGATGGATCAAATCTCATAGAGGTGGAGTGGTGTTGTAGCCCTCATGGAGGTTTGGAGCCCTCACAGGGAAGCCCCAGAGCAGTTGCCTGTCACAAACAGCCTGGGAAAACTATAATACCCCACAGCTTCTGGATCCTCAACTCAGGCTCAGATTGGCAGGGACAGTGAGGACACATTCCCTCACCCTGGCCTGGCCTGGGACTCCAGAGTGGATGATGGGTCAGAGACCCCAGGTAGAGGGATGGTTGTGAGGATCAGAGCAGACAAAACCAAAGGCATATGTCTGCCACGTGTCATGTCCCTGTCGTCTGGAACCGTGAGAGATGGTCTTCCACAAATTTCAGTGGTAGCTGTATGATCTGTCTCTCCCTTTCTTCATGTCTCTTATTGATCCCTCTGTTTTTCCTTCTTTGCTTCTTTCTTGATGCTTTGAGTAGCTTGGAGCTGGAGGGATTGGATTTTGTCTTAGATGTTGTGGATAGATTGGAGCTTGATTTAAGTGCTGTGGATTAATATGTGCTGGGTTAGTATTGTGCTGGAACATTTTGTCTGCCTTGTGTAGTGCCCTTTTTGAACCTTTGCCAAGTTCCCTGATTTTCTTCCCTGAATTAATAAAGATGCCTCTTGGGAACAAGTCCATGGCTTATTGTCTTAACACTATCTCTAGGTATTAAAGAACCTTATGTATATACACTAAAGTAAAACTCCCAGCTAAGCCTGTGAGCTCATAGCTCCAGAGCTGCAGTGTTACAAAAACCGAACAGAAAAAAATAGCCACAACAAAACCCAACCAACCAACCAACTAAGTAAACAAAACAGAAAGAGAAAACAATCTTAATGTGAAGCTTCTGAGTTTACAGTGCTGAAAGCAATATTCTAACTATTTTTGACCCCAGTGTAATTCCAAACATCTTTGTTAGTGGCAGATATATTTTAAAAATACTACCTCTAGGAGCAAGAAGATGGTTGAAAGTATAGAAGTGTCTGGAAATATTTCTTTTCACAAGTGATAACCATAGCTGTAATTTTTCTTAAAACTGATTCTTAAAAATACTTACAAATATAAAAAATTACTCTGTAATGCACGCTTTGATGTGAAAAATATGTTCATGTGGACAGGTGACAAAACATCTGAAGAGTTATGGTTTTACCACAACAATCCCTTGGACAGAAGTCTGTACCCCAGGAAACACAGACATTTTGAATAGCACTTGGAGTTTCTGTGCTGACTCAGTGGAAATTACTTTTGCTCAGTAACAGAGCATACACATGGGAAAAGGCATTTGAAATATTTTAGTAAATGTCTTATAAGAATGGAAGAATTATATGTTTTGGTTTGGTTTGGTTTTGTTGATAAGCAAATAATTAAGAATCTGGTTGTAAAACTACAGTTGCACTGCACAGGTAAGGAAATGTTCATGTGTGATAAAAATATGCTTAGCTATTAATAAGATTTGAACTGCTTTATACTAACTAAAAATATCAGAGAGAGAGCAAAGATGCAATGTGTGTTTTGCAAGTGATAGTTGCGATCCTATAGACTGAGCTATTTGATACTGTGTTCAAATACTGGAAATGAAATTTCAAGGACAACATTAAGAGAAACTTCCAAAACTGTCTTCAAGTAATGTGCTCATATGCAAATAAGAACCAATTAAGGATAATTTATCCAGTTCATACCCACAATTTATTCCTTCCCTCAATAAGTGCTTCATTAACCCTGCCTTCATCATAAAAATAAAAATCAGTATCTTTCCAGAGCTGGATAGTCGTATATGCCACATAAGCTAGAGAATATCTATGTTTGCGATAATTTATACTCCAGTGAAGTCACTAGAATACTTTCCAATAATTTCACTGGATTCTCTACCAAACACAAAAAAGTTAAAGATATGCCTACAAAAAAGTAATAGAAGAACCAGGCTAAAATAGAACTTAATCTGACTACTACTAAACTTTCTAGAAACACTAGCAACAAAAGAAGGGCTAGTTTTATATCCCCTATTCATTGGATGCAGGAGTGTGAGACAGTGAAATGGTTTACGGCTTAAACATTATTAAAATCACTGAAGGAATTTAGTTCAATGTTGCAAATTGCAAAGAAGCAAGTGCTCACCAAAGCCAGTCCCTCCCTGAATATTCCTACTAATTTGGACTCCAATGGAAATTTGAGATTAGATAAAGGTGGTACTGGTGTCCAATTACCCGGGGAGAAGAATGTATCCACAAGTGGGAAAGACTGGAATACTAATGGCTCACACAATCAAGCTCATGACATGCAAAGTAACTGCCCAGGTGCTGAGGGTGTGCACACCCTACACCTCGGGCTACAGGCAGGGTGTTGAACAAGATAAGGAGAGAGGTAAATCCTACAAGCAGGGGTAGTGTTTCTTTGTCCTTACACAAATTATCACTGTTCACTGCATAAAGGAACTGGCTGGATGGCCAGGCTCCGAGAGTGGTGAATGGAGTTAAATCCAGTTTGTAGCTGGTCACCAGAGATGTTGTCTAGGGTTCAGTACTGGAGTCACTCCTGTTTGATAACTTTATCAATGACCTGGACAAGAGGATCGAGCACACCCTCAGTCAGTTCACAGATGCTGCCAAGTCTGGGTAGGAATGCTCATGTGCTGAGGGACAGGAAGGTTCTGCAGAGGGATCTGGAAGGGATGGATCAATGGGCTGAGGACAATTGTATGAGGTTCAAAAAGACAACGTTTCAGATCCTGCACTGGGATCACAATAACCCCGTGCAGCACTACAGGTTTGGCTGGCAGTTGGACTTCGTGATCTTAAAGGTAGTTTCAACTTAATGATTATATGATTCTAAGAGTAGCTGAAAAGCTGCTTGGTGAGAAGGGACCTGGAGATGATGGCTAACAGCAGCTGAACATGAGCCAGCAGTGTGCCCAGATGGCCGAGAAGGGCAATGGGATCCTAGCTTGTGTCAGAAATAGTGTGGCCAGCAGGACTGGGACAGTGGCCATCTCACTGCAGTGGTGAGGCCCCATCTTGCATCTCGTGTTCAGTTTTGAGACCCCCAGTGCAAGAAAGACATTGGGGTGCCGGAGTGAGTCCAGAGCAGCACAGAGGAGCTGGTGAAGGGTCTGGAACACAAGTCTTTTGGGAGCAGCTGAGCAAGCTGGGATTGTTTTGCCTGAAGAAAAGGAGCTCAGGAGGAACCTCACCACTCTTTACAGCCACCTGGAAGAAAGTTGTAACAAGGTGGGGATTGGCCTGTTTTTCCAAGTAACAAGGATTAGGACAAGAGGACACACCCTCAAAATTGGGCTAGGGAAGGTTTATATTGGATATTAGGAAAAATTCCTTCACCACTAGGGTTGGCCAGCACTGGAACAGGCTGTCCAGAGCAGTTGTGGAATCACCATACTTAGAGGTATTTAAAAGATGTTTAGATGTGATGCTTAAGAACATAGTTTAATGTTGGACGTGGCTGTGTTAATTATTGGACTCAATGATCTTAAAGGTCTTTTCCAAACTGAATGGTTCTCTGATTCTACAGTAAAACCCCCAGTTTAAATTTTCACATCACACATGTAGGAGATAATTTAAATGGTGTCTTGCAGTTGCACACACAAACACATTTTCACAGTTCTGGTATTTCTCTGTGAATTTCTGACTATGGATCCAGTATTTTCTTATTCTTACCTATCTATCAAATCAGGCCTAGGTGAGGATTGATCCTGAATGGCATTTCAAGGTCTTTAGTACATCATAAATAATAAATAAGTATCAGTAATAAATTCACTTTACCAGACTGTAAGAGTTCATTCTATAGCCAAAATGGTTTTTATGTGAAACTAGCTGCATAGAACTTAAGATGAGTTGATGCATAAATAAATACAAGTCTCTTCAATTTACTTTCTGAACTTCCTCTCAATGAAATCACCCTGACAACTGGAATTCTACCCGACATCAGATAGTATAGCATAAGTCAATGACAAAAAATTTCAGTATTAGCATATCACTTCCCAAAGCATCTCATTTATACTGTGACTGAAAATTTAAGAGCTGCTTTAATGGTGCTGACCCTCAGGTGTTTTTTAGGAATGTTGGCTACCTATACACAAATGTAGATCTTTATTTGTGAAAAAATATAACAACCTGTAAGCCTTTTTTTGCAATTTTCCATTCCTGGAGTTGTTGTGGACTGTTTATTCCAGGGAAAGAAATCACTTCCACTAAAGTAGGAATTTAGACAAAGGAGTACATATTTCTGAAAGGTCTGAATGGATAAACTATGCAAGCACTCTACAAAGTAAGATTCAATGTATTTTCAACCAAAATATTAACAAAGGACCAACAAATCCGTGTTCTTTAACAAAGAATACTTTTTTTGTGGTTTTCAACTTCTTTTTCTATATAAGTGGAGAGTTTACTCCCCTTTCTGTTTTTAAATGTGTCTCCTAATGATAAATGAATATGGCAATGGCACATAGGGATTTCAGATTATACAATTTGTCTTCAGTGCCACTAGATATAATTTCCTGTTGCAATCTTCTCCACCTTTTTTCTGCTATATCAAAACTGCAAGGATTTTAAAGAAGTGTTTTTCTCTGCAATAGCTTGAAGATATAAATAAAACTAAACACAGTGAGCACTTAAGATTTGATAAAACATTGCTAATTTAAGTTTTTCAATATGCTTAATATTCAGCTCTGCACATACAAAGCTCAGGCAGGAAGAATGAAACTGAATGGGGTATAGCAAAGAAAATCTTTCATGGCAGATATACACACACCACACGGAATTACAATAAAAAAAATCAGCTCCACAGATGAGAAACATTAAAAGTCCTGAAACACCTATGTACCATTAATTTCTGAAAATA
>VXAU01000528.1:33851-83053 GCA_013399695.1 Formicarius rufipectus | reverse complement strand
ATATAACTTTATTTTATTTTATATTTAATTCCATTTTTGTTTTGAAAAGAGGATCTAATGAGGTCCTGGAAAATATCTTCTGGTACAATGGTATTACTTCTTTTGCTGTTCTCAGTTTCATCTTCTAACTGTTGATGCTCTATCTTTGGCTACATATTTGCCCATTTATTGAAGTAATCCTTTCCTCTCTGGTACTTTGTCACAGGGAAATTTAACTGGTGTGGTCAGAAGGACCAAACCATACCACTTAGTGACACACAGCTTAAAACTTAATGAGCAGAACACATAGCACACTTGTACCAAGCAAGCCCCCTGCCCAAGTGCTGACTAGTAGCACCTAGGGTACCTCTAGGAATAGGGACACTTACTTCCACCCTTCATGAAGATACTGACCTGGCTCCCCCATCTATCAATGCTACCTCCACTACACCATCACAAATCTCTGGATGTTCCACTCCACCTCTGAGGGGCTATATTCCAACTGCTTGTTATTTTCTCTAGAGATTGTCATAAACCACTAATGGCCCTGTTAATCATGAAGCTGGGGACAATCCCTTTGGCTTTCATCATATATGAGGCCAGTTAATGTCTTTCACTGGCCTCACCTTTCGTAGTTTATCTGTGTTACATGATGGGTGAAGTCATTGTAGCGAAAATCACTCAACAAAGTTCCCCTGTCACTTCTTTGTTTTCTGGATCTGAGCAGGTCAATCAGTCAGAACTAGGAAAGCATTATAGAGGTCACCACTGTTTGAGCTGTGCTTACAGATAGGCTTCACCTACAGCTTTTCTATGTGTAAGAGACTGAGAAAAATCAAACCTAAAAGAAATATTAACAAGCTGAAAGAAGAGATTAAAAGTGCACCCTACTATAGATCTAATTAAAAAGCAGGTTTACATACACATCCCGTTTACCTCCAGAAGCTCTAGAAACATTGCACTGCTAGTTTTACTGAGCACAGAACTTGATGTTGTGGACACTATAATAACTGCTTATCATCCTGCTGTTAAATATCAGTCATTGCTAGTTTGAGATAGTCAGTAATTGTGTTAGAAATTGATACTGTCACAGATTGCTGCCAACAAACAATGTACAAATTAAAATAGAGTCATTATTCAGCTTATTGCTCAGTATAAATTTTCCACTATAATTCATTCGCTAGAAGTGGCAGCTGTTACAGCCTTCTAAGTATATACAAAAATCCAACTATTTGGAGATGCATAGACCTATCCTCTCCTGGAGATCTTCTCTGAACAGTTGAAACACTTGGTAATTCATTTCAAGACCAAATGAATTCTGAGAGACTTTCCCTTCAATATTCATAGAATTATAGAATTATTTTGGTTGGAATAAACCTCTAAGATCAAGTCTGGCCATTAACTTAAAAGTGCCAAGTTCACCACTAAAACATGTCCCTAGGTGTTGTATCTACACATCTTTTAAATACTTCCAGGAATGGTGACAATAGCTACCTTGTGCAGCCCATTCCAATATTTGGTAACCCATTCATTGAAGAAATTTTCTTTATATCCACTCTAATAAGTCTTAGAATTATAACTCTGAAAACGGATACGTATACTAAAATCTTTTATTTTTGTAAGAAAATCAAACTTTAGCACCTTTTGCATGATCATTCATGCAGGACTCATCTTTTCAGAAATTATGACCAAAATAGCAGGGATCATTGTACCATTTTCTGTACTGTTATTCCAATGAAAAGACACTTAAAAAAAAAAAAAAAAAAAAAAGTAGAAAGTCCCAAACTCACAAGCTAACTACATTAACACAGTATATTGCTTGCACAAAAAACTCAAGAGCCTTGGCAACTAAATGCACAGTAAGATATTTTATGCTTGAGATTCGGGGAACAGAAAACCAGAAACCTCTTAGAGGCTCTTCATTCTTTTGCCTATAACTTGATTCACAGACTTGAGTTAATTCAACTTTCCTTGTCTCCATTTGCACTTGTTTAGAAGAGGGAGAATAACACCCACTGGCCTCAGAGCAGTGTGTGAGAAGTGGTACGGAAGACCTTGGACTATCTCAGATGAAAAGTAATGTTTAAATGAAAGTGTGATGCTCCAGTCTTCCTTGGTGTTATGGTGATGTTACACTGCCAGCTTCCTGCAACGAAAATCAAATGGTTGTGTTGGGTTGTTTTCTCCTGGTTTTATATGTGTTTTAGTTTTGTTTGTTTGTGGTTTCTTGTTGTTGTTGTGTTCCTTTTTTTTTTTAATGATCTCTATGACTCCATCAGATATAACAGCTTTTCTTCTTGTTACCCATGGACCCTAAATTTCTTCGTTAGATTACTCTTCAGCATAATTTGCCTAATTGTGGACAAAGTTAACCTTCCTCGAATTGGATTTTTAATTATAGATCCCACATATATGTGTATGTGCTCGTTTCCAGAACACAGTGAAGTCAGTGATTATTGCTATGTGTGTGTGTCTCTCTCTGTCTCTGTGGCCTGTCTGGGTGTTTTCTCACGGCCTCATCATCATCACAGAAAGTAAAATAATGTTAAAGTCAAGATACAGAAATAGAATCTGAGTGCACAATCTTAGATTACCTCAGAGAGTCCATGTGTTAAATACTGTTTGCTTATATGGGTGCATTCAGCAAATTTATAGCCATTTCAGAAGCAATTTCATGATATGACCTTGAAAATACATTTTAAAAAAAGCCCATTCCTTAGTTGTGGCTTCACTTGGCAAAGCATATACAAGGAGATATATGTGTATAATGTGATTGTTTAATTTTGATATTGATTATTGTCCAGAGAGATATTTTTACGGGATTTACTGTGGCAGTCCCAGTGTGATTCTGAACACATCTATCTAGATCCTGTGTTTTATAAATGCCCTGGGGCATTACACTGCTATACCTGGCCTTGTAATAAACACATTAAAGGAAACTGCCTACTTAACATTTCCTTTTAGTATATACTGGTTAAACTATGCTAGTGAGGCTGCATTAGAATTTGACCCCATTTATCCCATTTGAAAAAGCAGGATTTTGCTGAGCAAAGGGAGTTACAGATTTATTCACTCACCACTGGAGCAGAAATCCATTTTTCAGTCATCAGAACTCAAATTTGCTCCATGCTTTGTACAGTAGTTTGACAAACTGTTGCCTGATATGAACATAAACACATTTCAGATTCTGACACTTATTTATTTCAAAGTAGTGTTCTGAAAGAAATTCTCCTAATTAATATTAAATTAATCAAAATCCCATCAATGATCCATGACTTCTATTTCAGTATATATACATATGCATCCATGTAAGGACCCATCTTATACTGCAATCAATGAGACAAAGCTGTATTTATATAAATGTATGCATGCAAATATGCATGTATTATATAAATGTCACACTAGAGTGATGGATCCATGCTGCTTGTCCATTAATGCAGCAACTGACTTAAATGACCTAATCTGATTTCCTCATCATCCATATCCCCATGCAATTATACTACAGATGAATTATGGGAAACATTGCGGATAAAGCATAGTTAAAGTGTTGCATGCTTTGTAATTAGTGCTAATATTTCAAAAATTTGTGCAATAAATCAGCCATTGATAAAATAAAAACTTACAAATCTACTTAACCCACATACCACACTTTCTATTTCTACATATATAGTAAGTATATATATGTATATATACATATATACATATGTGCACACCCAAGTACATAAATGAGCACCACTGAATAATGTTTATGACATACAGTAAGTTCACACAAAGTTTCACTGAGACTCATAAACATCGTTTAGAAGACTCCAGAAAAAAAAAATAAAAATAAAGCACTGAACAAAATGAAAGTGAATTGATTCTGTGCTTTGAATTCCTATCACAGAACTGCTGGTTGTACTTTAACCTTGGAATAGGTATTGATTGACATTTACCACAGGGGACTTCATTACTTTACACTAGTATATCTGAATGTAAAATGATGCTTTCTAAATACATGTAGACACTATCTTCTATGCAGAAATACATTCACTCATTTATCTATGCCATACTGGGGCCCTCATATTGACCTGATCCCCTGGTTTCCCAGAGTGGATAGCTCTAGAACATGTACTGGGTTTTGTTAGGAATATTCTTCTTGATTTCTTTTTCATGGAATCTAGGATGTAGGTAAAAGAGGAGGATTAGATGAGGTCACTTTAGGAGCTGTCCCAGCATGAATGTCAGATGATGAATAGACTGTGAATGCAAAATTGCTGTTAGGTTTTCTGGCCTCGGCTTGGTACTGAAACCTATCTTACTCTCTGTACTCTGCTGCTTCACTAAGGTCAGGTGAGATACTCAATCTATTCAATATATCCTCCAGTCAATGAACAAGCTTAAGGAACTTTGAATCAATCTTCTTTCCATTAAAAAGGGCATTGGTTTCATTATGAAAATATTTATTAACCTGTGAATAGTTCTTCCCCTCCAAAAGAGAGAAGTGATTGTGGGAATAAAGCTTTTTGCTTTGAAGTATTATAAGATAACATAGGGATGACAAAACTTTTTTAATATCTGTTTGTAAATATTTGAAGTACTTTTGTCCAGAAAAATAGTCATTATCTTCTATTGAGAGATAAGAATGCAACTGATATTGAAGTAAACAAGAGGGAAGCTAAAGACTTGCCTCAGAATTTCTTATGTAGGTATGCTATTTCCAGAATATATGTTTTAGTGTGTTCAAAAGACTAATTTCTTACCAGAACTTGTATGTGACTCACTTCACTTGGGAAAACAAAACAAAACAAAACAAAAACAAACAAACAAACAAACAAACAAAACAAAAACCACAAAAACAACAACAACAAAAAAAGAAAACCAAAAAAAACAAAACAAAACAAAACAAAAACACAAACAAACAAATAAAACAAAAATAACCAAAACCAAACCAAACAATAAAATTGCTATAGGGTCTTTAAGACTACTTATATAAAAAGAGTAAGCCAGGACAATATACTTCTAGGATCATGATCATAGAGTATAGATATTAAATTTATCAATGAAGCAACCATGGCAAAATTCTACAGAAATATAATTCAAATTTTTTTTCAACACAAAGTTACTGAAACACCACAGATAAATGTCTACATGATCTACAAATCCTTTCTGTAGCAAGCCAGAATGGAAAAGACTGCCACATAGAAACTGCTTTCTGTTAATCCTTCACATTTACACTCACTTTTAAATTCCACTTCATCCTCCTCCATTTATGGCTACTGTGATGATGCCTCTCTTCAAAATTACCTAGAGCTGCAACCCCATATGGAGACATTTATAATCAGGTCCTAAAGGGGTGAATTATTCATTGGAGTAAACAAACAAACAAAACAAAAAACTTGATAGTTTTTTTAGTGAATAAATAAGAGAAAGTTCTTTTTCATTTCAACTGTAGCTATTTCATTCATCAATTGAAAAATGAAATGAGATTTAACACACCAAGTCTATGTAAGACACAGCAGGTGGATTCCTTCTGGTGAGTCAAACAATCTGTTCAAATGCTTTCAACCACTTTGTTTACTGGGAATTTCTGAGTATACCACAAAAATTCTTTGAAGTAATCTCCTTCATTCAAGTGAGCTTTCTGCTTGTCTTGGAAGAGTTGATGGTACTTCAGAAAATTGTAAGGTCATTTTTCCACATAAAGAGATTTTGCATGTGACAATGTATTCTTGGCATTCACATATAAATGTAATCTAAGGCTTGTAAGTCCAAATGATAATTACTCAGCAGCTCAGTGTCTTATATTTTGCCTAATGTTCCACTATATTGTCAATTTAAATACATGGCTTATGAGTGTTGCAATACTTTAGGAGGAACTGGCCAGGACATATGTAGGTAGAGTTCCACCCAATATAAATATGCTTTGTGCACTAAATTCAGATTCCTTAATTGCATAGTCAAGGAAAATTTCACAGGAGATACTGTATATATATCCAAGAATACCTAAGGATCTATCACCCTAGTGTCCAGCCATGCCAATTTATTGCTTCTTTCTATGGAACTTTCTGAATCATAGAAACATAGAATAGTTTTCGTTGAAAGGTACCTTAAAGATCATCTAGTTCCAAACCATCTTTTGCTAGATCAGGTTGCTCAGAGCTCATCCAAGATGGTCTTGAACAGGGATGGGGCATGCTCAGCTTCTCTGGGCAACCTATTCCTGTGCCTCACCATCCTTATAGTAAAGAATATTCTTCCTAATATCATCTTCCATTCCTGATTTGCTTGTTTCTGTGATTCTATGATATCCAAACCATAGTTATACTAGCTCTTTAATTTAGGCACTTAGAAGTTTAGTATTAGATCCTAGGAATACTTGTGTACATTATCAGGCTAGAGTTGTTATTGATTCAGTGTATACAACATAGTAACATTCATTGTAGTATATTAATAGGATTCTTTGGTGCAAATCTGCATCGTCAAAAGCTACAGGTCAAGTGATGTATTCCTCTTAATGGGTCAGTGAAGGTGATGTGAGCATTTCGATGAAATCTGCAGGGAAGTTTTTTTGCAGTAAGGGTCACAGTGTTTAGCTGTTGTTATACATAACACAGCAATATAGCACTAGTAGAGTGTAAAAACTATACATTACTCTTCACTTTGTTAAAAAAAAATTAACTTCTTATCAAAATATCATGAAGTCTCTCCCTCTGTCATACACACACACTTCTGTAAGCACACACACGTGTGTGCGTATATGTCTATCTTGCGTTCACTAGCCTTCTCAGGGGGAAAAAAAGACATTTAAAAGGTAAATGTGTTAATCTAAGCCATGATTATTCACAACAAGATTACTAAAGGATTCGGAGCTGATTGATTTTTCTATGCTTTGAACTGCATTCGGGAACTACTATAGTCTACCTACTTATTTATTTAGACAAAGTGATAGACATTAACATGAATACACACTTATTTCTAATTCCTGTCTACACACTTAGCACTCAAATGTTACCTAAATGTGCAATGTGGTTTGAATAAAACTTACATTTTTTTCTATAATTGTCTCTCTTTACAGTTATTTGTTGGAATACTTAATAGCCAATTAGAAATCTATTTCTCTGACAGTTAAAATCTATAATTCATCAGATGTAATATAATAAATACCCATTTATAATCTCAGACATTGCACATCATTGCATTCAGGAAATGATTCAGAATTGTTTTCCAATTATAAATAAACTTAATTGCTTGGAAAACATACTGTCTCTTACAATCTCATAGAAGCTGGCATTAGGAGCTAAGATGACACTACTTAAAGTTTTGTAGCTCATAATTTAGCAGTTTAAATGCACAGTTAAAACTTTATAGATATACATCAAGGCCAATGGTGCTATTCATGCCCTGCAGATGCTGCATTTGAAGCTTAAATCAGGGATATGGTAATGATCAGATAGAGACAGTGATTTGCCTTGGGTCATGGTTTTCAGTTCACTGATGACCATGGAGTTTCTTACTCTAGAATCTTCAGCAGACTAAAGGAACAGTAAGAAGCAGTTGATCCATTTTTCCATTCTTTGGTGGTGCTCTAGACACTCATTAGTCACCAGAAAAGTACTGATTGCTCTTACCCTCTGGAGATGGATGCCTTATATCACAGAATCACAGAATTCATTAGGTGGAAAAGACCTCTTAGATCATCAAGTCCAACCTATGACCAAACACCACCATATCAAATAAACCATAGCACTGAGTGTCATGTCCAGTCTTTCCTTAGACACCTTCAGGGATGGTGATTCTGTCACCTCTCTGGGCAACCCACTCCAAGGTCTAATCACACTTTCTGTGAATAAATTCTTCCTAATGTGCAACCTAAACCCCCCCTCATACAGCTTAAACTGTGTCCTCTTGTCCTATTGTTGGTTGCCTGGGAAAAGTGGTCAACTCCCACATTCCACCGCATCCTCTCAGATAGTAGTGGAGAGTGATATGGTCAATCATGAGTCTTCTCCAGGCTAAACAACTCCAGGTCCCTCAGCTGCTTCTCCTAAGACATGCACTGTAGACCCTTCATCAACTTCATTGCCCTTCTCAGACCACCTCAATGGTCCCACATTTTAATGTCCTTCCTGAATTGAGGGCCCCAGAATTGCACACAGTATTCAAGGTGAGGCCTAACCAATGCTAAGTACAGGGGAAGAATCCCTGTCCTGCTGAAAGAATTTCCTAGTCTTGCTGGTCACACTATTCCTGATACAGACCAGAATGCCACTGGCCTTCTTGGCCACCTGGGCACACTGCTGGCTCATGTTCAGCTGCTGTCAACCAGCCCTCCCTGGTCCTTTTATGCTGGGCCACTTTCCTACCACTCTCCTCCCAGCCTGTAGTGCTGCATGGACTTGTTGTAGCCAAAGTGCTGGACCTCCCACTTGGTCTTGTTGAACCGCTGCTGTTGGTCTTGACCCATATATTCAGCCTGTTCAGATCCCTCTACAGAGCTTTCCTACCCTCCCCCAAATCAACACTGACCCAACTTAGTGTTGTCTATGAATTTGCTTACACTCAATGCCCTCATCCAGATCATGAAACAAAGATATTAAACAGGAGTGGGCCCAACACCAATCCCTGGAGGATACCACTAGTGACCAGTTGCCAACTGTATGCAGCATCGTCCACTGCCAGTCTCTAGGCCCAGCCATCCAGCCAGTTCTCAAGACAGTGAAAAGTTCACCTGTCCAAGCCATGGGCTGCCTGTCAAAGGCTTTACTGAAGTCCAGGTAGATTAAATGCATAACCCTCCTCTCATCCATCAGCAGGCCACCTGGTCATAAAAGGAGATCAGGTTATTCAGGAAGGACCTGCCCTTTATAAAACTGTCCAGGTTAGCTCTGATCCCTTGGTTGTCCTGTGTGTTCCATGTGATTGAACTCAAGATGATCTGCTCCATGACCTTGTTGGGCACTGAGATCAGGCCTGCAGTTCCTCCTTCTGATCCTTATGAATGAGCATCACACTGGCCAGACTCCAGTCATCTGGGACCTCCCAGATGAGACAGGACTGATTATAAATGATGGAGACCAACTTGGCAAGATCTTCTTGCAGCTTCCTCATCACCATGGGATGGATCCAGTCTAGTTCCATAGACTTGTGAACATCTAAGTGGCTCAGCAGGTCACTGCTTCTTCCTGGATTACAGGGGTCCATTCTACTCCCCATCCCTGTTCACCAGCTCAGGAGGTCAGTTGTCCTGAGGGTAACTGATATCAAACTCTCTCAACAAAATGTGTATGAAGAAGCTCTGGAAAATGAGATCTCACCAAAGTTTTCCTTGCTAATGTGTGCTACAGGAGCTATGAAGTTATACAAAACTGATGCCTATAAAAATGGTGTGGCATAAGATTAAAGATATTACCATTTCACTCTGCATTGTCTGTAAAAATTTGAATCTCATATAATGACCTCTTGGTATCCAAGGCTAGGTGGACAATTTGATAGGTCCTAATATTTATATGATGAATATGTGTTAAGGTTGGTTCTTGTAAAGGCAGAAGCCCTGGCAATGCTGAAATATGTCACAGACATCCTCCTCTTTCATCTCCTTTTGAAGAATGAAAAGCAAATTGCTCTGACTGATGAAGATGTCATCAAAATATGATTCTTTGTTCCTCTATCAAGTGCCTGAAGTCTGAAACTGTCAAAAGGCCACATGGAAAATCAGCTAAAACCTGTTAAACCAGACTATTTGCAAGTACAATCACAAACCAATCCCAAAAAAAACAATCTCTCAATCTGAGGAACTTTTGATTCCTCGGAGGTGTAGCTGAAAGAAATACTGATGTACAGGTACAATGGCAGTCTTGCAAATTATTGTCTATCCTGTTCTTAAAACTCTTCAGTGGCAGAAGCTCTATGGTGAGTCATTCCTTAACTAAATCTGACCTCATACCCCACAGATGAGATCATAAACAGTCCAAAATAAGGCATGGTTGAAACATATAAATGAGAAGCTCCATAAAAATGAGGGAGTTCTGTCTCCTTTCAAAATTTGTAAATTACTGCCTTTTTAAAAAGAGCTATTTTCTCTTTTACATTGCATATTTCAGTGACCTCAGCTGTAAATAAAAACATACAGAATCATAAAATCACTAGAGTTGGGAAAGATCTCTATGACCATTGAGCCCAACCATTAACATGACCAAGCCATCCACTAAGCCATGTCCCTAAGTGTCATATCTACACATCTTTTTAATACTCCAGGGATGGTGGTTTCATCACTTTCCTGGGCAGTCTGTTCCAATTCTTAACATCTCTTTTCCTCCTAATGTCCAATCTAAACCTTCACTGGTGCACCTTTGAGACCATTTCTTCTTGTTCTATTGCTTGTTATTTGGGAGACCAACCCCCATCTGGATACAATCTCCTTTCAGGTTGTTGCAGGAGCAATAAGCTCTTCCCTGAGACTCCTTTTCTCCAGGCTAAACAATTCCAATTCCATCAGCTGCTCCTCGTAAGACTTGTATTTAAGACAGTCTACTTTTGCTCCATCTGAAGAGAGAGAAACTGGTTATTAACTAGTGAGAAGCAACAGTCTTTTTACCTCAGATAACCTGAGGGACCAAAAAAGGAGACATAAGTACAGTTATCTTGTAAAATATAGCGACATCTCACAGTATATTGCTAGATTTGCCACTTGTGTAATCACTCTGCTGTTTCGCTATAAAATACTTGTTTCCGAGACTTTTTTCAGCCTTCACTAAAAGCAACTCTGTAAGTCATCATAGCAGGTGTGACTGTGCAAATTTGCTTACAACTTCAGAGCAAAAAGGTCACAATGAGATCACTATTCAAAAGCATGTCGTGCAGGTGAGACAGGTAGGAATAGACAGCCTTTGTTAAAAAACCTGCATATTGAACATAGATAGTATGCTCTGACATTTAGCAAAATGTTTCTTCTTCACCATGCATATTTAACATAGCTCAATCTCATGAATACATAATTTACTATTTTCCAGTGATAATAACAAAATGGAATACATAAAGAATTCAAAAGAGTAGAAATGTGAAAGGTAAGGTTGCAATCTCAGATACATGTCTTTAGCAGCTACAACACCATACATAAAAATTATTTTGCAATGTAGATGGATTAAACACAATGTAATTTATCTATAAAGATTATGCATGTGTAGGGTATTGTTTGTTTGACAAAGGTGATGTACAGAATAAATTATGCACTCTTTAAATACAGAAACAGTCTTTTTGAGCTTCATACTTTTCAGAATGAAAAGATTCTACACAGAAAAGAAGGAAGTCTTGGTTAGTATTTGCCCATGGTATGGTTTAGGAGAACACTGCTTTTCTGGCTGCTCTCTGTAAATCTGTACTTAAGGCAGAATTCACGCAATATTAAGATTAATAATAATAATTTATCTAAACTTCCTTCTTGATTGATATTTTTAACCCCACTTTAAATAAAGAAGTTTGATTTTTCTTAGGTTGTTTGATTTGGATGGATTAGGGTCTCTTTGGGATTTGTTCTCTTTATTCTTCTTGCAGCCTCTGATTTGGCAAGATAGTCTCTTGAGTAATATTAAGATAGCCAAAACAATGTATGCAGAGTTTGCTTTTCCTTTTATCTCTTGTTTAGGGATATTGATATAATTTTTCATAGTACTATTTTGGTGGATTTGAGGCTGAATTTATTTTAAAATTGATGGACTCTGTCTTGCTTTCTTAGTTTCCCTGCATCTGTTCTTTATTTCTTCTAGCTGTTTTTGGTTGTGTTTTTTGTTTGGTGGTTTGTTTTTTTGGTTTGGTTTGGTTTTTTGTTTGTTTGTTTGGGGGGGGGGTTGATGTTTTTTATTGGTTTTTGTTGTTGTTTTTGGTTGTTTTTGTTTTTGTGGGGTGTTTGTTTGTTTGTTTGTTTGTTTGTTTGTTTGTTTGTTTTTCAAATGCAGTCAGGGTCAGAGTTAATCCTAGAATAGACTAGAATAGAATAGAATAGAATAGAATAGAACAGAATAGAATCTGGAAAGGACCTATGACTATCTTCAGTCCAACTGCCTGGATGTGCTAATTCAAGGCTGACAAAAATTTAAAGCATGTTGTTAAGCGCATTGTCTAAATACCTCTCTGGGAAGCCTGTTGCAGTGTTTAACCAGCCTCTCAGTAAAGAAATGCTTCCTGATGTCCAGTTTAAACATCTTGTGGTGCAGCTTTGAACCTTTGCCACCTATCCTATCACTGGGTGGTAGGCAGAAGGGATCAGCACCTCCCTCTTCACTTCCCTGGAAAGTTGCGTAGAAAAGGCTCTTACTCCTCTTGCTGCTTTTACATATGGCTGTACAAAAGTGCTAAATAAAAACCCAGCAGTTTTTTAAGAGATTTAAAATACAGAAAATTCCTAACAAATGGAAATTCTATGCAAGGAGAAAGCACAAAAGCTGTGCACAATTTCAATTTCCCCTAACATTGTCAGAAAAGGCTGAGCTAGGATTTCATAAAACAAATTGACCTTGTGTTGTCCTCTGCATCAGGGTGAACTTCACCCTATAGCAATAATGACAGTAGTAACAACAGCAATTGCAAAAGTGCTATTGGACTGCAACCAGCCAGGACAATTTCAGGACAGCTACTATACAGCTCAAATCACTGAGCAAGCAGATGCTTAGCAGGCTACTATTATATCTTTCAGCTATTTACAAAGAAAATCTCCTGGGCACCCTATCACTGTAGTAAAGGTGCTTAAAACTGAAGGTATAATGAAAAATTGCTAAAAAGAAAAAAAAATTAAAAACAAAACAACAACAAAAAAAAAAAAACTAAACAAAAAGCTCAAAACCAACAGCAGGGAACAGGCTATTATGGTGTAATTCATATTGACCAGTGTTATATAGTTCTTCACGTTATGTAGTGGCAATAGAAAGGTCCAACCGGGAGTTGAAATACCATTTCAGAAAAGCTGTTTGATTTGTTCTTGCTAAGGATCTATAAAAGCTGGAATGGTTAAATATTGGCCTAGCCTGTACTGAGGAAAGACAGAGATGTCTTTTTTATTGATTTTTTGTTTGCTGTGCAAACACTTAAGAATATATACGGAATGGGTGAAATGATAGATTGATATGCAGTACACAGTTATTTAAAATGCAAATATTTTTCTTTCTTTAAAGGAAAATAAAGAAATCTTGTGAAGCAAAATCCATTGACTTGCTCAATGATATGCAGGCAAACACATCTTTCAAAATGAGTCCCTTTGTAAAAACAATTTTTGTCTCTGCCTTTGCAGATTTGTTTACATATATGTATGTGTGTGTATATGAATGCAAATTCAAAGCACATTAAAAGCTGCCTGATGGTATTTAAGTATTTAATGGGGAGATCCTCTAGGTCTATGACCATATGACAATAGGAAGCTATACAAAGCAAAATGGTATAAAATAAAATGCTCAGAGACAGATCAGTCACCATCTAATCAAGAAAATAAAGACCCTGACCTACAAAAGGGTAAGTTTCTGGAGTTAAGACAACATGGAGGTTGCAAAGGGCTCTTGTTTGGTAACATTAGGAATACAATAGTTAATATAGACATTTGGTTTTGGTCTTAATTTCAATAAGTTTTTATGAATCAAAGTTATGTCTAAATGCCTTTTGAGAACATAATTTTTATTCTGACACTGTTTATTTTTAGGAAGTGAAAGGTATTTGTAATGCTTGAAATGGATTATCTGCAAACAAACACTCCAGCCTTGATGGATTTCCAGCAAAAAAATCACATATTTCATAAAAATATGTGAAAGTGCAGTGTATAGTGATTACAGTTATACTAATGTGGATCAGCATGTGAAAATTGCATTTAAAATTATTAAAATTACTATTCATTGTAAAAATTATGCACGTTTCATAAATGTCATGCTATTTTTAAGTGAATTAATTTTTGTATAATGGATATGGGGTATTCTTAGAGCAAAGAAAAAACAATTAAAATCAAACCTTTAAAAAGATAAAGTTTTGCACTGAAATAACATTATTTTATTGTTTACACTTTTCTTAATTGAAAGCAAATGTGAAATGAAATTAAGGTTCTATTGCCAACATGTTCAAATGGAAATTCAGCAGCAACTATCTGAAGAGTTTTCTGTCTGTATAAGTGTGACATGTCCTCCCATGGTATATATTGAGCTCTGTCAGGGGAGTTGAGTCTGCAGTAAGTTTTTCTGGCATGAGTGTTAGCTGGAAGTGAGACTTTTTTTTTCCTTCCATTCCTAGCTGACATAGCTGTGTTCACGTAACATTATAACATAGACTTGGCTTTATTCACGACACATGAAGCTAAAAGCCTGCATAAATCTTTGCAGGGTTGATATATTTGATTTTAAGACCTCTAAGACCATGTCAATGTTTTCAATAGTGTTTTGTTTATAGACACTTCATTAGCTTTGGTTCCTGAGCGAGTCTCTAAAGGACCACAGAAATAAAAATTATAATTAAAAATAATATGTAATTGCAAGGTGTGTGGTGCAACTTGCAGGAATTTATGAAGCTTAGAAATTAATCTTATAAAAATCTGGAGGAGAGGATTTTATGATCTACAAAATGCAATAGATACAGCCATACAATATGCCCACACAATTTGTACGTGTTAATAAAATGGTTTTCTCCTTTAATGCATTCTTTGGGAAATATGTTGCAAAAAGGTTCTTGTTCCTTTTAATTTTAAAGTAGTCTTCCCCTCTTAATTACCGTATTTAGGCAGTCACGTACGGCATGTAACAGTTGTAGCCGATGAAGTCATGGAATGCTTTAAATCAGACCAGACAAGAAGTATTTAAAAAGATGAGTATTATATTTATTGGAATCTTCTTTATATCATTTTACAAGGGAAAAAAAAAAAAAGACATTAAGGAAGTCTGTGAATCACCTTATTTAATGAAAGCAATGTAACTAATTTATTTAGATCTTGTATTTCTTGTATTAAATATGTTTGGTAACTTAAAATGAAAGAAATATTCAAAACATTTTAGTTTTCAGAGCTTCTTCTTAAACAGAGGTAAATCAAAAAATATAACAACAATCAAAGTCATTTAAAAATCAATCATAAACTTATGATGTCTTTCCACTGAGATCTGGATATTTTCACTTGTTGTGAAATATTGTGGATGTGTCGTTCAATTATGCTTCTTACATTTCAAAGAAGGATTTTGCTAAACTGTTATTCTTGGAATATGTCCAAATCAGTATCAGTATTCTTTGACTTTGAAATAATGTCTGATGAGTAATTCAGGAGTTTTTTGCAATTTTTTTGATGTTTGGAGGGGTTTGTTTGTTGTTTTGTGTTTTTTGTTGGTTTGTTTTAAAGAAAACAAGAAAAAAACCTTTAGAGCTTAAGGATATCAGCCTTGCCAGAACACCATTAATGATTTAAGGATATAGGAATATATGATATACTTCCAGTCAAACATCAGCAATAACTTCATCATGTGTGCTGGCACAATATATGGAAGGTACTGAAAGCTTTAACCAAAATGTGAAACAAAAATAATAAACATACATTAGAAAGGAAACACAAAAATTATTTTGAATTATGGCTTTATGCAGAATGAAAGGAAACTGCAAATTCACTGCCTGTCCTTCTTATAAGCCATAGAATAAAGAGGCTAAATTGTAATACACATTCTTCATAACAATCAAACATTGCAATAACTTGACGGCATTTACTCCAGTCTTGCTTAGTAGGTTTGACATGGATCAAAGTCTTACCTGTTTTAGAGAAGATGCTCATGATTTAATGTGCTGTAAATCAAATTGAAGTGAGACCTACATCTATTGAGACTCAGAATCAACCTAATGCTAGCCTCAGCTTTCCATAGATGAATTTTTTTCATGGGAAATATTCATTCAGAATATGTCAGTTTGATCAGATATGATGGAGCACACCAGTTTCTTTAAAAGATACTGCTGAAAATTTTGTAATTATAACCCACCATATTTTACACAGTATATATAAAATTGTGTAGCTCCATTATTTCCAGTGGCACATAGACTTGAGGAAAAGTCTCCTTCCAGTGAAGTAGTTCTATTAATAATACTTTGGGATCTCCGATTGTCACCTTTCTCACACATCAAGGCACGTTATACCAACTATGGATGAACGGATGCCTTGAGGCCCACTTCTTCCTGTGGACCAAGGGCAACATCCATTAATACCCTATTGCTCCAGAGTGTACAAGAAATGGTCAGTAATTTCTGTAGGAAACCTCCTCAAGAAGTTTCCTTGCATCATGGACATGCACATTCATTAAGCCCAACTTGGTTAGCCCACTCCAGCACAGAGGGACATCTTGCAGCCCAGATGTGATTGCTGAGTTCAGCTTCTGACAAGATCTGAGTTCAGAGGTTCAGATGAGAAACTATGTTTTGATTATGTTCATTCATAGCTATCAGTCTGGATAATGAACTCATGTGGAAATCACTGGTAGAAGAAACAAAAATAAAAATTAATTTTCACCAGTATATAGGAATTGGACGAAACAAGGAGACAGCTTTGGTCTGAACACTTCACAGACTAATGACATTCTTTCTTCTTAGATAAATTTAAAAATCCTCTTTAATCACTCATTTTCATAAAAGCTTCTGCTTAATTTTTCTGTGATTCAAGATGATATACTAGTTAAGGCAACATCAACAAATTTCTGAATGTGGAATCAACCCCAAGCCATAGTTAGAGAAATGACTACCTGCGTCCCTTAAACTTCATACCTATACATTTCATTTTTTCCTGTATGGGGTTCTGGTGGATTTATAACATGTAACAGAATATCAGCAGCACAGATTTCATGATCCATCATCAAAATATGTAAATAATGTTGGTCTTAATATAACATAACATAAAATTTAATAACTTATTAATACCTCTGGTTTACAGATGGGGCTTGCCTTGATCCTTGTTCACCCCTGGAGAGTCAAGAAATTCCATATAGTGAAAGTCATATATGCCCCATATTAATCAAGTGAAATTTCTTAGCATTCTCAGGAGCTTTACAGTGAAATATTATAGCTAGTCAGAGTGCCAGTAAAACAACATTATAGAGGCATGTATTTTTTAAAGAACAGTTTATGGGTATTTCTTATAGTATCTGCTACAAATAATTCCATAGATTATGAGAAAACAATAAAATTATCTCTACCTTCAGTTGTAAGGTTTCAAATTTAATTTCCTTTTTTTTTTTTTTTTTTTTTTTTGGTGTTAAATGCACCCTTTGTGGTTTAGTTGCCAAGACAGAAGGGAGGTTCAATATGTCACCAATTATTTGTTAATTCAACTCTTTTGTTGAAAATTAATTTTGTTGTAAATTAAATTACTATTTGCCCTGTTAGATATTCATACTTTAATAGGAAGCATCACATTTCAAACTGAGACTCCAGTGTTAAAAAATGTTAATGCTGTAGCAACTGGTGCTGCTGTAGTAACAAGTAATAAATCATGACAAGTGAAAAAAAAAAAAATATAGTTCTATTGCATTTAGCCATAAAAGCACTGCTTTCTTACAAACTAATAAAAGCACATAGACTTTGAAACAAAAACAAACAAACAAACCAAAAAAACCCCCAAGCAAACATTTAGGAGATTGTAGAGGGCTTTTCCTACATTATTCCTGTTTTCTGAAGTTTCAGGGTTTTATGTGGGTTTGTTTGTTTGTTTTTGGGTTTTTTTTAATGGGCAGGATAGAAAACAGGAGTACTGCAGAACAAAGAGTATAAATCCCTCCTTTAAGCAGTGAGATGCATCAGACAAACACTTTATAGCAAATCATGATAATACTACAATTTGAATAGATATAAAGAAATACTAAATTTTAGTGGGAAAACACTGAAAAAGATGGTCTGTAGACAAACTTATATTCACTGCTATGCAAGTTAAATACCTACAAAGTAATGTGACACTTATGTGGTAAATTGAATAATATTGTCTATCTGGGTGACTAGTGCTGTCATTATGAAAGAGAAATTCAAGAAGACATAGCATCTGCTACTGAGAGTCAATTTAAAACTATCATATGCAGTTTGCTGTAACTGTAAAATTACATTTTACTGTCCCTCTTGGCCAAGAATATTGGTGAATTCAGAGTAGATTTTCTGAGAGCTGTTCAGATCTTCATAAGTCAGACAAGAAAGTTCAGGTTACCACACTTTGCACGAGTTCTATTTTTTTTTTTTTTAAAGTGCTTGGACATTGTTTTTTATAGAATATTCTGATAATACTGATAATATGCTGCAAAATTGCAAAGGTCAAGGTAGTTTCTGATCTTCTCATAAGAGAAAAATTTGCTAAATTAAGAAAATGTGTAGTTTTTCCAGTAAGAGTATAACTGAGAAAAATTAGTCATAAATCTAATTTTGATTATCAATTAATAATTAAGCAATTTTTACGCAATATCCTGGTATTTTCATTCACATTTACCCTTAATTTCTAGAAGAAGAAAGAAAAGAAAGGCTTCTTGAAAGATTGATAAAAAAATCAGCAGGAAGAGTTCCTTTAATTTCAAACATCAAATAGATAGTTCAAGCACTCTTCCACAGCAGTACCCTAGCAGCTGGTGCTCCCCAGGCCTTCTCTATATCTTGCCTTCTCTTCCAGTGTGCAGAGCAAATATTTCTACACTTGCAGGGTGAATTAGACCTGGCTGAAAAAACAATCCAAAACCAAAGAGGTTGTTTTTCAGAGTAATCATTTACCCTATCATTTCCACTGTGGGTAAGCAAGCCTGTGAACAACAAGACTAGTGGGAAAAAAAAAAATCCAGGGTCAGAGCATGCACTTTCTTCACTTCTAAAAGAAAACTAGCTTCTAACAAAGACATAAGTAGTAGTAATTTCTGTCAGATATTGAGGCAACTCCTTTGCACAGGAATTTGTTCGTGTTTCTCTTGAAAAAGTGGAAAGGGTTCTTCCTTATTTTCTGGTGCCTTGAGGCTCCAGCCACCAAAAAACAACACAAGCAGTAGAGCTCACATTCTGTCGTCACACGAAGTGGAATCTTCCTATGTCGTAAACTAGAAATTTGACCTCTATCATTGCAATGTAGTGAATATTAGATGAATGTGGGCCAGAAACACAGTTATATTAATACTGAAGGGTTTTCAGGAAAAAGTTTAAAAGAAGGCCTTGATGTTTCAATTTCATTTGGTTTGGTTTGTTTTTCCTCTCTGGTCTGACATATTTTTATTTAGTCTTCGGCATTCAAACAGATTTCTTCCAGTCACATAACCAGGCCAAGAAAACAAAGCCTTGCCTAGAAGAATGGGTGATGGAAAAATGAACAGGAGAGCAGCCTTCTAATCTATACAGATTTCAGTTTTGCAAGTTTTGGATATCAAAAAGGCATTGCTGACTGCTTCTGGCTTTTTGTCACTTTGGCTACTTTCAAGATGAACATTGGCTTTGTTTTCTTTGTTAAATCAAGGTTTACAATTTATTTTTAGATCAGCTAGTGTAATTGAAAAAAGACTGAATTTTGAGGCCATTGCCATCTGAAAGAGGTACTAAACTTCAGTCAAAACACAGTCTGACAACATTTGTTCTGAGTTTAACTTAATTATGTGAGTTTGGATTTCCTTAGTGCTTCACTAAGCTTTTGACAACTTGTGAAGTGGTATGTGAGTACTGCTGAGACTGAGAACAAGATGTTGTTTTATAAATACACTTGGCAGAGAAAAAGAGGAATTCATACTGGAAATTAGCTTGTAAAGATTCAAGAACCCGGATATGTGAAGTAAACTGGGTTTTCACAAGCCCATTCTCGTAGATTTACCTAGCATATAAGCCTGAGGGAAGACTAAATTTTTCCATTCACCCATCATTCATTCTCCTGCTCCCATATCAGCTTCCAAACCCCATTCTTCCCTCAGGGAAAGCACTACTTACTCTCATTTAGCTGGGAAAAAATGGCATCAGATCCTACACAAATCCAAAAATGCAATATCATGACATCACTCTTAAGGTCTCTGATTCACCATAAGCTTAGGCAGCTCTTGGGTATAGGTATGCTACTCTGTTAAAACAGAGGGATAAAAAGGGAGATAAGCAAGCTTTTGCTTGTAGCCCTATGGCAAAGAACTGAAAGCTCTTAAATTGATCAAGAGTGACTGCAAGATCTTGGGGACAAGTTCCTCAAGGATGTTCCCATGGTCACACAACAAAGTAAGGAGATTTTGTATGTTCAAGCAAGGTAAATTCCAATAGATACATATATATATATATATATATATATGTGTGTGTGTGTAAAATCACAATGAGAGTTGTAAAACACTGTAGCAGGTTTCTCAGAAAGACTGGGAAACAGACCTGAGCAAGTTGAGCTTTAACTTCAGAATTATCCTTGTTTAGAGCACATGTGCCCAGGACCAGCAAGATCAGACTTTCAGCTCCTAGAGCCTGGAGCTGAAATATGCAGAAATTTACAGCAGAGATGTACAGGTGGAGCTGCCTTATCCCTCAAGCAGAGATGAATTAGGAAACATACAGTGGTCCTTTGAGATGTCATAATTGTACCTTTTAAAGTAATGATATCTCAAGCTCCCTGGAAATAGTCTTAGGCAAAGAAATTGTTTCCTTTAAGGTGATCTTAAATCCTAGGTCCAAGGAGCGATATAAAATAGAGACTAGTCCATGCAAGTCCTGAAGACCTGCAAAAGTTTCTTTTCAGTACTCCTGCCTCCCATTTGGACCATTTTTATTTGATTGGGTTTTAATTAAAAACCTTAATCTTGATCAGAAACAGGTACTTTTTTCTTTTAAAATGAGTTTTGCTTTTTCTTAACATTGATGTAAATTTGGAATTGCTTAACTTGTAAAGGAAGAAACATTTTCAGGATTTTTTCTGCTTTGTGATTTTTACAAGATTTCCTTTTTGGCACAAAATTTTTACAGAGTAAAACTTCTTTCAGCAGTCCTCATTTTGTGATTTTTTTTACTGCTGTTTCATGGATTGTCAAAATGAAAACAACTCTTAGAAAGTTCTAAAACCTGAAACAATAAGTACAGAGGGAGATATTGGGATAACCCAATATACTTTAACATTTTAAAATTTATCTGTTTTCTATTTTCCCCTTAAATTTGGGAGTAAAACCTCATGACAAGCATGAAAGAACTCCTTTAGGTGGTGGTTTTTATAAGAATTATTATAAGAGTTTTAAAATGCCATTTAAGGAGATTCCTTAAGAATTGCTGAGACTATGTGCATAATTATGACCTAGTTAACCCTTCTGACCCTATAAATATAAAAAATTCAGGATTTTTTTACTATATTAAATTGTGGTTTAGTGACAAATAGACATACTGCAAAATACACAAATCTGAAACATGCTCAGAAACACAGGAATAAAGAGATATCATCTAGATTAACTCTTTACTTACAGAGAAGATCAAGTAACACACCTCCAATAAGTTTTTCTAATGCTTCAAATAGAGTATGGTATCTGAAAAAAATCCTTCTAGTTCTGGTGACCAGAACATTGAAGACTGCATGTGGATTAAGTGTTGTACATTTTCTACCTGGATTTCTCCAAGGCTTTTGGTACAGTTTCTCACATCCTTCTCCCAGAGAAATACATCTGTGATGGTCTAGAGAAGGTGTCTGCGCAGTGAGTGAGGAGTTGGCTGCCTGGCTTCACCAAGGGGATGGAAGTAAACAGCTCCTTTTCAAACCGGAAACCTGTCCCAGGTGGGATCCCCTAGGGATCAGTGCTGGGCCCAGTGCTGTTTGATATTGTCATAAGTGATATGGAAGATCGACTCAAGTGTACCCTGACAAGAGTTCTCAGTGATTACAAACTCAGTGGAGAAATGGGCATTTCAGAAGACAGAGCCACCTTGCAGGAAGACCTGGGTAGGCTGGAGGAATGGGCTAACAAGGACCTTATGAAGTTCAATAAGTACAAGTGTTGCACATGGCAAAATATAACCCAGGAATTCAGCACAGTCTGGGATCTACATGTGGAAAGGGACCTGTGGGTCCTGGTAGACAAGATACCCAGTATGAGTGAACAGTATGCTTCTGCAGCAAAGTCAGTGGGATCCTGTCTTGCATCAAAAAGGACATCACCAGCAAATGGGCCACAAGGATGATCAAGGGACTGGGAAGCCTGATGAGGAAAGACTGAGAGAAAATGGATTTGTGCAGCGTTAAGAAAAAAAGGTTTCTTAACATGTTCCGCCATTTAAAGGGTGACTGAGACATGGAGACTCCCTCTTTAGAAGGAGACATGGAAAAGATAAGGGGTAAGTAAGATCAGATGTCCTGGGAAAATCTGATTAGACACAAGAGGAAAACTTTTTACAGTGAGAACAATCAGCCACTAGAACAATCTCCCCAGGGAAATATTGGATTCACCAACACTCGACACTTTTAAGATTCATTGGGGGAGGTTGCTGGGCCATCTTGTCTAGACCATGCTTTTGGAATGAAAGGTTAGACCAGATGATCCTTGAGGTCCCATTCCAACCTGGTATTCTAGGATTCTGTGATTGAAAATCACTATCCTTCTTATAAGGAATACTTTCACCCTGGGAAACTATTATAGAATCTCTAGGATATATTTCTCATTTCTCTCCAAACATACAATCTTTTAATTTTAAAATAAATGAAACCAAATCGTCCAGGTTTTCCATTCTTCCTTGACTGGTCCCATGTGTGCTATTTAAGTTTTACTCTCCTTTGACTGATTTTAGGTTTTTTTCCAGCTTTCTAGCAACACATGAACTTGGAAGTAGTTCTGTAACTACACTATTTGGACAGAAATAATTTTATCTCAACTCATTTTCTGCTTGCAACACACTTCTTAATATGTCAGAAAATACTATTTGTTCAAAAGTGGTTGCTTATTTGGACACACTTCCAGTCCTTGATATCTCAGATAAACATTTTTCCCAGCCTCATTGTTTTTTATAACTATATATTTTGATTTATTTTTCTTAATGTGTATAATTTTTCTACTTTACCATATTGAATTTAAAGACTTCTGACCATTTCATTGATTTATTGGGATCAATTTAAATTCACAACTTGACCTCCAAAGGGTTTGCAGACTTACTGTTGGTTGTCAAAGCTGATAAGTCATCTAAGTTGTTAATGAAACCATTAAAAACACAGCACATAAGACAGATCTCTGCAGGACCACCCACATCTCCTTAGTTTCTTGACTACAAACTGTTGATAGCTGCTATTTAAACTTGATGATTTCAATCTGATCTGAAGCTGTCTGTTGATATTTCAATCCATACCATATGACACTATCTGAAAGCTAAGAAAATATAGAGCTTCATTAAAAGATATTTGTAAATTGCAAATAGACCAGTTGCCCATCCTGTAGAAATAAATTTCTATTGTGTTGACTGGAAAGACACTGAGTAATCTATGCAAATGCAAATTCTCTTGTAACTGGACATTTTCACCCATACTGTCTTCCGTCCTTGTCTTCTGCATAGTTATTTGCATAGCAGCATGTTTACTCTTCACATTCCACAAAGTCAGATATCATATTGTCATTGTCATCACTCATACAACCTTCAGAAAGTGTTAACAACTATCAGTCACTTCTTTCCATTTCCATATCTGAGGTAAATACACGTTAAACAGTTGTGCCATTATTAATTTAGTTTGTTTGGAATATAGATAATTTTAAAGTGAAATGGGAATAATCTCTACAATATTCTATTTGTAATGTCATGTTTCCTGTTATTATGAGTAACTGAAATGCAGGACATATAGAAAATGAATCAAATTATTTTGTGTTTCTTCCATATAAAAATAAAAATAATCTCTAAATGATCTTTAGTAACTTGAATTTTTTCTCTACACTGAGATTTAGTCTATTTGTCCTAACTTGCTATGGCAGTTCATCCAAAACATTTTTAAAAACTCCAGAAAAATGTTTACCTCCTACTTATATCATAACAATAAAAGTAAGTAAACAAAACCTATTATTTTATAAAGCTGAAGATGCCAACAACAATGGGTATTCTGTTTGCTGCCTTATACAAGTTTGTACCTGTCTGGCCTTGAAGATGATAGAGACCTTGAATTTAGTATGATGTTTCATGAATAGAGCGGTATATTGAACAGGTAACAGATTTTACAGGAAACCACTATTTCCTAGGTGGCATACTGCAGTATTTACCCGAGGTGATGAAGCACTGGAACAGGTTGTGGATGTGCCATCCCTGGAAGTGTTCACAGCCAGACTAAATGGTGCACTGCGCAACCTGGATGAGGGAAAGGTTTCCCTGCCCATGGCAGGGGCATTGCAACCAGATAATCTTTAAGGTCCCTTCCAACCTAAATCATTTTATGATTCTATGATTCATGGCACTGTGCTGCTTTGGTGCTTCTCAGACCAGACATGATGCAATTGGGAATAACTGAAGAGAGTCCATGAGAGGGAAAAAATGTTTTAACCTTACCAAAAATGAAAGGGGAGAAATCACACTGATATTGTTGCATTGACAGCTTGTTGGTATTTCTTTGAATATTTCTATTGGTGGGGCCTCACAGGAATTCATGCTACCCTAGAAAACCTGAGAACAGTAAGAGCTGTCTGTATATAGTAATGGTCTAGGGATGAGTAAGTTTTTCATGGCAAAATCAAACACATCTTTAAAATAAAAATCAGTATTCTATGGGGAAAAACAAACAACCAAAGCCCCCACCAACCAACTGGAACTGAATGACAGAAGTTTATTTTAACCTCCAGACTTTAGAGATAGAGGTGGGTGGAAATTGGTGATTGGTTTTAGTATATTCTTGTGTCAGTAGTATGATAATTTTATCATCCTAATGACAGTTTCACCAGTCATATCATAATATGTTTCTAAAAGAGAAAAGACATATTTCAATATGTGCTATTAAATTGCCAAATTTTATCTCACATTTTTAAAACCTAAATTGATAATAAAATTTGACAGCCTCATTGAAGAAGTAATTTTGTTTAAATTTTACAAATTAATTTCATGATATATTAACAGTTTGTTTGTCACACATGTTTAGTACAACTCAATAATCTGATATGACATTCTGTAACTTCAAAGAAATGTGATATTACACTGTATTGATCTGATATCCTATTAGGGATTTCATAACACCTTAGGAATACCTAGCTGAGCTAATATCATCTGAATTTTTTCCTTTTTTTTTTTTTTTTCAGATGATGGATGATAACTTTTGCTCTTGTTTTGTACAGAAATAATCATTTATTACCCTTTAAGGTAAAAAAGTTTCAGGGGAAAAAAAACTATGGAACATTTTAAAAACACAATGAAATAACAAAAATCAAAATGTTTCATGTTCTCTTTTCCCCAAAAAAATATTTCCAATTTATTTTTTAGAATATAAAATCTGAGGAGATATTAAAATATAAAACTTGAGGACTAGATGGACATTTGAAAAACTTTTCAGTGATGAGTTTTATGATCTTGTCATTCCAGGAAACTTATAGAAGAAAATGTTAACACATTGAGTGTAAGATCTTTTTCATTCTATTTTATTTTATTTTTTAATAGTGGCTGGATGATTGTGGTTATCTTTGAGATTCACAATGAGATGATCCTCACTTCAAGTATTGACAATTTCAGCAACCTTTAATGGTCTCTGTTGTCACACTTTACATAGAAGAAAAATGAATATGTAAATACCTAAATCTACAAAGTCTATATAGTATCTAAATCCGTATTATAGACATAATGACACTAATATTAATACAGGAAATGTTTCCTAAAGTCTTTTAAGAAAATTCCAAGATGACACATCCTAGCTCCTGAAAACATGCAAAAAAACTGTAATAATTTCATAAAGAAGGCTTGTTATATTGTTCGTCCTATGTGGACAGTGCATTTTTACTTCTGTAGAGAATTTATAAATTAATAATTTCTGTTCTACTTAGCTGTGAAAAAAACACTGCAAAGATTTAAAAAAGTTTAATTAAGACTTTAAATCAAAACCAGAGTGCTATCAAACCTAGATGGCAGAGTGATCAAAAAACATATATAGAAAACTCTTTATTTATAATATTTCTCAGTAATAAGGAGATTTAAATGTTATAATACATGACAATTGAACATGCATTAAAATTCCCTACTGTGATTCTGGACTATTTTTTTATTCAAGGTATCTTAGTATTTGAAATTAATGTGATATGAAATTATGTTAAGGTCATGCTTCAACTTGTCTTGGGTTTTTATGTTTGGGGAGTTTTGGGGGTGGTTTTTTGGTTGCTGTGTGTGTGTGTGTGTGTGTGTGTGTGTGTGTGTGTGTGGTGTGTGGTGTGTGTGTGTGTGTGTGTGTTGTGTGTTGTGTGTGTGGTGTGTGTGTGTTTGGTTTGGTTTTGTTTTGTTGGGTTTTTGGTTTTGTTAGTTTTTTACAGGAGGTAGACAAAATAACTATAAATACTGTCATGTATTACATAATCGTTTTTTTTCAGAGTTGTACATTCATGCTACCTATGTGCTTTTAGTGAACTATAAACATTTTAATTCTTATCACATTTCCCAGTTGTGCTATCAAAAGATTAGCAGATCTCTACTTCTCTGGAGTCATCTTGGTTATTATCCGATATTAAAGCTATGGCTGATATATCTCAATAATTCAATCTTTGTCTATAGTGCTTAGAAGGGATAAGCAGCCCCTAAGAGAAATATTTTTCATTTCAAAATGCCTCTCCAACAAAAATGAGATGCTCCAGTCTCTGGAGCTACAGAAGAAGCATAGATTACCATCTTAGACTAAACTTTTAGGTAGCTAAGGTTAAGTGAGATCAATCTTGTATCCTTCCCCAGCACGAGAATACTGAGAGCATTATGAGGTGTGCTAGTCAGTACTGATAGGGAGTAAATATTCTGTTCTATAGAATCAGCCAACATCTGTATTTAATTATAATGCAAGATCAGGTAGGAGGTTTTAAGGGAGCTATATTCCACACTCTAACACTTTATTTCTTTCAATTTTAAATTTTCTGGATTTATCCTTATCATGTGGAAGGAAAGTGAGACATGGAAAATCTGGACCTGGAAGAAGAAGAGGAAGGCAAAGAAAGGAAACAACAACACCTGAAGAATAGAAACTGCTGTAAACCTAGATTCTGGAGACACTATTTAGGAATGATATCTTGTGGAGTGACTTCTGTGGTTCCTTTTGCACTGCTTTCTTCTTTATACTTATGCTTTGTTCAAGGTGATTTGTTGCTTTCCTTCATCCATTGCATTTCAATATTAAATACCAGTAGATATCTCTCTCTTTGTAATCCTAAACGTATAATTTTTCTAGCTGACATCTTTGGACAGAATGGTTGAATCAGGGACAGGGGGAAGAGATTATATTCTACAAATAAATTCACAGAGAAACAAGAATAAACCTAACTCATTCACATAAATATAGAGGTTTTTATATTCAACCTGTGATTTTTCAGTAGCTCAATTTACCGAATAACCTGCTTCTGCCAAAAAAACCACATGTGTTCCCTTTCCTTCATTTTCCTATGGCCACCCCTTCTAGTAGTATGGTCACAGTTTCATGTAAGCCCTGGTATGCACAGTATCTTCCAGGTCACCATCTCAAAGTAGGAAATTATTAGTAGTTATCCTCATTATGGTTCATTGTCTGCAGGAAATTATTTGCATAAGTTCATGACATATAAGAAATAGCTGGGACCACAAGGTTTACAGTGAAAATATGTATCTGGGTGTGACAGTGACTAGGCTTCACTCTTTCAGTGGAGGTGAACACTTAGGTTACCTCAACAAGTTGATCAGAAATTCAACTGCAAGTTGTGGTTTCATGATCAGTTTAGTACAATCCAAGAACATCCTGCCGCATATTCACATCACCTCCCTTTTGTCAGTATTTATGGTTATGCAGCCTAAAACTATGACAGCAAATAGTAAATGACGAGTTTTCTATTTTAGTATCTGTATAGTTCTCCAGAGGGTATAAAACATGAGTAAGATAACATAGAATTTATGTCTTGTACTTGTAAATGTGGCTTATTTGATTCACAAAGCTCCTAAAACTGGGGCAGAAATACTGGGATCATACTTGTAAGATCTGAACAGTGTTTACAGGACATGTATCAGTGTGATGACAACATAAAAGGTCCCTGTAGCACTGAAAATATACACTGATGCCACAATATTAGGACACTAGACAGCTTTGCTATTTACAGTTCTGGTTTAGCAGTGTATGAAATCAAATATTGAAGAACATGGAGGATCTTAATATTAGTAGTATACATAACTGGGACTTACACATTTTCTGAAAAATGTTCAGTTGCTATTTCTCCTAACTTTCTTCTGAAGAGTTTTATCTTAAGAATTTATTTAAAAACAAACAAAAAACAAACAAACAAACAAAGAGATGAATATATGAAAAGCTATAACCATAATTCACCCTCTATTTATATGCATACTTTTCTGCTGATTTTCTTCAGCAGAAGACTAATGAAACCTAATTTCTATGTGTAGGTAACTGAAATATAGGAGCTCGATCTGCATGAAAAACATGTGTAACAATGTGTGGTGTATAACAATGATTGACTTGAAAACATGGCTGACTTTCACCTTATCTATGTGCATGCCAGCATGTCTGAGACTTTATTGCTTTGCTGAAACAGAAATGAAACACTAATTTAATCATAATATCATGTTGGGATTTGTCTGTCCTAACTATTATTAGGCAGCAGGTCTATGGCTCCATCTCTGCTTCCTCCCATAGCTATAGGTGCTAAAGACAAGAGGAATGAATCATCCTCTGTTGTGCCTGTAACTTAACTAAAAATGTTGGACTGGCTTTGAGATCATGCCTTACTGATCTAGGAAATGCAGAGTAAGATCAATCCTTTGTGTCTAATGAGCTATCTTTTTGTGAATGGTGTATTTATTAGTTTTATGTTACCAGGTTAGTTTTTAGGGTGTACTGGGAAATACCAATTCTCACTGCATCTGGACAGAGGGTAACACTTCTTACTGATTTTAGCCAGCAGATGTGTCTCATCAACCAGGTGAAACCTTCAAGTTTCAGTTATGGGAAAAGGAGATAGTATTTCTGAAGGAATCTAGGAGTAGACTGATGCAGGGGTATCTTGTACTTCCCTGCTGTTAACATTTCTCCAGTGTTTGCTGTGCTGGGCATTATAGAATGCAGGACATGCAAACTTTCTGCTTGCACTTTACCCTAGATAGAAACAAAACATGCATGCACTAGAGAATGAAATGTTTCATACTTGGTGGTATTTAATATGTCACAACTATCTACTGAGTTTGTTGAAATGTCACTTTCAGCTGATAACTCAGCAATATGTGAAAGGTTCTCAAAGGTTAAAACTTTAGACTGCAGTTACCTCTGGCTTTTTCAGGAGAGGGATTTGTACTTAAACTTATGAAAACCTGAAAATCAAGATATATTCTATCTGTTTTGCAAATGTACTCAACTTTTAGATCAGTGGTGCATTGTAGTAGCTGCGTAATGGGATTTATGGAATGCTGCCACTGCAGTTTATGAGCCGAGGCTTATAAAAAGTGGGTAATAATGAGTGGTTTCAATTACATATATTAAAAAATCAATGTCAACACTTTTAAAAGAAAATAAAACATTGCTCAAGCCATAACTGTATTATGTAGGTTAAGTATGATTGCTTCATACTGAAACACCTGTGGGGCAATTCATTCTTACAAACAAAAGTGAAGTGCATAAAAAAGATCATAGATAATCACTGCCTAGTTGAAATAGCAATTATAAAAAGTAACAGCAATTTCTCTGCATTCAAACAATTTATTTTGAATGTACTCCACCTCATTCTTTTAACATAAAGGAAAATACTGAATATTCTGCATTAACACCTGGAAAAATGTAAAGGCCCACTGACTCCATAGTGCTTTCTTAAGGCCAATACTTTAGGTATTTCTATCGGGGTTTTTGCACCAGAAGTGACTTTTCTAACTTACTTACATCAGAGTTGAAGTTCCATGAAGCATACTGTCAGCAGCAGCCAGCACACCTTATCATGCTCATAAGTCAGAACGGAGTATCCATTGCAGTGTGTGACTACGGGCACTGTCACCCTCTGGGTAATCTCAGCTTCTCTTTAGATGCTTGTGCCACAAATCTCTCAGGAATGGCAGCTCTTTTGTGAGAGGAGACGTACACATCCTCACACAGAGCAGCTCTCACCTCAGCTGTATGCAGCCACAGGGGACTGGAAGGACTGATTGGCTACCTAAATTATAAGGACTGAAAGAAACAAACCCTGACTTACCAAAAACTGTAAGTGCAAATGATATGTTTAAAGAAGCAGGCAATACATTCACAAAAAGGAAAGAATAATGATTTTTCCCTCTGCTTGTGCACAAATATAGCTTTTTTTTTTACATTTCTCTTATTTTTAAGGCTTCCTCGAGACTCTATTCAATATGTAAAACCTAAAGATTAATGAAAGGTACCTTTAAATGATAATTTTTATCACAGGATATGCTCAACAGGCAGATTAAAATTTCTACTCTATAAACAGCTAGTTAATATCAAAAGCTTTTGTTTAGTTCTCTTTGTTCCCCCTTGCAATAGAAACAATTAACCACAAATTATTCTATTTCCTTTATAGATTACAGAATATGTTGGGAAAAAAAAATACAAGGTAACTTTGGATACTAATTTTTTGAGTTATTTAATACTACATATTGTCTTTCCCATCCAGAAACTAACATACTAAAAATATAGTTGTCTTATATATATCTACATATATTTATATGTATTATATATATTATTCCTTTACCAAAAGAAACCCTTTAATTGAAATAATGATATTAAAAATGTCTGCCTTCTCAAGAGGAAGGATGGGGTGAAAGGGAAAAGAAAGATTTAAAATATCTTTTGAATACCTCTGAGTCGTTAAGTTTAATTGAACCAGAGTCTGGTGATTCTGCATGAAT
Source organism: Formicarius rufipectus (assembly GCA_013399695.1). NCBI lineage: Eukaryota > Metazoa > Chordata > Aves > Passeriformes > Formicariidae > Formicarius > Formicarius rufipectus. The sequence goes on along the minus strand of VXAU01000528.1, from coordinate 52,135 downwards.
GAAGTAAAGTTTTAATGACTGATTGCCTGTAAATTGCATTTCATTGTCTTTTTCACTTTCCACATAATAATGAACTATGAATTTGCAGAATTATGAATCTCAAATTAAAAAATCTAACCTCCAGTCTATGTGTAATGGGATATTTGCTTGACAAATTACATCAAGAGAAACATATTTCATATTTCTTGTACTAGAGAGAACTTTTGAAATTTCTTAAGAAGTCTATGTGGTTTCTTTGGTTTTTTTTAGAATTCCTATTTGTTTATCTGTAGCTAAAAGTTTCAAAATGTATATCCTCTATATTTAACTTGATTCAGTTTATAAAATAGTCATTCTATCTTTATATAAGATTAGTTAGTGTTATTAAAAATTTATAGCACAATCTTTCTTCAACTTTAAAAAATTAAGAATATTTAAAAATTTCCAAGAAAAAACCATGATAAACTGAAGACCAAAAGTTTTTGTAGGGAGGAGAGAATAAAAAGAGCAAACCTTGTTGTGATTATCAGCAATGCAGCAACTGTAGGTCCTGTAATAATTATATTCTTTAGAAAGATTTTTCTTTTTTCAAGTAAACTTTCCTAGTGACAGAAAATTCACTACAAAACTCTCTTGATAGAAGGCTCTTCTATTATCTGTTCCTCATGCTGGGATACTCTTTCTGATAAGGTTGAAATCTTGAGCCTCTCAACAAAATGCATGTTTACAGCAGATCAATGTGCAAATTGTTCTTTTCTGAATGCTTTTCTGTTTGCCGTATCTTGAACAAAACATGGTACCGGTGTGCTGATAACAATGATAATACCTTTCTTGTTACCTCTTGATACTTCTCTGCTCAGAGGGCTGTAGATCCACATACAGATCTATAGCTTCTATTGTCTGTACCCAGTGGACAATCCGCTATAAACTTTTCTGGCTTCTTTCCAGTGCCCAGACTGACCTCCCCACATGGGTCATATTTTCTACATTCTTAGTGCTTGAAACTGTAGTTGCACTTAGCTGTGTATGTGTACTGTGTATTTAAGCCCAATTTTACCAAGTAGTCAAGACTACATTGAATCAATAGGCAATCCTTTATGCTATTCATCATTCCTCTGAAAACTCCATTGTATTCCTTCTTCCTGATACAACTGTCAAGCAGTCTCAGGTCAGAAATCAGTTCCTGAAGGATTTCACTGGAACATGGCTTCTTGTTCTGATTTCATATTTTGCAGTTAAATTTCGAAGCCTGTCAGCTTTTCCGATTTCAGTCCATTTCATGTGTCATGTGAATTTTGTGTCACTCTTCTACAGGACTTGTCATGCTACTTATTCATGTGGAAATATTGTAAGTTTTATTGCATCTCCCTAGAGCTTAAATGAAACTTAAGTTCCACATTTTCAGAGTTTTCACGGCTTTCTTTTAACACTTTTGTAATTTGCTGATTTTTAAAAAAGGTTAGAGATGTAGGTGAACGTGAAAGTCGTACAGTGCACTATGAAAATAATATTTTACTGAGAGCTTTTATGGAACTGTCACCAATCCGTTAAAACAAATAATATCTGTCTCTTCCAAGTTTCACAATCAAGAAAGCATAGCCTATGGATGGAGGGAACATACTCCTTTTGCTTGTTCTGTGTTTTCTTAATGCTCAGTCCAGGTCATCCAGGAAGGCTGCCTTAACTTGATTTCTATGAATATTCATGATACAGAAGCTCTGGGATGGTTCTTTGATTCACATCAAAATACAGTAATTTTTTTACCTTAAATAATTACTTACTCTGGTTATTCTGCGATGCCCCTGCTCAGAGAACAGAGTTGTCTTTGTGTTCCCACATGCCAGGAGGACTCAGAAGAATTGTGAAAGACTGATTTTTTTTTTTTTTTTCAATATTTCTTAACTTCTCTCATTTTGTATCCTATTAGCTAGTTCTCATCTTTTATAGATATACAAGCATAAGACTATAATGGCGAAAATCAGCAAATATATTGCCATTCAACTTATTCAATAAATATATGTGCTGATATCTTGCTGTCATCAGTGGGACTCAAGTACACTTTTATTCTCAATAATTGCTTAAAAGTTTGCAAAATTGAGGCTTTTTTGGCCCAAATTTAATGGCATTTTTTTCCAGAAAAAAATCAGTTCTGTAGCAGGTTTTCAATTTAGATGAAATGAAAGTATTCTGTATATATTATTTTTCAAGGACAAAGGTTAATTTTAATTGTATTTTATTGTATGCATTTTGTGGGAAAGCTAAGATTAAGCAATATATCCGCTCAGGGCAAACAATGAAAAATTCCAAACACAAAAGAAATTGTAACTTGCTCTTTGTTCCTCATCAAGTCAATAGAAGAGAGTAATGTTTCAAATGTGAGCGGAAGGAAATATTTCCTCTTCTGTGAATAAGATCTATTAGCTCATTTGCTTTTTGATATTGCCAGTATAGGCTATAAACTTACATACTCCTTGTATATTTATTATCATTTAAAAAACAATTTCACATACAATTTAGCATTGAGATATAACATAATTACATTTTGTTCTTACATCTGCAAAATGCATATCCACATAGTGACTCTTATTTATTTGTATAGAGCAGTATAGGAAATTTTTGCTTCTAGTCTTTAATTTATGGCTGGGGTGAAAATGTTCCTGCTTCCTATGTAACCACTGAAAAGGGGATAAAAACCTCATTGCTTTTTATTGGTTCTGTTATTTTGAAAAGTGTCTAGTTCAAAATTTTGAAAACTTTCTAGTTCAAAATGGGTCCATGAGTAGCCTGGTTACTGTAAAGACATGAATAGGGATTGCAATGGTTAAGTCATTGTCTCAGTTTAGAGTACATTAGGAAATTTGTTGGACTAGAAACCAAAGAATGAGACAAGCCTCTTTTAAATTCAAAACAAAATTTAATTAAGGTATGATAATAGAAAGGATAACAGTTCTTAACATATATATATATATATATATCTATATTAAAGAGAAACAAAGCAACCAGAACTAAACGACCAATTTGTGGGTGATTGCCCCTGAACACAATGCAGTCGCTGCTCCCGTTGGCACAGTAATATTTACAGACAGCAGGTGGCAATGTTGCTCCTCAACTGGTGCTGGGCTGCCCCACCCCGGCGGTGGATGGAGAGGTTTCGGTGTGTCTCTCTAGGATGGGCGGTGTGGAGTCGGTGGGAGGCGCTGCGCAGAAAGGGAAGAGCTGGGATCCTTTTCCATGGGCAAAACTCTCTCTCTTAGTCCTTGGCTGGAGGAGGGATAGTACTCTGAGTTGGCAGCCACCGATGTAGAGGGGGCTCCTTGCGCCCAGGTCGGCAGCCATTGACTCTCCTATGAAGCCCGCTGCAAAAAGCTCTGGGTAGCAAATCTCTCTCTCTCTGTGTCTCTCTCTCTCTCTCTTAAGCACCGGGAACTCTGAAAATCCAGGGACTGGAAAATGGGAGAAAAGCGAAGGAAATCAAACTCGCAGGGCAAAGGTTCTCTGAGCAGCTGTCTATCCCTCTTCCACAGCACTCCTTCCTCCCCTGCAAATCGAAAACCCAGTCTCACCTTCCCTCACCACACCCACCCCAGTCACTACAGTTGCTAGGTAGCACCTTCAGTCATCATCTGCCCCTTTGTTATTTAAAAATAAGGGCCATTAACTCCTTGTTCCGTGGTAGGGGAAAGAAAAATTCCACAAGATACTAAAACTGTAACAGCCATGGGCAATGCCTTCTTTGATACAAGAGACTTTCAATCTTGCAAATCTATTTTTAGGTGTGAGGATGTAAATTTAATAAACAATACAGGCACTTTAAAAATAAATACTGTGGTCTCATGTGGCCAAAAGACCTCTTTTTTTTTTTTTTTTTTTTTTTTTTTTTTTTTTTTAGTTGTTTCAAGAATTAGCAATGTCCCATCATTCTTCTCAACTGAATATTTCTTTCCCAAAATAATTTATTCAGTTCCACTGCAGGAACCAGACAAAGCATAATTCAACTGGAGTTTTATTCTGACTAAGGTTGCCTGGTCACCTAAGAAACGATGATAAGACAAAATGTATTTATATTTATGTATTGATTGATTTATTAATTATTAAGTTACTTATATTTAGGTGTTACACCAGCCCTACTGCCACAATTGGGGTTTGTTCCTTAACTATTTTCATTGGTACTTGCTAACATTTCTATTTAAAATGTTACTTAACTTCACTTTTAAATCTGTTGGAAACTCAAAGAAACCCTTGATGTTAATGATATAAATGGAGGTCAAAGGAAAGGATAAAGTCATAGAGGAAAACCACTCAAAAAAGTTATGGATGGTTTAATGAAAATAATTTATTAAACCTGAGCTTCAAGATCTCACCCAGTCTAAAACTCAGACTTCTTTTAATTCAGGAGCCTAAGGAGGCTTTTTTTAAACCTCCCATGAATCCAGATACTCAGTCCCCAGAGAGATTTAGTGGACTTAGACATCTACTACAAGTTATGCCTTTAACATTTACCTGTTAATGCTGATTTAGGGTGTAGAGAGAGCCTCACATATAAGGGAGTCAGACTGAACAGTCTGAATATTCAACTGTGTAGAGACAATGTACTGGTTTATTTATCTGGAGAGTGCAAAAATGAACCAAAAACCAGTTGTCTGGGTTTCATGTGAAAAAAGTGAAAAACATACTTCACAGCCATATCCAGTAATAAGAAAAGCGAAACACTCTCTTTTTAAGTGTTTTGTACCTTGTATAAAGTAAGGTAAAAAAAAAAATCAATGTGTTTTTTCTTTCTCTACCATCTTTATGACATCCTGCTTCTTGTTTTTGATAGCTAATACAACAGTTGTTTGGACACATATCTTATGATATAATATTGTAAATGTTTATAACTATGTAGGGAAAAAAAAACTCTAAAAATTTGAACCCTGCAGGCTATCAGGTCTGCAAAGAAACTTAATAATTTTTAAGGCAATGGTGTCCAGACAGGAATTTAGTTATCAGGTTTTCTTGATTATGGTATTTTCAGAAAGGGCAATAAATCCCTGGAGGCTCTTGAAACACATGGGAGGTGATAGGTTTTCCTGTTTTGCTGTAGTTTTCTCAATGTGGTCTGTGGTTAATAATCAAGAAGCAAAGTTACATAGATCAGTTCCTTATAATGTCAATGTATTTTCAGCTTTTCAGAAAAAAACCCAGTAAAGCTGCTCAAACAAATTGAAAGTCTCCTTCATCAAGAAATTCAAAATGTCACAATTTCTTTTTTGTTTAGTGAGTTCTATACACTAATGGGAATTAAAAAAAAAAATTGACATCTTCAGAATTTGCTTTACTAGGGTAGTGTTTGAAACTCTCCACTTTCCAACCTGTCTCTAATATTAACAAATATATAAGAAAGAATATTTTGTAATTTGTTCAACTTTTCTCAAGGAAACATGTTAAAAAAAACCCAAAAAAAACTAAAAAACTTAAAATAACCAACCTACCAAAGCAAACAAAAACAAAAACAAAAAAATCTATAGCTTTAAAAAAATATTAAATACCTTATTTGTGATAAAAAGCCATTTACTGTCAACCAGAAGCTTTAAAGGAAAATTTCCAATGGCACTCACTTCTGATTATGCGTTTTCATTTTATTAGAAAAAGAAAATGCACTGATAAAGTAATGCTAAGAGCAAGTGTTTCAAAGACTTAAGCCTTATTTTCTGTTTTGCCTGCAAAGCTCCATTTTTTTGTATAAACCATCTTCATATGACACTCCAATTTCAGATACTGCTTCTGACATAGTTCCATGAATAAATTATATAAACCTCAGACTAGTATGACTCACGGGTAGAGAGTTCCATTTCTCTCTTAGAGATACCAGTTTGTCTGTTCTAGCACTTTGCAACAGGTGAGCACTCTCTGTACAGGTAGAGTTTGCACAGATGTCTACTGCTAATTTTTGCATTGTGCTGCATGGATTTTTGTCATGTCATTTCACCTTCTATGGAGGTGAAGTTTTGTTGAAACAAGGATGCTGTGCTAAATCAGGATTTCCAGCAATTTGGAAGTATTTTTGTGTATTTTGATGAGATGAAAAGTTTTAATGTGCTGCTAAATGGTACCACATAGTATTTATCACAAGTTATCAGCCCACTTCAATTGTTACCTTTAACAGCATTTGAAACTTAAAATTTTTTGGTTTAGAGTACAAGTTTTTCTCTGTGCAAAAGGCCAATTGGTCTTCAAATTAACCTTTATGTGTACAATCTGTAAAAATGACTTTATGTGCCTGCTTTTATTCCTCCTCCACAGAGAAGGCAAAGAAAGTGAAGAGTAAATCCTGAGACACATTTTTACTTCATATTCACATATGAAACTCTACTGTCAGACACCTTGCATGTGTATAATCAAGTGATCTTTCTGTGATCCCTGCCCTCTGCCTCTAATGGGTGCAAAGGGACCTACATGAGTAAATTTTATGCTTAACTTCTTTTAAAAGTGAATATAAAAACTAGCAGTAAATTGAAGCCCACAGGGTACTTTCCACATTGTACTATAAGGATGTTTCATTGCATACTACTCATGAAAATTGAACTTGATATGAACTATAATTATGACAAAGGTAAGGGAGAGTGTGACTCTCACTTTGAGTACTCTTCCCCTTTGTCCTTTTTCTGTGCTTTTAGTCACCTTTAATAGCTAGGGAGATGTTTTATGCTGGAGGTTTTCACATATGGTAGAAACTAATTAATTAGTTAATAATATATGAATCTTGCCCTACATTAAGAGTGCAATCACCAGATGGGAAACCAGATATATTGGGGACACTAAAGGTTTAATTGAGACTTCCATCCTAGCAATGTTCAGTGACTGATATTTTCTTGTATTGAATCAGACTCATATCACAGTTTATAAACTACTCTGATGATCTAGAATTTATCAGTTTCCTAATTATGTTTGTACAAACTGTTGCTTTGGTCAGTTAGAACCACATGAAAATAAAAGAGTTTTATTTCTATTTTAATATAAACATTTTTCAATCCTAGCTCAGTCAGATTTAATAATTTTATCCCTCAGACTAGAAGGAAAGAGTCTGGGCATTATACTTTTCAGATGTCTTTTAAAAATACAATATTTTGACAATAGTTGAAGACTTCTACTTTGGGAAATCTAGGCAGACAGTTTCAATTACTAGAACATAGTGGTTTCAAATGTCTGCTAAAATGATAAGCAATAATACTGATACAATTACAAGCAACTTCATATTTTTTACACAATTTGAAATGAAACATTGTAACCCCATTGTGTAATCAAGTTGGAGTATCTGCAGGATATGATGTGGTATGGGGTCACTGTTTTCCATTGCTGAGCCCTACTTTGTGGAACTTGGGAGTGGATCATTAGTATTTCAATATAAGAATAAAAATTGTCTAACTTACAGGACTCTAGCTTGTCTGTTTGCTTTAAAAAGTAAATAAATTTATACCTGTTATTCCTGTGATGAAAGCCTGAAACTATAACTGAGACAACAATGCTTCCTCTTAGTTTACTGGAAAAATGAAGCAATAACTCATGTGAGACAAATATGCTCACTTCAAAACCCACAACACTTCAGACAGTGGTCCAGGTTCTGAGGCACTTTACATTCCATAAGCTGTCTAATAAAGCAGTACTGAAATCTGGTTAGGCCAGCATGTTTGCTGACATCTCTGAGGTAAACTAACTTTAACTGAATTCTGTGTATTTTTATCTCAACCATTTCTGGAATTCCAGGTAGTGTATTTAAATGTAAGTTGTCTTTATTCCATATATTCAAGAGTGACACAGGATGCATGATTAGCAATGTTGATTGCTATAAATACTGTAAACATTTTCACTGTACTTCAGTGTAGATAAAGTCAATATTAAGAAATGCCACCCATTTAACTCTGAAAAAAACTTTTTCTTCGGATTCTTTCATATTATTATGTGTCATTTGTCTTATTATTATTTTCATGATACCAGATGCTGCATATATCTGAAACACATTTAGATATAGCTCAAAAATTAGTAATTATTTCCAGCATTTGTAGTGTCTCAACACGATCCTAGGCACTTATCCTTAAAAAAATGTAACTTGGCTATCCAAATACACCCTCTAATTTTTTTCATGCTAGAAAGAGGTCAGAAGTCACATAACTCCTGAGGAGACAGTGCTAGTATGCAAGTATGTCTTCTCTCCATAAATATTGTGAAAATAAGCAGTACCAGAAGCAAGGTTAGGTGTCTGTCCTCAGCTGAGACAACAAATAGAAGTCACTAGACACCTCCATCCACTAGCTGAAAACATGTTCACATAACAGAAGAGATGATGAAGATGATATTTATGGGCTCACAGAACTCCCAAGCCAGAACTGGACTGTATAAAAGCACCTGAGGAATACATGGAATAGATTGTTTTCTGGTACTTAATCTCCAGTTAAATGTGATTTAGACTGAGTAGAGTTCTTTATGCACATCCTGAAGTCTTGATTGAACTGCTTTTCGTATACGATAAAGCTGAGAATCTTGCATATAACACAAGGTATAAATTGCAGCGAGTTTCATTTGTGATGATCTGCAGCTGGGCAGAAAGAGTCCATAGAAAGTTCTGCAGCTATGCCATGGCACGGAAGTTGTCTCCTACTTCATGAATTTGTCAGGTTCTTCACTACATTTTTTGCTATGTGGTGCCAAAGAAGAGGCTTTCATAGTATAATGAATAAATCTGTGAAATGCAGCACTAACTGTGAGACGATATCAAGCAAGAATAAGTTGCATGAATCTTATTTATTATGACACCTGAAAGGCTTTGTATGATGAAACATACAAGTGAATTAGAATAAGATTGAGGAAGATAGTGGAAACTGTACACAAATCTTGGCTGAGAAGGAGCAATAAGCACAGGCATGTGAATAAGAAACTGAGACAGAAGGTTGTCAGTCACTGGATTTCAATCACTTGATCACTGCTTCACTTCAGAGTTTGGTAAGTAAAAAAGAAATTAGTGAAATGGTGAAACAATTCATTTATATATCAGTGGTCCTGAGTATCCTGCATCTAGCCAGTGTATGATCACGGTAGAATTTCATAACAGAATTTGATCCATTCTATCTATACAATCCTATAATTTCCATCATCAACCTACTTGAATGTTGCTATTTAAATTTCTATATGACATTCTCCAAAAAATTTTGCATAACTGACCAAAAGTAATTTTACTCATTAGATATTGCCACAATCAACAAGATACTGCCAATGATTCCACTTTCTTTTTGTGAAGATGATGTGTTGGGCAAATGTTGCATGCTTTCCTCTGCAGAGATCAGGTTTCGTTACATTTCTTTGTCCATATAATTACTTGGAACTGATAGGAGATATTCAGCTTTCGTTATACCAATAAAAGTACAGGACTGTTTAAAATTCACATAGGCTCAGAACCTCAAAGATTTTGAGCTGCCCTCTGGATATAGTCTGCGCATTTCTGCAGTGTAAGTGTAGAACTGATGTTTGTATGACCTGACACAAGATCCTTCATTCTATTTGTCATTCTCTTTCCTAGAACTTGTAGAGATAACCTAGTCTTCAAACAGTGTTCCCCTGGGGGGTATGAATTACCAACTGATAAAAGAAAAACAACAGAAGAAGTAAGTTGTGTTTATTCAGCATTTGACATTAGCAACATTTTCATGGAAGATGTAGACTCAGTTTAACACTAGCTTCTTTCTTCAAAGATAGGTATTTGCAAACAGCCATAGCTTCAAAAACCTACAACCATCTAGAAAAGTCCAAGGTTAGAAATGTTTAGTTCTGGACTTTTGGTTTAACATAATTAATCAAGTAATATTTAACTAGATTTAATACACCCTTCATATTCTGTGCTCCCTTGTACTGTACCTTTCATGAAAAGGACAAATAAGGGCAATCCATTATAGTGTAGATAAGACAATTTAAAGAATAGATATTTTTGAAATATGCATAATGAAATTTGTATTTAATGTCTTTGTTTTTTGGGAAGGTAAAATATATCCATAGTTGGGCAGGTCCATAAAATTCTCTAGTGATCTCTAGACATGGTAATACAGATTTATTATTAGTCAGGAAATCCTGGATGCTACGTGTTGTTGAAGGCCAGGAAATAAATCAGGAGAATAATTATTTGACATATATAATGATGTAATTTTTATTTTCTAAAAATCTGATATGAGTAATTTTTTGATTAAAAAAGATACTGAGCTAAGGCAGTCTTTTGTCTGCTCTAGTACACAAGATGTCAAACACACATCTATTTTTATATCTACATCCATATACACGAATAACATCAATTAGCATTTAAAATCTATTAATGCTAGTTTTCAGAAAAATTTTTCAAGCAGACATAGTTCCTTAATATCTGAATTTTAAAAGTATGTCATGCAGCATTACAATATAAATACCAAACAACCTTTTCCATCAAATATAAAAATTGAACTGCAAAGAACCATTCACATAGTGAAAAACAAAAGAAAATCAAACATCTCAGAATTATTTGATCTCTAAGAAACTGAAAGGGAAAAGCAGAGAGGTGAAATGCTGAATAAGAAAAAAAATGTTCTAGAAAAGCCAAACAATTCTCAAAATTGTATCAGGCAGAATAATGATATTGTTTTTCATGGGAAATGAGGATTCTGATTACAAATGCTGAACTGAACTTTTCTCTAGAGTAAAGTACAGCCATGTAACTAGTACTACTACTAACTCCTTTGTTATCCATAGGTCTTGCTTCTAAAAACCATACTGGAAGTAAAAATAAGTTTTGGTGGAGAAAAATGTTGTCTAGTTCAGGACTAGCCTAATAAAAACACTGTAGAAAATAGATGTGTGTGGAAATATTTAATACAAATTAATGCAAAATAGCACAAAACAAACAAACAATGTCTTTGTTTCACCAGACATTTAAATTAATCCGATCCTGACTGAGGAGGCATATAGTTGATTAATTACATTGTGGTTACTTTGACTTAGTGATGTACAATACATGACCCTGGAAATCATAATTGTGAAATACACCAAAGCTTGATGTGTTGGTGCCTCAGCAAACTGACCCATGACCTGAGCTCAGCTTTCTACAATGAACAAAAAATGCAACTGTATTTGCCAAATAGGAGCTCTTTCAATGTAAAATATGCAGTAAATAATATATCAGAGAAATTACTTAACCTGCTTCATATAATGACAGAGAATACTACAGAAGAATATTTAGAGCACAGATTTTTAATAGTATATTATCTGCCTTCTTAGATTTGTTATTCTCAGGCTCTTCAGATTTGAATTACAAAATATTATGCAAACCTTGGTAAATCTGGAGGTGTAATATTTAAAATCCACACTCTGTGTATAAAGAGGATAAAGAGACTGTAAGATATCTGAGCACAGTCTGCAGTCCTTAATCTTGTGGAACATATTCTGAAATCAATAAAATTAGGCAAGATGTATTGCACTATAGTTACTTGTCATTAATGTCAGCTGATAGTGATAAAGAATCTTATATTAATTGTCCGTGTACCTATGCAAAAACCTGACTCAGTAGTCTGAATATTTTCATACATAATTAAGTGCACACAGATATTTTCAAAGAACCAAAGTGAAAATCAGAAATTAAACCATAATTTCATTAAAGTCAGGCCTAAAATTCCTGCAGCTTCACCTGCATTGAGATCCGCCTATGGATCTGCAGCCTCCCTGAAGCACACTGTTTTAATTTTATCAACAAAATCAAGCATACCATTGAAACTCAGAATATTACAAAAAGTTCTTTCTCTTAAGAAAATGAAAATATAGATCCTACTAAACAAAGCAGTTTTGTAACATGTTAAGTATATAACACATCAGGAAAGGAGCTCTTTTAAGGAAAATGTTATGCAAAAAGACTCTCCTAAAGATGAAGAAATGGACCCAGTCACTTACAGGAAACTAGAAAAATACTAAAACAACTAGATATAAAAATCAGGCCAACACTAAATTATTTAATTCTTGATTATCACACAGTAGCTTTTTCCCATCCAACTTTCACCTGTTTCCAACTGATGATACCACAAGGTCTTCAAAGTTTCTAACAAACACCCCAAATTTTTGTTCAATTAGAAATTGTAGGGAAAACTAGTACCAGGTTTTGTTCTGTATGTGTTTTGTTTTGAAAAAGAATATAAACAGCATCAAAAAATGAGAAGACATGGATCTTGGGTACTTTCTTACTCAGGGTTCCTTGTGGAAGGTTCCAGTTTAAACCAGATGGGTGTATATGGACACTGAATTTTTATCTTCCACCTGCTGATGAGTGCTTCATTTTCCAGACAATATTAAAAAAAAAAATAAAAAATAGGTAACTTAATAAATGATTTGGCTCCACAGGAATAAAGAAATCTGTTATTTGCATTGTCCTACTTATAATCTTTTTGAGTATTTCAGTTTCTGAACAAAAACCACAGCCTTATGCTTTTTTTTTTTTTTTTTAGATGGATAGTAGATGACAAGATACTAAGCCATCATAACACAAACTTGTGAGATTTATTGATTCAGCTCAAAGCTGCTGGAGTTTTCATACATCAGAGCTTTCAAGTAGTGGTGCACTCATCCTATATTATATCCATTAAGGATTTTTTTATCATTAAAAATCCAATAAAATATTTATAACTCTGTTACAAACCCCTGATGGTTAGATTAATGCAATTCTAAGCACTTTGATTATCTTATACAAAGTTTTACACATATATCTTCTTTTATTTCTTTCTTTTGGTTTTTTTTTTTCAACCCAGTGAGTTTTGATTTTAGAGTTATCAGAATTCTCTGGCTACCTGTAATACGAAGCTCCCTAATAATTGTTTCAAATGTCTATCTTTCTCTAGCAAAGTCTAAAATTTAAATTCCCCTGAGAGTTATTTGAATATCCTTTTGTGAATTCAGAAATAATTAGATGATCTCTTATAATGAAGCAATTTATATTAATAAAAGTCACAACCTATCTAATGAAGGTTGAAGGTGGACTCCATGCTCCCTTGTTACCTCACCATAATGCAACATCTTTATGCTTTTGGGAAAGAAATTGGAAAATATTCTCAGGAGATGTATGTACTACTCAGATGTACTGGACATAAGAAAGAACAAATACAGGACTAATGCACATATTTTCACAACAGTTATGATATTTTAGTGTACAGTTGGGAGTCTTCTTTCAAACAGATATATTTTTTGTTAAAACATAGTTTTTAAGCTATTTAAATACAACAACAAAAATTTAGCTACTGATAAAAGTAGAAATATTTCCAATTAATTTTTTCTGTTAAAGCCTGAACTACCATGGTATTCATATTTACTGATGCCAACAGAGATGTCTTGTATATATGGCTCTTCAAGGCATCCACAGCATCATGAAAAAAACTCAACTGAAGGTTGTTTAGTTCCAGCCTTCATTTCTTCTTCAGGATATTGTATAAAATTAAAATACTAATTTATGTAATTTCTGTGAACCTTATAAATTATAGTTACTATTGTTGCACTTATTTATTGCATAGATATAATAAATTTTAGGAAATATAGTAACTAAAAATCACCTGTACATAAATAAATATTGGTGTAGTAGAGAAAAAATCTTTTATGTAATATCTGTGTATCTTTTTCTCAGAACGCCTGTACACATGAAAGTCACGTTAGTTTAACTGCATCATTCTCTAAAACTATTTACCTAAGCTTACATAAAGAAAGACAGTAAATGTTCATAAAGACAGTTCAGCTCATGAACTTGGTTTCAAATCATGTTTGACATGATAGGGCTGCAGGCAAATGATGAGACTTTTCACCAAACCTGAGGTTAGAACTGAGCAGGACATGGAAAACTACTGGACATAGCATAAGAAATTGTGTGAGTGCTAGCAAAAGTTACAAATCCTCTCATGAATCACAACGAGATTCACAGACAATTAAGGCAGAAGTTGACTAAGAAGCAACAAAACTTCACAGAAAACAGGAAGGAAAATGGTCAGCTTTTGGGGAATAGAGTCTTAAAAGTCCAGTAACACCTGACTAGTTATAGTAGCACTGGCACAATCTACGGTAATGTTATCAGAAATAATAAATTTGGGTTTAGTGTATCACAGCTTGCACCAGGGGAGAAAAATTAATTAGGAAGCACTGTTTATTGGGGCAAAGACTGAGAAAGGGGAGAACAAAGGTGTTGAAAAGAGGGTCAAGAAATAGGAAAGGCATTAACAGAGTGTCCAAATGCGTGTCTGATGCTGCTTGGTGGTACCAGTTAGGAAGCCATGTGCAGTTCCCAGCAGCAGAAACAGGGCAAGAAAATCTGTTTCCAGATCATCAGCATCAGGTCTGCATTGATGGACATGAAGACTAGAGGGAAGTGAGGTGGGTGCTCTCCCTGGAAGTGAGGGAGTGCTTGACTGGGGTGATTGAACTATCTGACATCACTATTTCATGTCTGATTCAGAACTGATGGCATCAACTCTACTGTCACTTTATTAAAAAAAAAATAATTAATCTGGTAATAAAAATTATTTTTAAAGTGATGGATTTTCACAAGCCTAAGTCGTGGAGCTTTGGTAGGTATGTTAGTTTGGAGTTTACATTTGTGTAAAACACCAAGAGGAGATTGAAGATTTGGGATGGTACTGCAGTGTGGATCTGTGGTTTCTTCTCTCAAATTTTTTGATGCCCTGATACAATAAAGGCATTGGGAGGGGTTGGGTTTTGCTTGTGTGTTGGTTGGTGGATTGTTTTTTCTGTGGATTTTTTTGTTTTGTTTTCTTTATTTTTAATGCTGTAGGAAGAAACTGGTAGCCAGGTGAAGATCTAGTGAGATATTCAGGTAGCTGAAGACCAGCTCACAGAGTTACCAGTGTTATACAGCCCAATCTAGGCATATGGGGCTAGTAGTTTCAAACTAAGCATTAGGTCAATTTAGCTGAGTTAGTACAGATATTCAAGAACATTCTGGATGCAATCTCATGAAATGTGGTCTAGGATGATCTTGCCTGAGCAGGGAGGTTGGTGTCATCCAACCTTACCCTGTGATTCTGTGATAGAATCTTCCCAGTTTTGTGCGCAGTTCTAAGCTGAAGTTTTAATTTGGTCCAGGATTCTACTTCAGCTTGGAAAGATGAATTTGACATGACTACAGTTTTGGGTTCTGGTGTAATTCACAAACTTGTCACAGCCAAGAAATATGAACTAATTAGAAGTACCCTGTAGTGGTTAAAGTTTACTTCATTTCTGGGCATGGTTCATATAGAAGTCTTCTTGTCCATAAGGAAAGGAGTTAATGAGGAGCAAATGTTTTGCATTAAGTTTCAATTACACTACTGTAAATTAAATTTAAAATATTGCAGAAGATCTAAAACTGAAACTTTTCTTTTCCAGGTTTGGACTGGATCTTGACTTTTATTTTTTCGCCTTGAACTGCATTTCTGAGTTTGACCTATAGTTCACGTACTAAAAGCAAAGTATGACAGATCTGCGATACAAATCCTGACTTCTCATATGCCAGTAGGAGGGGGAAAAAAGTGTGGTAAGGAGTGTAAGTTTCCACTCTTTGTGATACATGCATTTGCTAAATAAAAATATTTTTAAAAAAACTCTACTTTGCAAAAATATTTTCTTTCATAGTTTAAAATTTAATATTAATTTTAAATTCACATTAGAAAGAAAATTAATGTTCTATACCTAACCTGAAATACAAAATGGCAGGCACTAGCACATCAGAAGAAGTAATTTCTCAGTGTTATCAAGGGAATAATGAAAATTGTATAAACCACAGGATCTTGTTCAGCCGCAGACAATAATCCCTTGTTATAATAATTCACTCTGTGGTTAAGTTGAGCCCATAAATTAAGGACTTGCTTAAGCTCTGTAGGATAGCCACTAAGGCAGAGTTGTATATCTGATAAAAACACTTAAAGAATAAAAGGTCAGGTTTAAAAAAAAAAAAGGGGAGAACAAATTACTTCAATAAATTTTACATCTGCTAAATATATGCAAAGAATTTTCTAAACACTAAAGACTGCTAGCAAATATGTGTTCTGGACCTATAACTGAGGATAATTCTAAGGTGGCTGTACACATTCAATAACAATTTCCCTGATCTAATTCACAAGAACCATATTTTATATGTTTTTTATTCCCATTCTCTTTTATCGATCACTAGTGGAAACACAGATCAGCTCCTTATCATGGGCCTTCAGTGTTTGAGGGAAAGACTGTGGCATCACATAGAAATTGCTGTGTATTGGAAGTACAAAACTCTCAGATTTGCTAATTATGGAGTTGTTTTAACTGGAAATAGAGGGGAAATAACTCAATGAAAAATATTTATATATTTTTTAAAAGCTCTGTTAGGGATCTTGGCCACCTAATGTGTCCCATTACACTTTTATTAGGTTGCTGATTGGTTTTGCAACATAGTTTATTCTCATAGTATATGAGGTCAGGCAAAGATTCTTTTCTCCATAGAGAACATGGAGTGTCTGAGGCTGAGCTGCAAATGATCAATAATGGGACATGATAGCATAAAAGTAAATTAAATTTCTAACTTCCCCTGCTGACCAAGAAACTTATCCAAGCTTGCCGGAACATCTTTGAAATGAGACATTACTGAGTATGTATTGTTTAAGACACTGTGTCCCATCTAGATTAAATTGTTGTGTATAGGAGGTTGGACTATACAGTAGACACTCCTTAACAAATTGCAAATTCTCTCTTCATAATTCTTCGTTCTGAGCTTCATATAAGCACTGTCTGAAAGCACTAGCTGGTTTAGTGGGGTTTGATTTATTAATTTCCGGTAATGTGGACTACCTTATATGCCTTCCAAAAGTCTTCCATAAATAACACTTCAAGTCCTTTAAATACAACTTCATTTGCATTCAAAGGTCATCGTTCTCTGAAAATATGGTGGCAGTCCTCTGTGGGATATTTCAGTGTGAAGAGTCATTTTTGGATATGGAGAACTGAGTGATTAATTAGCTGGAGTGTAGGGGAAGGTAAAGGTAAATGAAACCTTTCACCTTTGAAGCACTGGTGAGGACTGTGACCCTACTCATCATGGCATGAATATTTGACAGTGTCTGGAGGTGTAATTGTCTTGAGCTGTGTCCCTGAATGTGTTTGTCATTGTTTTGGAAGGTTCCAGAAGTGATTATGCCCCTAGCTGAGCCACAGTATCTGATCAAGTGTGTACTCTCAGGCCATTGTGATGTAGACTAAAGCAGACTAATGTCATACTCAACGTTACTATGGATTGAAAACAGCCTGTTTTATTCAATATGTAATGAAAAAGGAGTGCTTACCAACAGGCAGATAAGGTTTCACTGAGTACAAACTGGGTGTTAAGCCCCATTGATCTCCAGATCAATGTCAGGGCACTGTGAAAGAGCAATGTGGGAAAACCTAAGTCCAGGACTGTACCACTCGAGGGGATGGGTTTCTCTGGAGTGTTCCAGGTGCTCGCTAAGTTTGCAACCTCTACACCACTTATTCACCAGAGCTACTTGCTGCTCTCCTTCTGGACTCAGCCTGCACTGCCTTACTGGGGTGCTTCATAGAAAGACTGAGACCTGCTCAGTCCAAAACAGAACAAAGGATACTTTGGTCAAAGACTGAGGCACTTTGATTGTGTCCATATATTAGGTTTTTAATTAATTTGTTTGTGGTTTTTTTGTTTGTTTGGTTGGTTGGTTTGGTTTTTTGGGGGTTTTCTGAGGTCTTTGTTTTTTTAGTTTTGTAATACACTGTACCTGTAGAGCTCTCAGTGCTTAAAGATGGTACTTAGTATCTTGTTTACTCAAGCCCCCAAATACTTTGGCATAACTTTGCCCCCCCATCTTTCCCTTCCCCATTCCCCATCCTCCCTGCCCAAAAAAATAAAAAAGAAAAGGAAAGAAAGAAAAGTAAATATTATTTATTTTTTTTTATTTAAAAACGTTTTGAGGAAATAGACGATGAAATATTAACAGGATCTTTTTTAGCGTGCATTATCTCTTTCAAAGTACAGACATAAAAACATCCAGGAATAACATGACTGTAAGATGAACTTCTGCTATTTAGTTTTCTAGCATCATAATGCAATCATAATTGCAGCAATGATTGATAAACCATATTGAAATCTACTGAAGAAAAAAATAAAACAGTTTGATAATGTAAAGTCATGTCCATAGCTTAGAACACAAAACTTGAACATAGTATTTTAATATTCTCATAAAGTTACATATTGATTCCTAAAACAATAATGTGGAACAAAGACTTAATCCATAGTGCTGACAAGCAAGAAAAAA
>VXAU01000528.1:5520-33820 GCA_013399695.1 Formicarius rufipectus | reverse complement strand
AAACCAGCAGTGACCAAGAACTAGATGCAGAAAGTTGCTGAAACAATACTGTGAAGCAAACCATCAGCTAATGCTCGTAGTTACCCTAGAACAGTAATGAGTAAATACCACCTTATGCTGATATAGCTATTCCACATTCTCTTTGTTATCACCACCAATAATACTCAAAAATGTCCTAAGAAATATGGAAAATGGAAGTAAAATAATTTTTGGCATAAAAGATGTAGTTCTCCCCCTGTTTCTTTTTACTCAGTGACAGTTCCAACATCCATGACAGAGGATTAAATAGATTTCAGGGGATATAATAGTTTATGAAAAGCACTGTAATTTCAATGAAACTTAGTACAGAGACAGCTTACAATGAAAACTTAGAGGAACCTGATTTGTCCTGAAAGATTCTGAAGAAGCACCACCAGCAACTTTTTGGGAAACAGATCTTACATGTTGGCTCAGTCATTTAGCTAAAATAAAGCATTACACATAATCTGAAGAAGTGGAAAGCAAAGTCTCTGAATCTAAAGAACTTAGACAGTTATTTACTCTTGCCACAAGAATCCCTAGGAGTGTTCAAGGCTAGGTGGAATGGGGCTTTGAGCAACGTGGGCTAGTGGAAAATGTCCCTACCCATAGCAGGGGAGTTGGAAAAAAAGCTGTTTAAGGTGCCTTCCAACCCAAACCATTCTATGATTCTATGATGATTCTGTGAATTAAAATGTATATCAAGCTAATTGTACACCTTGTGTGAGAAAGTGCACTTGCTTGAAGAGCTCAGAGAAAAGTAGTAATTGAATGATGGGCACAACTTTAAAGAATTAGTTTATTTCAATTCTAGAGATCTTTTACATATACTTTCTATATATATTTATGTGTTTGATATATGATAGTGTGAATGTTCATAGAAATTGCTATTCATATGCCAGTATTTCCAGTGAAGAGATTTTTCAATTTGTATTCTCCTATAATATTTCTTATAGTAATCTACATTTCATGTGTATAAAGGACATAACTAACCAGTGCAATGCAAGTTATTAAAGTTACAGTCAGACTGCTATTTGAAATTCAAAGTACATCTGTTACTTTCAAAAAGAAATTACATATTTATGATTATGTGAAATACAAATAATAATGCATAATTTATTTGCCTAATACCATTACCTGAGAATTCTCCATTGCAAATTCAAAAGTAATTTTTTGATTAAAATAACTTCCAGCCCAAAAAAATTCTCCCTTTGAAAAAAAATGAATTCTGAATAACAAAACCTGATGAGTATTATGAAAGGATTAAATAGAAGAAAGATTTTCATAATTACTGATATAAATCATAATTATTGATATAAAATTATTCACTCAGCAAAAATGACCATGAAAAAAGGCCATTTAAATTATGTTAATTTGCTGCCTGTTTTTCCTTCTCATAACCTTTGTACTAAGAACATTATCTAGTGAAAAGCCTTTAGTCTGGTTTTTTTTTGTTTGTTTTGAGTTGTGGGGGTGTTTGGGGGTGGGGTTTTTTTGTTTGTTTGTTTGTTTTTTTGGTGTTTTTTTTTAATCTCCAGAAACTATAAGAACTTAAAGGGGAAAAAAGTGATCTTGTGTTTAAGTAGCACATATTCAGAAGTTTTACTTCTCTCAGTAGTTCTCCTGGTCACATACATTCAAGAACATATAATATAACACTTGTATATTATACAAAATAACCCTAAAATGCCTTTGATTTTGAAACAATTCAAATTAATTTAAAAAAATCTTCCCTCAAGAATCCTTAAGGTTCAAGCTGTATTATATTTCTGGGACTGAGATTTGGCACATAGTAAGATATCAAACAGAATTCTTTTAATTTCCTTTCCTTTTTTTTTTTCTTTTTTTTTTTTCAAAAGTTGTTTTTAAAATGAGTACCTCTTTTTGTCAAAATATTCAGTGAAGTATAAATGAATGACAAGTGACAGAAAATGCCTATTTCTCATTAGAATTTGAAATGTTACAAAAAATATTATTAATCTTCTGAATTGGAATATGTGAAGCCTTTTTGGCTTGCTATTGCCTTTCATGTGTAAAAATGAAATGTAAACCAGTCTTCACAATAAAGAATGAGGAAAAGAATAATTCAATACCTTCTTCAAAAGATGATTCCTCCTTTTTGCTTCTCTAGTCTGGAATTGCACAGGGTTAGTATCATAACTGATAAATATAAGAACTTTACAGACAAAGATCTAAAATCATGAAATACTGAGCAAAAGCAGTTCATGAATTATGAAACTGAAAAGAATGAGGATACATGTCAAGACATCCAGAATACTCTCTAAAAAAAAGTATTTAAAGATAAGTAATGCTACTATAACTCAAGAAACTGATTTTGTGTGATGAGGAAATGACCTTTAATATCTGGAAGCAAGACCTCAGTAATAAAAATGATCTGTTGCAGAGCACTGGCAAAACAGAACACACATCTGTAGAGGTTCAGCAGCAGACTGTGTAAATGTATATCATATTGCCATGGAGTTGGCCCATTTTTATTTTATCATCTGATAAGAACCTGTGCATTAAAATAATTGTGAACCTGGCACTTAAATTGCTGTAGTGTACATAGAGACAGGGCAAGTTGTTTTTTTGAGGTTTTTTAATCTTTTCACCTTAGCAAAAGCCAGATTTTTTTTCACATTCTTGTGTCAGGGGAAAATGTAGGGAGAAGTGTGGAATAAACTATATGCCAGTTAAAATAGAAATATTAAAAATATCCTTAGTAGAAATCATGCAGAATTTTTTTAGGATTTTTTTTTTTTTTTATTGGTTGTGTTTTTTTGGTTTCTTGTTTGTTTGTTTTACTTTTTTGGAGGGGGGGGTGGTTGGTTGGGGTTTAGGTTTTGTGGGGGGTTTTAGATCTAGTTAAGAAAAAAAAAATTGCTGATAATAGCATTATCAGAGAGCCAGCCTCAACTGCTGTTTTTTCAGCAACAGTAACACATACATTTTGTACTGATGTTTGTATCTCCTTTTCCCCAGTTCATACATCTTTCTGTGCTAAAACTCCACACTGTCTTGATAAGCCAGGCAATCAGAATGTGCAGTCATGTGGCTGAACTATCTCCTTCCCTTCATTTTGTGGTCCATTTTAATGGAATGATCTGCAGGGAAAAATAAAAAAAAAATAAAAAAAATAAAAGCTCACACTGTTTTCTAACCTTTCCTAAGAGATGACCTTTCCATTAGATATGGTATAGTGACCTACACTGTTGGAAGCCTTTTAAAGATAGTTGGTTTGCCATTTCCCAAATGGATTTGTTTGTCTGGAAACCGAATCATTAGCCGTCTGTGAGTCGGTCTTTGCTGCTCCTATCGAAAGCATTGAGGCTCTTTACAAGTTGGAAGTTAGCCAGCAATATTTAATGCTGTGCACAAGTTCCATTTCAGAACTCAAACCTGAATTCTTTACAATGAGATTACTGATATCTCAACTACTCAATCTCTGTGGGAGTGAGGCACTGGTCCATTCCAGGAAGGGAAAGAAGAGTGAACTAAAGTGAAATTAACCATCTCAGTTCAGGAGAAACTTGACTTTTATGATATCACCATTGTTGCTTAAAGATGTTTAACTGTTTAAGGCTAAATACATAACTATTTTTAATGAAAATTTTCTTGTTTGTTGTTTTGTCTTATTTTAATTTGTGTTGTTAAACTCTGTTTTACAAGGGTTGTCAAGCATTAAAACAGGCTGCCCAGGACAGCGGTGGAGTCACCATCCCTGGAAGTATTTAAGACACGTAGATATGATACTTGAGGATGTGGTTTAGTGGTGAGCTTGGCAGTGCCCAAAAAAAAAGAAGAAAAAAAAAAAGTGAATGATAACTTATCTAAGTTCTGTTTTATTTCATGGCCTCCAGACAGAAAAAAAAAAAGAAAAGTCTCCTGGCCTCTACATTGCTGTGGTCAATGGCAAAGTGTATGTGCATCAGGTTGAAGCCAAGGAAGAGCTTACTTCTGCAATGCAATCCTCTGATAACCACTGCCTTTTACATTTCCTGTAGAGTACAAAATGTCTGCAAGAGAAAAGACAGCTAAGCAAGATGTGGATCTAGTCTCTGTAAAAGATTGCTATTTACATTTCTGAAGCAACCACATATTTAATGTTTATGTTCATGGATATATACATATATATTTTAATGGAAGTCATTCTATATATACATGAAACTTCTGTCTTTAGCCTTAAAATAAGCAATAGGGTGGCCCAGAGGGCATTTGTAGTGATAAGGAACTTTGAGGAGGGATTGGTTGATCACTTTTAATTATGAATCATGAACTAGCATCAGGTAAAGTATTAGGCAGCAAGTTCAGATAGAAGAAAAGCCAGATAGAAGAAAAGCAAGTATTTCTTGACAGTCTGTAGTGAAGCTGTTAAGCTGTTTGGCTAGTGATGTGGGTGTGCTGAAAGCTTGCAGGAACTCAAGGGGCAACTGGAAAAACTGTATGGAAAGTAGAAAGGACTGCACAGCTAAAAAATATGATCATTGTTTTGGGATGTAATGGAGATGTCAGTTCTTAGAGGTGGGGAGGATATTGTGAAGAGCTATCATTGTTTACTGGTGTGGGAACAGTTAAATGTGTTTTTATGTAAACACATTTAATTTGTTCCTGGCCCCTCTGTTTCACCACTGCTGGCAGAATACTCTGATTGTTTCTTTTGACTTATCCATTATAGAGAGTTTTATAACACTTAGTTTATCCTTAACAAAAAATAGTGTATTGTGTGAAAAAGCAATGGCTGACATTCCACACATTGCCTCATAATAAGTGTTTGTGGCCAATAGTGTATCTCCAGGGTGTAAATCAATTAGTTAAAGCCATGTTTTTCATGTTCTAAAGTATTTTTCCTTTTAGAAAAAAATCAGAATTAATTGGCCTCATTTATTCTCCATGTGACAGTGCTCAGAGCTCCAACTTATGTTTCAATGAAGTGCAATAATGTCTTCATTGTGAGCTGGAGCCATTCCCTGCTTTGCATATCCTTAAACACCAGACTATGTAAACAGAACATCATATAATGAAAGTCTAGAAGTAAAAAAAAGAACAAAAAATACCTTTTGTGTCACTTATTTGGGTCACTTTTCCTTATTTAATTTCTTCTTTGAAGAAAATGCTTTTAACAGAAATTTTAATGGTTTGTTTTAATAAGACCATCTAAAATACTCTGGAGAAAAAATAAAAAAGCAATAAACCTGGAAAAAAATTTGAAATCAGAGCAGATAACAATAAAAAAAAATATTTTCTTCTTTCCTCAAAACAAAATGATCATCTGTTTTCCAGTGTACCACAGTGTGATGACTCCTGGTAAGTTCTGACTATATGTTACAATTGTTTTTGCTGTTATTCACCTTGATTGGAATATGAATATTAGTGTTTTGTATTTTTTTATAAGTTGCACAGATGTGTGTGTGACAGAGAGGCAGATGAAAATTTTTGATAACAAGATTTTTGTTTTATTTATTCAGGCTCAAATCTTGTTTCCAAACTGAAATGATTCTAACCACACAAGAGTTTTGTCTGTATAAAATTTCATTCATTTTAGCATAATTCTCCTGCTTAGAAATATCTACTCTGGAAAGAAACGGCACATCAGTAGCTGTGACATTCCTAACCCATCAACAGTAGCATGAATCATAAGATATGTTACTGTCAGCACTAATTCAACATTTATGAAGTGATATGATTAAGGATCGCCATAGACTCCTATCTCATTATCCCAACCATTAGCAACTTTAAAAAATCTAGTGCAAGAACATCTATCTCATGAACTTTAGTTTACAGAAAGTTCCATTCAATGAGTGAGTGAAGTCTTTAGTGTGCTTCTTCATAAATTGGTTTATACCTTACACTACCTTGTAAAAGTGTCACCACAATATTAGAAAAAGTTTGAGACACATATGTGCTAAATTTGTTACTTTCTTTCCGGTACTGAAATAACCAAATCCAACAGGTAGGAACTACAAATCACACAAAAATGCAAAAGCACAGGATTCACAAGCTCTGCGGGATGCTTTCAAGTAGTGTAAAAGGTTTACAATAGTGAGATTCATAGTGTATTATACTTAAGAACAGGTCCAAAACTGATTGACTGTCTGACTTCCCAGTACGTATTCAGGCATCACAGTGTAGGCATTTTTACATACAGTACATGTTTTAAAAATATCAAGTTTTTTTTCCACGGAAACTTCTAGCATCATATGTTTTTGACTGAGTTTTAGGAGATTTGAGGTGGTCTTTTTTACCAAGAAATGCTCAGAATTTCTTTGGGGTTGGAACCAGAAACATCCTGTGTAAAACAGAGAGGAAATCAAACTACAGTAAACTGTTCAAGATGTGCACTACATTTTTGGCAGTGTGAACATCCACACCCAAAAAGAAGGTGAAAAAAGACTGATGCAGATCCAGATATGTCATCCATAGGTATGATGCATGTCAGTAAATTACCTGCAGGTATATGGCTGGTTCTACCATTACCCCACCAGACATGCTATGCATCAAAGCAGATGCAAAGATTAACACTAATGGGTAGATCAACACTAATGGATAGAGATGTAGGCTTCAGGAAAGATAAAATATTTGGTATTTTATGCCCTGAGGGCTAGTTTCTTACTGCATACTCTCTCTATCTAGAGTTTATTTTTCCCTTAATATGTTTTACTTTATCCAGCTTAAAAGTTTCATTTTTAACTTGTCTGAAGTAGCTATCTCATATTCCTAAAAACTAAGGTAGCTCATATTAACCCAATGATGATTCTTTCCCGCAAATGTACTGAGTACAAATGATATACATGGGCAAAGTGAATCCTGTTTTCAGAAGTATTCACCATAGCTCTCACACAGGTAGGCATTAACTATATGTAGATTCTGAATTTTGACTTTCTGCATTCACTTTGGGATTAAAGAAATGTTTATAAGAGTAATCTTATTACATTCAAAACTCAGTCTTTTGGGAAAAAATGTTACTCTGTCATAATTTAAGCACTTATGCAATTATTATGTCTATAGCTGACCATACATAATAACATTTATTTGTTTTAAAATAAGTCGGAACCAGATATTCAAATTTTTGTAACATCGAATCTGGACAACAGCTTTCACCAAATATGACAAAGATTTTGGGGCAAAATTTCATTTTTCAGAAAAATTCATTAGTCATGACAGGATGTATGAAAAACAAGAGAAGAAAATAAATGTTGCTAATTCAAATTTTTTTTTTTTTTTTTAATATAACAGTAAGATAGGAAATGGTAGATGGTCTGTAGTACTTGTTGGAACACCAACCTAGGTTTTATGATATCTGCTTATGGTTCCTCTTCTACAATTTTGTCTTGACCATGGACAACATAGCATTTTGTCTGTGATTGAGTTCCCCAGCTGTAAAGTGTTTGTGGGGGAAAAAAACAGACCATTTCTTTTACAAATAAAAGCTCAATTGTATGAACAAATCCATTAAAACCAGAGGGGCACAAATACATAGTCTGTGATGCTTATGATACATTTGCAGACAGAAAATGTTCCACAGAACCATGCAGATAACAAACACACAGCAACATGTTAAATATATCACATGATCTTATACTAGTACTCTAAATAATATTCATCGCAAACATCTAATAAGCCTGTCTTGAGTTCTTCAGCACACTTTGATCAGAACTGATTAGATGTATAAAGATGAATACTTGCTCCTGAAAAAATGGGCACTTTTTAATTTTTCTTTTTTTTTTTTTTTAATTTAAACTCCTGCTTCTTGTAGTAGATCTTGAACTATTTCTGTCCATACATATCCGAATTATCTGAAGAGTAAAGCTTCAATTTCTTCACTTCATCAAGGAAGTAATTCATCTTCCCAGAGCTTGTCTTCAGAAAGTTTTTGATAATATTCACAATATTTTTTCCTCTCAGTTTCTGTTGATTATTTTTTATAATAATCTCTAAGGTCCACTCAAAACAATTATTTTCCAGGTTTGATTTCATATATATTATTTCTGTATTCCTCTCCTACCTACACAGCTACTGTGACATACAGATAATATAAAAATGCCATAAATAATGCTTCTCGATTGTTTCTGCCCATCAGAGCTTCCTACCAAAAAATTGTCTACCAGTCTCCTGCCAGAAGTTCTCGCAAGTGCTTCCTGCTGTAGTGTCCTGACAGAAGATCCTGTTACATAGAAGATCATCTGAATAGGACTACGTGTCAAACAACCATCTATAACCTCTTTTGAACACTATAAAATTGAGAAGAAACTGGAAGATTAGGAGGAAGGAGGAAAGAGAGAGATTTGATTTTGTTACCATAACCAAAAACCTCTGCTCACTTCCCCATCACCTTTTCTTCACTCACTTTTTCTTCGCTCCCACTTGCTACCGGCCTGCTGCCAGAGACTGAAATTCTGCCAGGTTGGAGAGAACCGAAACCCACTATGCCACACATGTGAGTTACATCTTATCCTTCTACCCTTACCATAATTTTGAGGGCCAAAAAGGTGGCCAAAAAGGCCCTGCTCTGCTCAGCTCAAAATGTCCTGCAACACTCCTCATGAATGATGAACCCACATTTCCTGGCTGCAATTTGGCAAGAGGTAGTTTTGGTGATAAGCATTTCTTTGCTCTTTGTATCTCTTAGAAATTAATAAAATCAGTTTTTGGTATCAACAGATAACTTGTGTTGTTTAATTTTGCTCAGGGAAAATATTCAAGTTTGAAGTTCTTTCTGCAACATTTAAGCAGATTTTAAGAGTTACTCAGACAAAAATTTCAGTTCCTTCCTTCCATATATAATGAATTCTATATTTATTATTTTAGCTACTTTCTATCTATCAATATATCAATATTCAGCCTTAGTTCTAAATTTAAATTCTGTCATTCATTAAATTCCAATAAATAGATAAGTGTAATTATCTCTGATTACAATAATGAAGACAAAAATAATAATTTTAAAAATAAATGATTTAATGTGTCTAACCTTTCTAGCTGCTGTCACAGATAACTCATTGCAATGTTTTAACACAAAATCAAACCTCAGGAGTATGATTTCTTTCTTACTCAGAAATATGTTGTGTTTTTAAAGAACATTAACTCTTCTTTAAAAGTAGCACATTTTCTTTCTCTCATGTTTTGGGTATGCTGCAACACAAATTATAAATAATCATGATGAACTGTAACGTATTCTGAGGGTCAGTTCAGAATCATTCCTGGGAACTATCTTCAGCTATTAAAATTTTGTTTGTTTTAATGATAAAGATATTGACAAATGAAGTGGACTTAAACCACAAAATTTTTCCTTCGGTCAATGATAGTTAAAAGTTCAAACATTTCATACTTATTCAAGTCAACCCACAGTTGAGATGATACTTTAAAACTGTAGAGTATTAAGGGAGCTGGAATACAGTCTTTCAAATAACAGTGTCACTGGGAATGAAAACACTTTTGAAAAAGACAAATGTTTGTTGTCTTTGCTATTTTTCTTATTATCTTTTACTTTCACACACAAAGTTCTTTAGTTTATAAAGCATATGCAATCAAAAAGAATGGAAGAGGTTGCAACATAAACACCAAGTTTCTGAATATTATGACAGTTCAAGAATGAATATGGTATTCACTTTAACGACCTGTAAAGAAAATTAAATATCTTTAGCAATCAGCTTTGTAAACAGCTGAAGACTAGAATTGTATCTTAAAAAGGAAAAAAAAAAATCCACTACCATGACTCTTATTTCTAATACCTATCTCAGTATCATATTCAGAATCCAAAGTTTTGTTTGTCATTCCAAATATAGCTGTATATAAATATATTATCTCAAATTAATCTGTCACTTCATTAGATTTTCCACAAAATTCTTTATCCTCTAAAGAATGGCACACTATATGGAGAAAACTACAGTGAACTTTCTGATATATATGTGTTCAGATTTGTTTCAGCTGCAGTCTTTAGACTTGCTGTTAGTATAAGTAATTAGAGTGCTTGTTGAACAATGTATTTCATGACACCCATGTCTCATGAATCAGGTTAATTGTGGTGTTCACAGCAGGCAGGACAGGATATTACTTATGCTTTTTAAATTGTTCGTTTATCAAACTCTGGTGTTTCACAAAAGAAAAGCAATATATAAGGTCACATCTCAAAAATCAGAGACAAGACAGAGTAAATCTGGTCTATTCCAGAACATTTTAAACAAATTCATCCACTTAATTCACTCAGTTTAAATTCAGATCTGACCTTCAGTGTTAGCCAGCCATGGCAACCAGGCACAGCTAAAAATCCTAAATGTATTGGGAGTATCTGACATCAACATGTTTATTCTGTGGTGGAAAAAGACATCACAGTTGCAGGGTTGTATGTAGAGTACAGCAAATAGAGTTGTTCATCAGGAAAAAAAAAAAGTCCCAGGGGAACCAATGGAATTTGGGAATGAATGATCATTGGCCTTATCCAAACATACTGAGGCATGAAAGATCTTTAAGAAATTATGTTTAACTTCTCTGTGTAGACAATGGAGAGCCAGTGAGGAGTTTGAATAATAAAAATAATAAAAGCATCTTCCCAGTCTCTAAATGAAATAAAAAATAGTGTTAAAAGAGTTTGGTTTTATTAATCAACAGCATTGTATATGATCTGTGTGTTTTGGATGAGTTAGTGATTACAGTGTTATACATGGCATCCTTACCTTTTAAGAAGGTAAGATCAACACCAGTGCTTTCTTTGGGACTGCCGGCATCACAATGATTTACACAAGCAGACTCTAAATCAAAAAATAAATGGACTTGCAGAAGTATAACACAATTTCAGTTAGAAGGCAAATTTATAAGTTGTCTAGTCCAATCTCCTGCCCAAAGTAGTAATTTCACAGTCAGATCAGGTTGCTCAGATTTGTGGCTAGGCAAATTTTAAGTATCTCCAAAGGTTAACATTCTCTAACCCTGCTACGGGGTTTAGCTACTCTATTTGCATTTTTTTCTTAGCCCGTTGTAATTTCTGTTCCTGAAACTGAGTTGAGTCCTATTGTTATGCCTGAAAGGAACCTTACTTCTGCAGAATCTTTCCTTTATATGGTAGATAATTTTAGTGTTATTCTCCTAGAGAGTTTCTTTTCTAGACTAAACAGAAACCATTTTCTTCACCTTTCCACACACCCTGTGCGCTAACCCCTCATTTAACTTGGTAGCCCTCCTCTGGACTCCTTCCAGTTCGTCCATCATGTCTTTTGCTTTAGGAGGCCCCAAACTGGATAGAAATATGGCCTCAAAAATGTGAAATAGAGGGGTTAAATAATTTTCCTTGTCCAGATGGATTTGCTAACTCAGGTAATAGAAACATAGAGAATGGTTTGGCTTGAAAGGGGACCTTAAAGAGCATAACCCTGCCCCCTTGGGCAGAACACCTTACAGTAGACCAGGTTGCTCAGAGCCCCATCCAACCTGACCTTGAACACTTCCAGGGATGAGGCATTCACAGCTTCTCTGGACAACTTGGTCCAGTGTTTAACCACCCTCACAATAAAGCATTTCTTCTTAATATCTAATCTAAACACACTCTCTTTCAATTAAAACCCATTACCCCTTTTCCTGTTTATACATTTATTACATGCCCTTGTAAATAGTCTTGCCTCATCTTCACTGTAAGTTCCCTTCAGGTACTGGAAGGCCACAATTATGTCACCTCAAAGTATTCTCTTTTCCAGGCTGAACAATCCCAATTCTCTCAGCCTTTCCTCATAGAAGCAGTGCTCCCTTCCTCTGAACAACTTGGTGATCCTTCTCTAGACTCACTCCAAGAGGATGTCCAAGGTCAATGTTCTTCCTCTGCCGGTGACCCCAGAGCTGGATGCAGTACTTGAGGTGATATCTCACCAGAGCAGAATAGACAGGCAGAATTTCCTCCCTAGATCTATGTCCACACTTCTTTGCATTCATCCCTGTGGTGGTTTGACTCTAGGCTTTCCTGGGAGACAGATCACATGGTTTGCTGTATCCAAGTGAAGTATTCCATCAGCTTAGATATAGGAGGGGATAGACAGAAGTTTTGAGCCAGTCCTTTTCCGGCTGTGAAGGGCATCGTTCGTGGACCTTGCTATCTCTCCGAGGAGAGCCGCATATCTCTTTCTGAGAGGTAGACCTTGTTTATTTGTTCTTTATTTTTTGTCTGTGTACATATAGTAAATATTAAGTTCCTTTTCCTTCTCTGTATACATATATTTGTATAAATTCATACTGCTTCAGTAGTATTAGAATCCACTTTTCATCCAGTGTGGTTTTTACCCCCCTCCTCCTTTCTCTCTGCAGTTGGGAGTGAGGAGGAAGCTGTTGTTTTGGGAAATCTGGATATTTCCCTTTGTCCAGGGATAAAGGGCTACCATCCCAAGACACAAGTGGCCTCCTGGGCTGCAAATGCACCTTTATGGTTCATGTCCAGCCTCTTATCCACCAGCATCTTTTAAAGCCCTGGGTTTAAACCACACTCTTGGTGTTCATTCCCCATCCTGTATTGATACCAGTGGTTGCCCTGACACAGGTACAGGACCTTGAATTTAGTGTTGTTAAACCACATGAGATTCCCATGGGCCCACTTCTCAAGCCTGTCTTCATCTCTCTGGATGGCACCCCATCCTTCAGGTGTCTTAACAGCACCAGTTAGTTGGGTGTCATCTGCAAATTTCCTAAGGGTGCACTTGATCCCTCTATCTATGTCATTAATAAAGATATCAAATAACATTGGTCCCATTATGGACCCCTGAGGGACACTAGTTGACCACTACCCTCTGGATACAACCATCCTTCCAATTCCTAATCCACTTAAACAGTCCCACCACTAAATCCATCACTCTCCAGTTTGGAGAGAAGGATGTTCTGAGGACCATGCCAAAAGCTTTACCAAAGTCCAGATAAATTACATCTGTAGCCCTTCCGTTGCCCACTGATAGAGCCACTCAATCGTAGCAAGCCACTAGGTTGGTCAGACAGGATTTTCCCTTGCTGAAGCTGTGCTGGCAGTCTCAAATCACTTCCCTGTCCTCTATATATCTTATCATAGCTTCTAAGAGAATCTATTCCATGATCAGCCCAGGCACGGAGGTGAGTCTGACATGTCAGTAGTTCCCAGGGCCATCCTTTTTTTTCCATTCTAAAGATGGGTATTATGTTTCCTTTTTACCTCTCACCCAGGACTTCCCCTGGCTGTCATGACTTTTCAAAATGCGTAGAAAGTGGCTTGGCAACTACATTAGCCAATTCCTCCAGGATTCTGGGATGCATTTGGTCAGGTCCCACAGACTTGTACACATTCAAGTTCCTCAGCTGGTTACGAACCCCATCTTCACTAACAGCAGAAGGCACTTTGCTTTCCCAGGCCTCATCTTGTCCATCCATTGGAGAGGTGTGGGAAAAGAGGTATGCATCGAAGACTGAGGCAAAAGAGTTGTTAAGTACCTCAGCTTTCTCCTCATCTATTGTTACCCGTTTACCAACCTTGGTTGTCAGAGGATACAGCTTATTTGAACTGATTAATGCACCTGTAGGAGCTCTGCCTGTTATTCTTTGCTTCCCTTGCCATGTTCAGTTCCAGTTTTACCTTGGCCTTCCTCACCCACTTCCTACACAATTGTACTTTACATTCTTCCCACGTCACCTGTCCTAGTTTCCACTTCCTATACATTTTCTTTTTGCCCTTTAGTTTGACCAGCAGTTCCCTACTCAGCTATGCCTTCCCTGATTTCTTGCCCCTGGGAATCACTAGCTCTTGTACTCTATGGAAGAATTCTTGAAAGATCTGCCAACTCTGTTCCACTTCCCTTGTCCCTGAGAGAAGTCTCCCAGGGGATCCCACTGACAATCATCCCTAAAGAACTGGAAGTCTCCCTTCTTAAATTTCAAGAGCCTGACTTACTCCTTACACAACCTATGCTCAGATCAGGATGAGGTTCACTGCCCGTATCACTGTGTGTAAATACGTGTATCATTCCTTCATAGAATAGTGAATGTTTATTGAACATTTGCTTTAAAAAAAATGGAAAGAATACCTTGTAGTGTGACATACTGAAAATTTTATGGTTTATGTACTATGATCCCTTAACAATTATTTGGTATAATTTGATATTTAAGTGGGGCTTGCTTTGGGTTTCCTTCTTTTTTTTTTTTTTTTTCTTTTCCNNNTTTTTTTTTTTTTTTAAAATGAGCAGTAAAAATATTTTAAAACTTAGTAACAGCATTTACATTGATCAAACTGCCTTGAATATCCCATGCAGATTTAATTTTAATTTTAACTTAAAGAAAGTGAAATTTTCTTGCATATGACCAAATTGTATGACAGGCATTTATTGTACATCAATAACTGAAAATATCTGTTTTTAGAAAGAGCAGTTGTACCTTTGAATGAACAACTACGACCATGAAACTCAGTAATGAGGCAGTGGCAGAGCAATAAGGTCTTGCTACAATGAAGGAGCTAAAAAAAATAAGAGCTAACAATTTAAAATAAAAATGCATATAGGTGTAGGAGGCAGTATTCAACAAAATGGCATGAGTAATTTTATTAAAAAATCAGAGATAAGTAACTTTAATAGTTATGAATACATTTGGGTAAAAGAGATTTAGTTATTGAATATTGTCCTGTGCATTTTTCACTTTGTCTTATTTTGTCAGATTTCTAGTTAGGTGCTTAAGACACCATTGCATTAAGGATTCCTAAATTTTGAACCGAGATATTTCTGCAAAAGTCCTTCTAGAAATTCTTCAGAGTTGACCTTTCTTTGGTAATAAGACATCCTAAATGACTGCTTTGTGACCTTCCAGACTCTTTACTTTTGCTTTTGTAAAATCTTTTTCTTTTTTTTTTATTTCTGTGGATGATTTGTATCATAGCAAAGATTTCTCTTCCCCAAATATGTGTTCTCGTGTTTTCATGGCTATGAATAGACAGTAGAGCTGTCTGAAAACAGAAACCATTGGTGTGGTGCGGATGTGGAGAGGTGAGCCTTTTACTTTTGTATTATGTTTAAGTTGACCCCAGACAGTAATTCTGTTTTCTTAACCTTCTGTAGCAGAAAGTCTATGGAGCAGTAAAAAACCAAAATGCACCACAAAAGATGCACACACTGACTTTACCCAGGGACCCATATATTAGTTCAATACATGCAAACTAAAGAATTCTACTAACAGATTTCATCTACATTGTTATTACAAAAAAAAAAAATTAATCACATCCCATTCCCACCTCCCCTAGAGTCATTCAACACCAGTTAACTGACTGGAAAGAATTACATTAGTACCAGTCTATTTGAATTGACTCTGTACTGCTCTGATCAGACAAACTTACAGTGATGGAAAGAAAAGACTTGCCTTGTTCATTAAAGTCATTATAGCTATAGTGCTAGTTTCAGACATAACAGTCCTGGCATTCATCACCCCAACTCCGAGTTTAGAAACAGGTAGTTTACAAAACCAATGGACATTTATTCAAGTAAAAGTAACTCTTCCAATGAGTTATGTTTAGTAATACCCAAACATATTAGACAGATGATTACGAATGTTCTAAGCAGGCTATAAACTTACAGGCTCTGTGGGTAAAACAGTCTGTGAGTGGCATATCTCATGCCATCAGATGCATGAAACAATTTACAAGAGTAACATTTTACCTTTAATTGTCTCTTTAATTACACTGCTAATTAGTTGTAAAATATAGCATAGATTAACACCACAATACTCATTCATTACCTGGAAGCCTTTCAGTATTTTTTGAGGAAATAATTTTTATGTTAGCTGTTCTTTTTACTGTCACATAAACACTATAAAGCTAATTCCTTCACTGTACATGATCACCATTATGCATATGTATATTATAGGGAGAGGCAGTTATGCCCACTTTCATGATCTAAATTTGGCTACTCCAAACCCACCACACTGAGTTGTACAAGGATCCACTTCAGGTAATACAGATTCCCCTTCTGTCCTCAATGCCCTAACTGACTGCCTGGTGAAGTCTGTCTGATACCTAAGTCATGAAGGTATTAGTATTGTCAGCTGCTATTGTAGACTTGATAACTAAGCAGCTAAATTTTAGATGCTCAGCAAGGCCTCATTTGAACTCAGTGAGTGAAGCAAAGGTCCAAGCTACTTTTAATCCCAGTGGAATAAGCAGCATAGTAGTAGAAAATGTCTGTGCAATCTCTTCTGAAGGGTAGTCTAAAAATAGTGTTTTCCAATGATTGAGCCCATTCTTCAGTTCTTGTTTAGATGCAGAAAACCAAGAATCAGTTTTTAGACGATCATATCATATCATATATCATAACATATCATATTATACCATACATAAATTCTGTGATATTCACCTTTTTCTATGATCTTATGAGAATCATAAAATCATCAATTGCACCATATATTGCTCAGGCTTATGACTTTCAGTTTAGCTCAAAACTCATGTAAATAATATTTGGATTTTATATAAGATACTCTAATCTCTTTCAGTGGTGTTAAAACTATGTTAGTAAATCCCTGTTTTCTGAAAAACCATGGAATATATGACGTACTAATTTTAATTATCTAGATGGGTCATCCTTAAATAGTCATTAGTTTCTTTTGCCTTAATGTAAATCATTAAACAAGGATGTCAAAGATTCAAATATATATTTAATATGACTTTTTGGAATATCCTTATTTGAACCATAGTGCAAAAATGTTGGCCCTACAGTGGTAATCAGTGTTATATGTAAGATCTCTCCAGTTTTCTTTAATGATAATATTATCTGTAGTTAATATTTTTTAATCATTCTCTCAGGACTAGATCTATAGGGATAAGTGGTACTAGAAAATATTTTAAATTTTGTCAGAAATTGTAGGGAGCTGAATTTCATAATTTCATTCTGTGTGAAGCTCTTCTGAGCCTATGTATTTGGAAAGGGATACAAATTTAAAGGAAACGTTAAGTCTTAGTTAAAGTTCAGAAATTAAAAAACAAACAAACAAAAATAACAAAAAAGCCCACACTCTCAAAACATTTCTTACAGCAGTAGTGCTGCTGGAAAGTTCTAGATATTTCCTGCCCAAATAAGATGTAAATTTTGAAGAGTAAATATTTTAGCCTTGACATTTAGTTTTGGAGACTATTGAGGTAATTTTCATTTCTTCTTTAAATAAGTTCCATTTACAAATAGAAAATTCTGACTTCAGTTTCTACACTGCCTAGACTCATCCCTGCATTTTAAAATTCCATATTTCCTAAATCACTGCCTGGAAAAGTCGTATTGTTCTGTGGCAGGCAATCACTGAAGTAGCCTAAGGCCATACTGACAGAGCTTTGAAGATTAAAAGTGTAACATTGAACTGGATGTAAATGGAAGAGGGGAGACAGTTTAGCATACAGAGCACTGTCACACTGAACCTTTGAAAAAAATTGTGATACGTATGTTAGAAGTGTGGCTAATGCACTAAGACAAGCCTGTGTGTTGCTATTCCAGGAGCACAGCAAGAGTTGTCCAATGTGAGCTTTGAGGCATCTACATCTAAATCAGCACAGGAAAGCTCCATCTCCTTCCTTTGGCATGAAACACAGTTCTATATCTTGCATGAGCTATATCATACTAAACTTGTACAATTGTGTCATTCACTTAAGGGTTGGACTGGATGGTCCTTTTTGGTCCCTTCCAATTCAGAATATTCCAGGATATACAATGTTATTAATGCCACTATGTTAATTTAATACAATAACCATTGTCATTTCGAAGGCGCCACATTCTGTGATCCAGAAATGTAGCTGTGGGATATAAAATTACAGAATTTAGTAAAGACAATTAAAACAAAACAAAGAAGAAGGAAAAAAAACCGCGAAATCAGCAGTAGTTGATACCCTGTTTTGGATATATTTTGGGGGTTTTTTGGTCTTGCTCAAAACATGTTAAATACTGAAAGTGGCTGAATCCCTTTGGCTGGCCAAACTAAGCAATGATTTGTCACAGTAGACTATCACATGCTATATTGACAGGGACACAGAAGTATTAACTCTTGATCCAGGCACTGCAGATACATTTTGCACACAATAGCAGGTATGGATCCGTATTTGGTCTGACTATTCAGATTTCTTCAGTCTCTAAAAATTAATCTTCTGTGCATGACCCATAGTCTGTCAAAGAATCTTTTGTATCAATGGTCAGATAAGCTTTCTGAGAAGTGATAATATATTTCAGGCAACATTGATGTGACAGAAACAAATTTTTGTTCACATTCAGTAAAAATTCTACAACACCTGAAGTGGATTCCAGGATGTGAAGGTTGACTGTATCTGGGCAGTCTCATGTGGAGCTTGATATTAAATTATTTCCATTCCAAAATTCCCTGTGATATTGAACAGTGTTCCTAAAAGAAATTTAAGTTTCTGCCACCATAAAGAAAATTTGCCATTTAAAATTTATAATACTCTAATATCAGAACCTTGTAATCAAGCCAAAATTAAATCAACTGATACGCTGGTGAATAACATTGAAATTTAAGTTCTTACAGTGCACATTCTTTCTCCTTTTCAGTTCTTTCTGCACCTTACATAGTTTATTCAAAAAATATCTGTGTTCCCTTATTTTCCAATTTGAGTTTATGGGCAAATGATACTTTGATGGGTTTGCCTTTAGGGCTTTTTCTTTTCCTTTCTGATCAACAAACTGTCTTAGGAGATAATTTTATTGCTTGCTTTCTAAATTGCAGTAACAGGATTCAAAAAGTCATTTGTCCTCTCTTAAGGTACATCAGCAGCTCAGTGGGTGTGCTGACCTAACTGCTTACAGCATATAATTTCAGTGCAAATAAATACAAGGAATAGTAGTACAAAAGTCATTTATTTTACCATAATTTCAAAAGTTAAATAAACTTTTCCAAAATTTCCTTTATGAGGCAACATTATAGATGTAGGATAATATGCCTTTTTTCTCTGCCAAAATGCTACAGCTTCAAGGCCAAAGAACCTGATTCTGATAGACGCTGAATGTCATTCAGTCTGCTGGGTTTGTGGATGCTTAGCACCTTTCCGAGGGATCCCTAGTACTTCATAGGGTCAGTCCATAGCAGCACTGCTGCAGTAAGCTCTTGGAGCTTCTGTCATATAGGCAATGGAAAGATGTGATAAAGTGTGTTTAGAAGAAATATAGCAACCTAGTCAGCTATTAATACTGGCAGTGGTGAGTCAATTTGAAGACAGAGTTGAAAGGACTCCAGCTCTAAAATTGAAAAAGTTTTGAATCAATATAGGTAAATAAGAACATATCTGACTTGCAGAGGAACAAACCTCCCAGTTTTAGGTTTATGAAAAATAGAGGAATTGTACTGTCAAGATTACTCTGTTTAGTTGTCCCTGCAAAGTCTTCCAAGTGTTCTAAAAGCTATTTGTCCTCTTTAGGGAAGATGTTCAAAAAAACATTGGCTAACATTTTCATTTTCATTGTATTTCTTTTATGCTTGACTGCTCTATAGAATGTCATTCCCTATAATACTGAGCAATTTATTTTGCAATTTTAAAAGTATCATTCATGATAAATAAATGTATCTGTCTGTCAGATTTCAGAAAGAATCACAAACATGCTGTGTTTTCCATGAGAGAAATATACAACTGAAAAACTCCGCAAAGTAATTTCCTTCCAGGTCCATCATGTACTCCCATCTTAAAAGCTTTTTGGCCCAGATGGTCAAAATTAGAAATTCTGCATAATATATATATAAATAAATTTAATAGAGCAGTAGTATGAATTTTGTATTGAAAACATAGCATATCTGATTTTCACATGCTATTTCTTTCCTTTCTAACTTAACTTCCAAATCTCTTTGACCCAAATATGCAGAGCATGTGTCCAGGAGTAACCAGCTTCCAGGTGCCTGATGCATATACGTCAAAGGATGTATATGAACTGCAATACACCTAAGCCCTTCTTTCTACTGGTAAACACTTGAAAGCAGAAACACAAGCAAAAATCCTAATTTTTCTGTCCATAGTATATTAGACACAGAATAAAGTAGAATTCAAGATGATAACAATACTCATTTCCTCTAAACATGGATTCAAAGGAAGCACTTTAATCAAATGCATCTGCTGGAACAGAGAGGAACAGCAAAAATAATCCCAACAAAACTGATGAAGGCTGTCGTGCCACCCGTGTTAATCAATGCAGATGGAGTAATTCAAGTTTTCCTTGAGAAAGTTTTCCTTGGTTTCAGAACTGACTGAAATTACATAGTTTTCTGTATGAACTCCTTTGAGAATTTCCACCACTCCACTGTCTTAAGAAAGGACAATTTAGACCCAGGAATCCCTACATGGATTCTAAATCTTTTCATCACTTTAGGAACTGCAAGATACCTAAGAATCCATCACTAAGACCTTAGTCCTTATTGGGAATTTGACAAGACCCAACAAAAGGAGCCAGATTTTGTCCACTTTGTGCCCTTTCCCATTATCTAAACAATCTGTCACTGAAATAACTGAACAAGTATTGACGGACTTATTCTCAGAGATATGATAAGTAGTTACTCCTCTTTTGCAGTTGAAGACCTGAACCATAGGCAGAGATAGCCATGAAACAGCGAAATGAGTACCTGCTAACTTGAGACATGTCTGAGAAGCTTTATTTACAAAATGAAAGCAAAGAAATACATTTGAGAATTTGTCCAGAATTACATGACTGTCCAAGGTTCACTCAGATGTTTGTAGCAATTTTAAGGGCTGAAAACCTAGGCTCCTGAATGCTAGGGAAAGGTTTTAGCCACAGGTTCCCCTTCAAGAAGGACCATATCTTTACAATGAAAGTGTTAAAACCCATTGGATTGTTTTTCTGACAGATGTTATATAGCCTTAGACACAGAATTTTATTGGCAGCTGAAACCAAATCTAAAGTTATCTGGGAAAGAAAGATGAGAAAAATTCCATTATATAAAATGATGCCTACCTGTTGGCCGTGTTTTTATTACAAGTGTTATTTTTTCACTTTCCAGTGATGGGAAAATCATATGTCTTTCTATATATGTTATATTTAAGGGTTTCCTCCAGATCATTTTATTTACCTTTTTTGTAAAAGGATTAATTTCTATAGAAAAATAATATTTATCTTTTAATTTGACTAAACATCATGGTAAAAGTAGGAATAAGGATTCAAACAGACTTGAAAATTTACTTCTAACAATATTTGAGCTGAACAGTCTAAGGGGTTTTGGAAAATTAGTGAATAGCAGATTCTGGTTCGGATGTGATTGCTATATTTTCTCCTCCTGACTACATCACATGTCAACAAAAAATACGTATTTTAAGCAATAAAAATTATTTGTCAAATCTTTGTTCAAAATTGCTTAGCTTAATATCATTGTTTTTAGCAATTCATGTCCAATCCATTAGAAATATGCTGAAAAATGCTGACGAGATTTAATAGATTGCAGAAAGTCACATAACACTTGGTCATCAAAGATTCAATTGGTAAACCAACATCTGAGTATATTTGTAATAAAATGTGTTTTATGTGCATAAAACATGGAACTTGAACTATAGCTGCAAAACAATTTTTTACATCACAAATCTTATCCTAAACAAAAATCTTCACATTCAGGGAACAGCTTAGATATAGCAGAAATAGTAATAAAAATAATAGATTCTGAGGCTTTTCATCAGAGAGAAACCTTCAAGATTTGATTACAGCTGTCCATTTCCTTTCAAAGTTAAAAATGTATTAACACTAAGAAAAAATATAAATTAATAATCTGTATGTATCAATATCATCTTGTTACTTCTAGTACCATATCTTCAACCTCTCCTGCATTCTTCCCTAGGATTTTCTTATTCTTGCTTGTGATAGTTCAGCCTTCTTTGTGCTTTCAGAGAACCAACTTTCCTTAGATTCCCAGGTATGCTAGGGGGAAATTTTGAGATAAATTGCGAAATTGCAAACTGTTTTCCTGGTCTGATCTGTCAAAGCAGGGTGAAAAACAAGGGTCAAAATGCTACAATGCAGAGACTAAAATTATGCCATATTTTAATGATTTATAAGTTTTGAAATAGGAGTGACTGCATTTCTGAGCTCAGTCCTTTGTCCTCGTCCTGCTTAACCTCTCCAACACACATACATGTTTTACTTTGTATGTGTTATGTGAGCCCACCAGTTTTCAGCTTCTTAATGTAATCCACAGTTAGTGGTTTTATTTTCATTTCATATGGCAACTCCTGGGATTGTGCTGAAGCTCTTCAGAAAAACAAACAAACGAACCAGAATAAACAACAAACTACCAAGCCCAAACCAGACAAACAAACCCTATCCACATTTCTGAATATGGCTAAAGAGATTCTTGGAAAGATGATTAGTTCTCCTTTTATATGCTGAAATACCCAGGAGTGCATGGCATCAATTTTCAAGCATTTTCTTACTCTAAATATGAAATATGTGAAAATTTTTAGCTGTTTTTAAAGTACATCTTGGGAACATCATCAAAAAATATATTAATAACAAATAATGACAGGGAATCTGTTCATTTTTAATGTGAAAGAATGAGAAAAATAGAGGTATAGATAGACTTGATAGGTGTAAAGATGTGTAAAATGTAAGGTTTGTTAGAATATCACTGGTGCAGAGAAAACAAACAGAAATCACACTGTCATGTCCCTGCTGCTTATTGAACTGGTCAATAAACCATTCTAATTACCAAACCACTGCCCAACACTGCTTGAGGAGAGACCATTTTGTCTGTGCCAGGAGCAGTCTACTGTGTATGGAGTATGGACAATGGACTAAGAAAATCTTTGAGCAGGTGATTTGAACAGCCCATGCAGAAGAACAAACATTTGTCTGCATTTCTTTAGCATTTTTTTTTAAATCCTGCCACTTGACAGTCTCATTGAATGTCTCTGGCTCTTGCACTCTATAGTCTCTTAAAATTCTCTTTGTGATGAAGCAAACAGGCAGGATTTTATGTCTCAGAATCACCGCTAGTCACCACTAGGCTTTCCTCTCTGCATCTGTGTAAAGTGTATTTGTTCAACTGCTGTTTGGTTAGTGGACTCTGGAGGTTTATGTAGATATAAGATATACAGAGCTGACATTTCTGGCAGACCTTAATGCTACTTCCTTTTCTTTCTTTCTCTATTGTTCCTTTCTCTGGAATGAAGCAGACTCATGATGTTCGTGTTGTGAGTAGGAGCTATAGAAACTCAACTGCTAAATTTCTTGTGAATGTTTCAGTCTCTGTAGGCACCGTTATTTATACTTCCAGATGAATACGTGACATTCTGGAATTCTACAGCATGAAATCAGTTAAGTACAAAATTTTTGAAAGTGCAAAGACCTCCTTTTGGGTACTGGCGTATTACAACAGCCAAGTGACAGATATATCTTTTCCAGAGCTATCTTTCCCCTGCAAGCACTGAAAGGTTTCCACTGTGTAATGAAAATAAGGAGGAGAGAGGAAATTTCAGTTTGCTACAGTAAATGAAAAACATAAAATGAAAAGTAAAATCATTGTGGTATGAAGCTTTTTAGAAGATATTGTAAACAATAATGAACACTGAAAAAATGTACACTGATGCATAAATGTCTGAGAGACTAATCTTAAGAAGTTATTTGGGTTTAAAACTGACCTACAGTAAACAGCACTCAATTTAAGGAATATTGAAGGAGTTCTCATATGAATAAATGAAGAGGACCAAATCCAGGGTCACAAAAAAGTCAGCAAAAACATGCTTGCCATATGGTGAAACAGAATATTTAACCCTTTTTTTTCACTAAAACTAAGTTTCTCTCAGACTTGTAAGTATTTCTAAAGCATATCTTCCACTGCATTCATCCTATGTGGTGTTTCATCAGATTATGCTGCCCTTACACCCCATATGAATCTCATTTACAGTAAGCCCTGTTGTCAAGTATAAAGAGGTGTTACTGTTTAGTAAATGCAATAGCAAGGTTATTTTAAATTGTCAAAATGGAATGCAAAGTGAATAAACAATAGCACATTAAAATTGCTGCATTTATAAGTAAAGCAATCTCTTTATCAAGAAATGCTGAAAAAGAACTAATAATCTTCTATCATAAATTATATGGAGCATCAGTTAGTACTGGGAATCATGGTGACAGAGTTGCCCCTTTCCTTACAATATCACACATAAGCAGTTAATACTTTGAGTAACAGGCAACAAATAATTAGTCAAATATTTCTTCAAGCTAAAAAACGGCCTCTTTTTCACACTGGATTTCTGCCTGGATCGAAAAAAGCAAGGTTGTCTTTAAACCACTTTGAGGCTTCTTAGGGTTTTCCAAGAATCTGTTGCCTACACAGACACCAGCAGCTTTGGAATATCTCTATAACTCTTCTTTCTACATCTTTGTAAGAAAAATAATGTTAATCTAGATTCCTACA
Organism: Formicarius rufipectus; assembly: GCA_013399695.1. Classification (NCBI taxonomy): domain Eukaryota; kingdom Metazoa; phylum Chordata; class Aves; order Passeriformes; family Formicariidae; genus Formicarius; species Formicarius rufipectus. Next base: position 9,445 of record VXAU01000528.1, on the reverse strand, counting down.
CCCATGACAAAGACTGGTTTGTTATCTGTCTTGAAATTCAGCTCCAGGGATTTTGTAGTACTGATGGCCACTGGGGATACTTTGGTAGCTAAAAAGGACCTCAATGCAACTAAATATTAAAATTGAAATATAAAAATTATTTCACGTGTTAGAATTCTGGTATGAAAACTTAATGTTCTTTCATTTTTACCTATAATACACACATTTAAATGTCAAGATTATATGCTGAGTGCTAATGTTCCTGTTTGGAAAATTCCTGTTTGATGATGAATATTCTCGTTATGCTTTCCCTCCATGAAAAGCAGTAAATTTGGCAAAAACATATATTTACAGCTCTGAAGAGTTTATTTAGCAAGTGGCTTTTGTTTTTTACAATTACTTTCTCTCTTAGATGGTAAATATTTTTCTGTCTTCTTTCCCTCTCTAATTCTGTATGTGAAAGAGACATCTATTTTCTAAATTCAGATGAATATTGTATCCTGTCTGTTTATATGTAGTTCTCTGTAATTACTTTCACTGAAATTACTGAATATTAACAGTATTATCCTTTAAAGCCTGTTAGGTCTTTTATTTCCTTAAACAAACCCACTATGCCTCACCTCAGATGTTAAGACTATAAACATTGGACTATCTGATTTAGATGATTCTGGCAGTCTGAGGTCTGGAAACCAAGTTTCACAGAAATTCCTTTCTACATCATTCTTTCTGTCGCCTTGCAGCCACCTGGAAGCAGATGCAGTAGTGAAGTAAAATGTCCAAGCACACCCCAGAGCACCTTGGCAAAACAGTGGAGGTGTCCTCATGACAAGAACATTCACCCAAGGTTTGTTATCACATAACCTCAGGGAATATCACATCTTTCTTCAGCAAGTTGTTTTTCCTGTAGATGGCAGAAAGCAATTCAGCAAACCTGACATTCAGTTCACAGCCTTATACTAGAATCAGACAAATCTTAATAAGGAATATTTGTTTTCTAATCTATGAACTATCTATTTGGTTTTTTGGTGATACTGTAATACACAATATGATAGGAGACATTTTATGGCCAGATCTCTGGCTATATCTTTTTCCATCTCTCCCAAAGACTATTCAAGGAGATAGTATGAATTAAATTTTATATTTTTGATTCAACAGAGATTATAAAGAAATAAGAAAAAATAGTATTAACCACCATTTTGAATATCATTTCAAAGTAAACATATGCCTTTGAACTTGCACAATGGGAACTATACTCCACACCATAAAAATTGAGTTTAAGTAACTATATAGTCATTATCATGACAAATTATGGACAGTTCATTTTCTTGGGTTTGTCTCTTACGATTCCCTTTACTTAAAAGACTGATGTTTGTTCTTAGCAATGATAACTATCATACACTGTGGTATGCAAACCCAGTTATTACTCTGTATTATCAATTTCAGAAAGGTAGAGTTGTGATCTTATATCTTGAGATTAAAAATGCATGTCCCTTGAACTGATTTTGTAAAAATTTTCACTGAAACTGACGTTTTAAGCATTAGTGCTTTGAATTGATTTTTCATGCTGTAATTCATATATATTTATAGTAAAATTGAAAAATATGTAGATTCATGTAGTAAAACAGGTTTATATATGCATATTTTGTCTTGCAAGTTTGAATCAAAACCGATTTTGAACATGAAACATCTGGTCTTCATGCGTCTTTTGGGCCACTTTCAATGTCAGAACTTTGTTTTCTACAGGCTTTTATTAAATCTTCTAAAGAAGAGCAAAGTGACTCATATCATAAACACACTATAGAGCTCCAGAAAGAAAAAGACCTGCTCCCTAGAATCCTAGTCATATGTGGTTACAAAAATATCCTAAGTGAAAACAAATGTATGTAACTGGAATTCAAATTAATGTATTTCAGTTTCTCTTCATAATTTGAGTTGTTTAGATTTTAAATAAATCAATTTTCACCTATTTCTAAATATTTTTGAAGGGTGTTGTATCTAATGACAGGTTAAACCACTGCATAGTAAGACTGAATAATATTCTCCAGTACAGCACTACTAAAATAGTATATCCTTGGTAGAGTTTAAGATCCATCACTCTCACTGCTTCATAAACAGTCATGATTGAATTTCACTCTTAAGTCAGTTAACTACAAGTTCCCAATACAGATGATAGAATCTGCTGAAAGATATCCATAATAAATTAAAATATAAATCCTTATAGCTATGTAAATATGAAAGAGTCCATTCATAGTCCCATAGGAACTCACATAAGCAAAGTCATTGTGAGTAAGGTAAGTAATGAATTTGTATCAATCTAGCTATTACTGCGAAGTAACCACTTTTCTGGTTCATTTTCTGATATCAAATGTGAGGTACAGCAATTTACTCCCTTTGCCTGGTGGGTGTTCTGCTGCACCTTTGCCACATAATAAAAGGATGTATACTATATTATAGCTTGTATATATGCATAATAGTACATATTATAACAGAGTGACTGGCATAATGTAAATCCACACTTCTCTCTCTATAATCTGTGGGACAGATAGACCTCAAAGTTAATAGAAGTGTCCCTGATTTCCTTGCTATAATGTTGTTAAGAAGGTTAATATTGTTATTCAGTCAATTAGGACCTGATAACAGCTTTAGTAAACTTTCCCCATGGTATATAATTTTAACAACATATAAATTGGCCCAATATTTTACATTATTCCTAAAATACTTTTGCCAGTCTTTTCCTTCCTGCCTGTCTCCCTGCCAAGAAAGTTCTCAGGTGTGGACACTGACACAGGAAAGGAGGAGATCATGGCTGCTCCAGGAGCCGGTTCTTGACTATTCTGAGGGAGGTAGATGCAGAAAGCCAAACTGGCTGAGCATCAGCATCATTTCTGACGTCAATGTCCTTTGAATATATGTTCTAGGTTTGCAAGTTGTATACTTCAATTTTTCTCATATACAATTGTATCAAATTCTTTGGAATTGTATTGACTTCTGGCACAAAGTAGTTAACCATACCTGAGGGAAAAGTTAAGCAGACTTTGCTGAACTCCCATTTCAGTGGAAGATATAGCTCAAAATGAAGCCCACAATTTCCTTTAAATTGAGAGGTGTAATCTTGATCTAAATAAAGTCAGTAACAAAATACATCTTGCCTTTCAGATGAAGCCTGGATTTCTCACATGGCAGCGGTTCTAAACTTTTTGTGTATCTTAGAATTATTTTTATTCTCTTTTTTTCTATCTTACCTCGTTCTCTGGGTTTTGTATTTTTGTGTCACTAGGGGATGACTTTCAGAATGTCTTCTCTCTTGTGTTTAAGGAAAGTTTCTCAAGGTTTGTGCACATACCGTAGTGGTATCAGATCATATATCATCCTTCCCCTACCATAGGAAGAAGTAGAGAATTGGCTCTGCAATGGAATTCAGTCAAATCATGTCTAGCTAACAAGTCTCCCAGTTTCATGTACTCCCCTGTCTTCTGGCAGAGATGACAAAATTCCTGGGATCCAAACACACAGAAAAATGCTAGCAGAACTAGAGGGATCTCAGAGGGAAAAGAAATACTAACATGTTTAGTCTAGGATTGATATCTTGTTATATTTGAAAAGAGATCAGAAAATAAAAGAATGAAAATACAAAAATAAAGAACTGTACATATATTGTATAAAATGAAAAAGATTCAACAATAGAATGGAAAAAATAGAACCTTTCCCTTATATAGTCTTACATTGACTCCAGTATGATATGAAGTTAAACTTACTGTAGCACAGTCTGAATGCCTGAGATAATAAAAGACATTTTGTTACTGTTACCTTTGTGACTGACAAAAACTTTGAACTTATTTTCTTTTTTTCTGCAAAAATATTTGTAAATTGTATCCCTCATAGAGCCTGAGACTTCTGTTTCCTTGGTTTTGTTATTTTGTTTACTTGCTTCCTTTTGCCTTTTTTT
>VXAU01000527.1:1223703-1241521 GCA_013399695.1 Formicarius rufipectus | reverse complement strand
GCGCGGGGTGGCGGTGCCGGCAGGCTCCTGCTCCACACCCGCGAACGCCCCCAAAACTTCCCGGGCGCGGGGGCGGCGGAGCGGGATGCGCTCGGGGCGCCGGGAGCTGCGGGTGCGCGCTCACACAGCCCGGCGGCTTCGCTCGTTCTCCCTTGAAATATTATAATTAATAATAATAATACTGATAATTTTAAACCCCAAAATGTGCTGCGGGAGAAGAGCGCCCCGGAGGCTCCCTTTAATCACCCTACTCCTGGAAAGCAGAGCACAAAATGCCTGCCCGGAGCCCCCGAGCTCATCCTGCAGAAGTTGTTTGTGGTATCACCTTTTTACATCTTTCTATCCCAAAATGTTCTCATGATGTTTCGAGGCAGTGCCTTTTTTCTTCATTCTCTTTTTTTTTTTCCCTCTTTTTTCTTTTTTTTTTGTTAAGAGTGACACACATCTTACAACATCACCTCTTTGATGAACACACACGGTGTTAATTGAGGTTGCTATGGGAGGCATGCACATAGTATAAATAAGCTCCCTTCTTGCCATGTGATTTGGCTTTTGTATTCCACAAGCCTCCTTTTTGTATTCTCTGTTTTTGCATATTGTCATATGGTGCATTAAAGATAAAAATATCTGCTGTCTCAGGGTGTAATTTCCCTAGCTGGAACTATGAGTGCATATGGAGCAGTGGGGAAATGATTTAGCAAACCATAGGAGAAGAAAATATGTTTGTGCATTTGTAATATGTATTTGCCATAGTATGGGCAGTTATATAAAAAAGTTCCCTTTTACCACATCAAATAGCAAAGTAGTACTTTCTGTGGTGGAATGTCACTGGGTTGACATCTTGTGGCCTTATTTTGCCTTTGGATATTGATGCTAATTAGTGCAAATAAACTGCTATAGTGCATCCAGCCCTCGTCTGCCTCCTGAAATTAAATATTTAGAGAGAAAAACTTTTCAATACCTTTTTTTTCCCATTTTTTTTCTTTTTAGATTGCTCTACAGGTCTTATCATTTGTTTGTTGTGTTCCAGATAAAAGGTGGAAACCTCGGTCACGCTTCACAGCAAATTTCATATAACCTGTGAGGGGAGCTGAAGCAGAAAGCAAAGCCAAGGCAAAACAGCATCTGACCTTGTCACTGGGGGGCAGAAAACAGCCACTGGTTCCACTGGTGCTTCAATCAAGCTCCCTGTGCAATGTGGAATTGCAGAGAGCTCACAAAGTGCAACTTCTTCGAGGTCCGTGGGGTGAATAAAAATTGTTAACTCTTGGCTTGATTTGTCATCCTTTGGGGAAAAAAAAGTCTATCAGACTGGCCATTATACAGTTGTTGCTGTTAGACCAAGAGCAACCTGGAGTGGGTTTATGCAAGAGATGAGAGTGACTGTGGCCAGCAAAGCCAAGGAGAAGCCTGTTCAACTTCACATCTGCCTGGGATTCCTTGGAGAGGTGATAAAGTGAGTAATAAGACAAAGTGGGAGTTATAAAGCAGATGCAATAGCTCCAGCAGAACTTCTTTTCACTGCCACATCCACTCATTACAAAGCAACTAATGTTATTTGGAGAACTATTTGAGGGAAAAATGCACTTTGAGCATCTCTGCAGTTCTTGTGTCTGAGGCATCGATCAAGAGAATCACTAGTACAAAGCAAACAAAGGAGGAGCAAATGTGGTGAGGGCAGCTAAGGAAATTCAAATGGAGAACCCAAGTGAGGTAGAGACTCCCAGCGCAGGGGCATCATGCTCCCCACCAGAGGAACAAGCAGAAAAACCCTCCATGCTCTGTTTTAAGAAGCGGAAGAAGCCCTGTAAGAAGGGGCTGACAGTGAAGGATGCTTGCGAAGGAGCCCCAGAGGAGAAAAGCCAATGTGTCAGCACCGACCAAGGGGAGGCAAAAGTTTCCAGTCCATCACAATCCTCCAAAGGAGCTTGGGCAGCCATCAAAAGCCTTGCAAGACCTCGGAGAAGGCAGAAATCCTCCTCGCGGAAAAAGGTGCCCTCCGATTCCCAAGTGCAGCTGGAGGTGGATGCTGAGGAGGGCTGTGCACAGGACCTCCCAAAGAAGCGGGCGAGCTCGGGGGTGAAGATGCCCTGCGTGCGGTTCTCCAGAGGCAAGAAAAAACCTAGCCCCTCAGAAGCCGTGGAGGAGTCAGAGGGCAGTGTTACAGCAAACAAAGTGGTGGGCGTTTTGAATAAAGCTACTGAGGAGCCACAGGATTTGGCCCCAGTGGACAAACCCGAATCCTTCAGCCCAGTCTCTGCAGAGGAGGGCCAGGATACAGGGAAGGAGGGCCAGGATACGGTGAAGGAGGACCAGGATTCAGTAAAGAAAGACAGGGATACAGTGAAGGAGGACAAGGATAGAGTGAAGAAAAACCAGGATTCAGTGAAGAAAGACCAGGAGACGGTGAAGGAGGACAAGGATAAAGTGAAGGATGACCAAGACATAGTAAAGGAGGACCAGGATACAGTAAAGAAAGACCAGGATACAGTGAAGGAGGACAAGGATAAAGTGAAAGAGGACCAGGATTCAGTAAAGAAAGACCAGGATACACTGAAGAAGGACAAAGATAAAGTGAAGGAGGACCAAGATTCAGTGAAGAAAGACCAGGATACACTGAAGAAGGACCAAGATACCCTGAAAGAGGGCCAGGATACACTGAAGGACCAGGACACAGTGAAGGATGACCAAGACATAGTGAAGGAGGACCAGGACACAGTGAAGGAGGACCAGGATTCACTGAAGGAGGACCAGGATACAGCAAAGGAAAGTGACAACTCTGTTGGGAAGAGTGAGCCCTTGACAGAGCCCACGCCTGATGTGGAGGAACATTCGGAGTGCACCATTCAGTCAGAGATCACCAATTCAGAGACAGTTAATGAAAGAGCCCAGGACAAACCACAGGAAGGGAGCCCACCCCAAACCACAGAAGATGCAGAGGTCAGGGAGGCCCCCAAAGCATCTGTTTGCATGGATCAACCTGACAGTGCCCCTAAAACCACTGAGCTGCAGGAAATCCCTAATATCTGCAAAGAGCTGCCTGAAGGGGGTGAATCAGTGGAAAGCACAAATCTTTCTGAGGAGTGCAAAGCTGAGGAGACTGTAGCAGAGTTCAGCAAGTCAGCATCCAGCGATGATGGAGCGAGTGTGCAGGAATGCTCCAGCCATCAGGTGACATTAGAGGCAAACGTGGGTGCCAGTGTTGGTGTGGGCATCGTCATCACCATCACTGAAGCTGAGGACTCTGACAACACCGACTCTGACCAGGCCTATGAGCCATCCCCAGTTTTGCAACAAAATAAGCAAAGAGGGAATAAAAAGTCAAACAGGAATGCTGATGTTGGTAAAAAAGAGGGCCCTGAGGCTGGTGGGGGTCCCCAGGCAGAGGAGAAAGGTCTGGGTGACCAGGGGCACAGAACTGGGGAGCAGTATGAATTGCTCCTCATAGAAACTGCCTCCTCCCTCGTGAAGGCAGCCATTCAGTCATCCATAGAGCAGCTGGTCAACGAAATGGCCCTGGAACAGAACAAACACAACAGCTTTCTGTGATTGCGACTTTGCCCCCAAGAGGAAGAGTAGAGGGAGTGATTTAAAGCTCCAGTTGGCCTGGGGGGCGTGTGGAGAGCTCGGAGTGCTCCTGGTGCTGAGGTGTTGTTGATCCTGCATGCCCAGAAAGTTGTGTGTCTACGTGAAATGCATCCTGGGATGTGGGCAGATCCTACACTGTGTCCCCTGGAGGGCTTCAGACAGCACCACTGACTGCAGCTGCAGAAAAATTAGGGTGTTACAGTGACTGTATTTTCATTTATTGGCATATTTATGTCAAGGCCATATTTCTGCCATCTCCCATGCCACGTTTCCCCACTGTTTGTGCTATAGATCTGTATATACCACATGCTTAAAGAAAGGTCCTGAGAGGCAGTGAGTGCCCAACCTACTGCTGGGCTGGATTCGGAGGCACGCGGGAACAGCTGGAGGCTTGTCTGGGATTTGTTGGAGATGAGGGAGAGCGAAGTGACTGCAGTGATAATACAAAGACATCACCACCAGATGGGCTCAGGCCACTCACCTGCAGGCCGTGGTCACCGCATCGTGTGAAGCCAGTGGGCTGCAGCGAGCAGTGCTCCATGTTCTCCATTCCCCCTCTCCCCCCGTCAGCAGCAGCCTGTGCATCTCCAGACATGTTAAAACACAGCATCAGCTGCTCGCCTCGCTGACCCCGGGCTCCACAAACGCCAGGAAAACGACAGCGCTTCCAGAGGGGACCTGGTTTTGCACCATTAAACTCAAGGGACAAAAATTCCCTGCGGCATCACCGGCGTGGGCTGGGTGAGAGCAGTGCCTGCTGCGGGCAGCCCCTCTCCACCCTCGCCTGCCCCCATCCCAGTCCTGGTGTCATGGTGAAGCTGTCCTCATATGTAGCATTTTTTTCTTTTTATACACATACATATATATATATGGCATGTGATATAAATATCAGTGAGCTGCATGCATGTTAGCAGTCAGTACAGTTTGGGTAGCTGCAGTGTTCTGCCGGCACTGGAATTGCTTTGCTTCAGTCTGAGCACTGCTGGCATCCCTGGGTGCTGGCAGCAGCCTGTCCCACACCACTCCCTGCTCACCACAACACCCTCCTGCCTCCAGCCAGCCCAGGCATCCCTTGGGAATCATGCATCATGCCCAGCTCGCTGCCACCAGCCTCCCGCTGGCTCTGGCATGCCATCTAGCTCGCCCTGAAACATGCAGAGAAATGCTGGAGCGACCTCGCTGAAGCCCTTGGGATAAAAAATCTAGTCATGGAGAGCCTGAGGACATGGCTGGGAGATGCCTGGACAAGCCTAGTGACGTCAACACCCATCAACTACCCCACTCCAAGGGGATTTGGACTGGCACAGTGTGGGGGTGTGAGCACTGCCTCCAACTGCAAGCCCTCCCAGAGAAAGGGACCTTTTAACAATTTGGGATTGCATCTGTGTGGCTGGGATTTATGTCCAGCTGTGGGCAAGGCAGCGTGTTCCTCTGAGAAAATTCTCCTGTGCGTTTCTCAGCCGGAACAGAAATAGCAGCCACACTTGGCACTTGCACACTGGCCATGGGCGGTGCACTGAGATTTTCCCTTCCCGGTGTAGGATTTGGATTCCTGCTCAAATACAAGGGCTGTACATGTCCCTAGTACCTGGTGCATTTTAGACCTTGATAAAGCATCTCCGTTGTTATGAGAGGACTGTGAGCAGCAAGAGCCACAGCTCATTTCTGTGCAAGTAGAACTTACGAAAAAATCAAAGGATGTAAAAAAAAGAAAAAAAAAAAGTGTCTTCTTTTTCTGTGAATTTATTTATGAAGTTATCAGATATCGATAATTCAGTGTGTACAATTTTAATGGCTTTGTACTTTATACTGGTCCTTCCATGTATCTTGCTGTAGTTTTGAAAGGGACGTTCAAAGGACTTTTAGATGTATCTTTGGGGCTGCTGCAGCGCCCAAGAAGAGCCACACTGATGCTGGGGGTTGCTTATGGGATTACATCGGGCACTGTGGCAGGTCAGTGCCAAGCAAAGGGCTGCTCTGGGGTCCTGCTGGAGTCAGCTGTGGAGACGGATGTCCAAGCTCCAGTAAATAAACTGAAAAAGACCCCGTGGGGCCAAGCTGTCATCTTCTGTCAGCCCTCTAAGCAGTTTTGGGAGGATTTAATGTTATTTCAGTGTTGCCTTTTAGGCAAAACACGTCTTCAAAAGAGGAGGAGAATGGTAGAAATGCTTTGGTCGAGCCCTGCCCTGCGACTGTTGTTCTGTGTCCAGGGTTGTGTTTGCATCCTCTCTGTAGCTGTTTTTCCCTCTGTTATAGCTGTACATAGAACTGATGATTATTTCATTAAAGCTGAATGTACCTGTTGTTTTCTTGCCTTGTGATTGAGTGGGCAGCTATGGAGAGATTTTATATGTGAAAGAATTAACTCTCAGTGGTGCTCTGGTGTGTCCAGCTTTTCCAGGCTGTCGTACAGTGAGCAGAAAGAAATCCTACAGTTGGTGGCAGACACAAATTATTTGAAGGCTTGCTCCTCCTCTGCTCTTTCCTTCCAGTTGCTGACCAGTCATTCCTACTGCATGCCCTGGCTGCCCAGGGACTGCTATAAGGAACTTGTGAGGGATCACAAATCTCCAGCAGCTAAGAAAAGCCATCCTACTGCCCCATGCATAAATCCCCTACTAGATGCCCCATAGTGGCAGAGGAAAATGTTTGAGGCTCTTCAGACTGACAGGGGTCCAACTCCACTGCCAGTGGAATGGCCCAGCTCCTGCTGATCCCATGCAAGTGGTTTGGTTTCCTCTGTGAGCTACTGGGTCATGATTCCTGCTCCCAGGACTTGGGATTTCTGTGTCCAGGTGCTGAGCTTGGTGCTGATGGGATCCATGATGGGGCCAGCACCTCAGGAAGCGGGGGCAGCAAGTTTGGTGATTCAGCACTTGCTGTGATAACTCAAATGGGCCCCACACCCTAATTTATTCTCTTGCATAATATCTTTCATGTAATTTCTTTAAACACTTTACAACATACAGAAAATATGGGGAGAAAAAGTTATAAATTTTTAATAGTATTAATACTATTTATTCCTTCAGGTTTACAGAACAAAATATGGGCTCATAACTGCCGCTAATGACTTAATTAAGACTACTCCTTCCTTATGATTAGGGAGTAGAACATTAATAAAACATTTATTCTTTTGGAGAATGAATTATAAATTTACTATTCTAAAGGAGTACTGGGCTAGGAAACCTGTGGAGATGTGGCTGCGTGGTTGTGCCAGAGCACCAAAGGGTGGCCTGGATTTAAGACCTTGTTCTTCACTGACAGCTGAAATCAACAGGAATGATCAGAGATTCATAGAATTGTTTTGGTGGGAAAAGACCCCTAAGATCACCAAGTCCTCCTGTTTACTCAGCACTGCTAAGGCCACCATGTCCTCAGGTACCACATCAGCACTCTTAAATACCTTCACGGATGGTGACTCCACCACTTCCCCGGGCAGCCTGTTCCAATGCTTAACAATCCTCTCAGGGAATAAACTTTTCCTGTTATCCAATCATCTTTATAGCCCCATTCAATTGTTTCTAAGCTGTCTGGTTCCTTATCAATATAAGAAATTAATTGCTTGTTGCTCTCTGAATTAAGGAAGTAGTTCTCACCCCACAGACTGTGCTGCTGCTTTTGTCCCAAATGTTTCCAGCACTCTCCTCAGCAGGGAAGATTTGGCTTTATATTCAACAAGTTCTCTACCCCTGCTTTGTTGTGTCATTTTGAATATTTTCATCTCCCACAGCTTTTTTATATTAGCAGCAAAGAACAGAGTGTTTAAGTACTATAACTCTGCCCAGAAAGGCTTCCAGGGGGATAAAAAGCCTTTCTGTTATGTCAACACTGAGCCAGAAGAAAGCAAGTGTATCCAATGAAAGGTTCCTTGTGGAAATTGCTGGTAGACAATGATGGTACAAATAAACATTGCAATTTCTTTCCTGCTGTGGGACACCGATGTGCATTAGAAATGTGCAGGGCCAGAAGTCCAGCTGCTGAGGGTCATGGCAGCTCCATACGCTTCAAAAGACCTACAGGAATCTAGTATTTGAATCCAAGATGCAATTCCTTTATAAATAATGGACATTCTTGTATGTGTCCTTATGTATAAATGAAAATCCAGTTGCGGGGTTTGTTGCTGTTGTTGCTTGTGGGTTTGTGTTTTTTGGTTTGGTTTGGGTTTTTTTGTTTGTTTGTTTTTTGGTGGTTTTGTTTTTTGTTTTTTTTTTTTTCACAAGTGTATGTAAGAAATTGTAAACTCATTATTGGATGGATAGATGGATGGATGGATGGATGGATGGATGGATGGATGGATGGAAGCTAGACCCTGCCAACAGACCCATGTGTTAGGGGCAGTGAAGCCCAAATATTGCCTGTTTTATAGCAAGAAGCTTTCAACATGAGTAACTCAAAATGATGAAGTGTTCCAAGAAAACAGATTGATTTAAATAATTGCTTTAATATGATTTTACCTCTGCAGTTTTATTCCCAGAGAAATGGTTCTTGTTAGCTCTTGTTGAGTGGTGTTAAAATAATGAAATACTTTCATTTGCAAACAGATAAAATCTTAACATTAAATGTGATTTTTAAACCCCCACAAACTAATCAGAGGATGTTTTTTCTTACACAGTTATTTAAGGAACAATATAGGTTAACATTTTTTAGGAGGCACAGCTTTCATGTGTCTTTCTTTTTGCAGAGAATTGTGAAGAGTGCAGTTCTTCTGTGCCAAATCTTGACATGCTGCCGTGGGGTCAGAGTCCCTTTAGCTGAAAAGTGGATTTCAGCAAAACTACCCAAAGCCAGCATTTTAAAATAGTATATATATATATATATACATATATATATATATATATATATATATATATATAAACTGACAAACAGGCTGGAAACAAATGGGAGGGAGAAGTTGGGAAAACACATTTTGCAATTCAGATTGCTAAGATGAAAGTACCTGCAGCTCTAGCTGGCTGGCAGTCACCCTGTCAGTCCTTAAGCTACACCTTGCTGAGATCAGCCTTCCAAACCTCTTTAATCTGGAAGAGGTGACATCCCCCCACCAAAGTGGGTGCCCCAGCAGGGTCCCTTCTCCAGGTACCCGTGTCCTTTCTGGGAATGCCAACTGATGCCTGGACACACCGAACATCACTTTGCCACTGCCCCAGGGCGCGGGGGGGAATTTTAAATCCTCAGAGGGATGTCATCTCGGTGCTCTAACACCAGTCACTAGTGTCACATTTGCTCTCACCATTTGCCATTTTAATGAAGACACGAGGCTGAGGAGCCGATGCGTCAAGGCTCGGTGCTGTGACAGCTCCGCGTGACGGGAGGCTGGCGAGGAGGCAGCTGGGTGGGAAGCGCAAGTACTCCGACTCCTACGGAGCTCCTGAGCATCCCCGCAGGGAAGGAGGAGCAGCGCATCCCCTCGCTGCTGCCGGCAGCCTCAGCTCCCTGCCTGCCAAATGCTCCCAGACTGCTGCTGCACGTCGGGCTCTGCCGCAGCCCAGACAGCCCGTAACTCCATTTGCATCCCATCGGCTTGCTGGAGCAAGGCGGGGAGGGCCGGGGAGATGGAAGCTCCTCGTCCCGCATCTCTCTGGAGCGTGTCGGGCAGCCGTGAGCCTGGAGGGAGCGGGCCCGCCCGGGAGACAGGCACAGCAGGGATGCGCACCCGCACCTCGCTCATTAGGGCGATAAGAGGCTCACGACCCCACCGCCGGGGTGAACAGGTTGGCAGGGGAGGTGCTCGGCCCTAATGACAGGCTTGGGTGCCCGCTCTGCTGGCTCCGGCGGTGCTGCGGGGTGGCGGAGGCGGCGGCTGCCCGAGCGGGACCCCGCCGGGGTGGCTGCGGGGACGGGGGTGACGCTGAGCATCACCCTCCGCCCCCGGCGCTTTCGGCTCCCTGTCTTGGAGGATGACACCACGGTTCTGCCTGCCGTGGGGTTCTGCTCCTTCATCCATCACTCCCGACGGCTCGTGGCCCTGGTTTCTCTGTCCTGGTGCCTGCACTTGGCTTCACATCCTGAGAGTGGTGGGTTGCAAACCCAGCACTGGGAGGGGCACGGTGTTTTCTTGCACCATTTTCACCAATAACAGGTGGATTCACACGGGTTAAACATTGCCTGACTGCTGCATTTCTCTATGCATCCTGGGAGGCACACCCAGGCATTGGCTGCTGTGCTGCCTGGAACCCCATAAAGCGTCCCACAGGCTTCTCAGCTCAGGGGAAACGTGGCCTAATGCACTAGAGAAGGTCTAGGGCTTTGCTGCGCCTTTGTTCTGAGGGTGCAGCCTCTGGTTTGGGATAGTTAGTGGACACATTTCCTCTCATAGGCTGCTTTTGAAGTTGTGTCATTACTTTTTCCTAATGAAACATGCAAATCCTGTAGATGCTGTGATTGCATCTCACAGAACGCAGTCCTGACACAGCTCTGGCTGTAAATATTTAACTGGCATATAATTTAAGGCACATCCATCCTCACTGCCTTTTCCCTCCTGATCTCTTATTGCTCTGAATACATTTTCATAGTGCTGGATGTCCGGGAAGCCTGCTCAGTTGCAGCCCTTTTTGGCAACCGCAGACAAGAGGGGAAAAGAAAAGGCTGAGTTTTATTAAACAGGGAATCTGAAGATCATGGCAGTGATATGGCATAAGCTGTTAGCAGATTGACATTGGAGGCCTTTGACAAGCCAAAAAGAAACCTCCCTGTCTTGGCCACTGACAGCCCATGGTCCCATTTAATGATTCTGAGTTGCATATGCTGAGATCACTTTTCACTGCACTTCTGAAGGCTTCACTTACACAGGATTAATACTTTCTGCCTCCAAAACAGTAGAAAACTGTTTAATATCAGCATTACACTAAAGAGTTATGAAAATGAAAGCTCACAATAGCAGTGTTTCATAGGCTTATTTTTAACTGCAGTGCTCACTAGTTCGGGTTTGCATCCCAACAGCACATTTCTTTTCCCTGTCCAACCTTCTCAGTGTGCACAAACATCTCAAGCCTCTCTGGCGAGGGGCACTGCACCCACAGAGGGGATCTCAGCCCTTCCACACCCCCTGCACGCTGCCTTCACCCAACTGTGCAGTGATTTGACAGACAACATGTGAGTGAGGAGCCTGCCTGAAGGGTTGCTGTAGCCAGATGGCAGGAGACACGTGTTTTAGCCACAGTCTGTGCAGGAGGTGAAAGGAGCTGAAGGATTTTTTATTCTGTATGGAGCTGGGGTGAACACGGCTCGGCCATCAGCACCACCTCCACACAGCCAGGAGGGAAATAGCAGCATCACTCTGCCCTAGATGACCGAAAATTCAAGGTGGAAGAGGTGAAATCTGAGTATTTGCAGGTGAACACTAGAGGGGACGGGTTACCTTTTAAGGGCAACTTGTGCACAAGTAACAGGCACTGAAGTCTCGCTCCTCTGACACTGGTAATTCAGGAAAAGTTCAACCTAATGCCTTCATTACACAACTGCTACCAAAACACATCTCCATCCATCATGGCAGGTGGGGAAAAGCAAGTTTCTCAGTAAAATAACCACACCCCATGCTGCAAAGGGGGATAGATACACTTTTCTCCACACACTTTACTGCACCCTAAGCAGCTCAAGAAACATGGCCCCTGTTGGTCTGTTCACCATCAGAGCAGCAAAAATAATTCAAAATATTTCAATATCTATCTTGAAACTGTTTTTTGTGCTCTCTTGATTGAGCCAGCTTTCAGACCATCACCCAGATACATGATGACAGCCACTGCTCACACTCAGGGGCTTTGGTAGGGGTCTGAATCCCAGTCTTCCCATCTTTACATATAACATGAGCTACAGAGCCCACAGACAAGATACTTCAATGAATATGGTTCAACTCAATACCCCTGATGATGGGACCCCTTCACAGCATAGGACAAATCTCCAGGGATCCCCTGGAACTTTGAGACTTCCAGCCTTAATATATTCCCACCCTGGGGCTTTCTTTGCCTAAGCCCAAATGCATCTAACAACCAATTTCAGACATCTGGAAGAAATCACCTGTATCATTGTTCTGCACACTGTGACACATACTTTTAGGGTTTTATGAGAAAAAATGCCCAACAAAACACTCTGCAAAACTAGTATTTGCCAAACCCAGCTGGGCAAGTGGGGCAGGTTTCCAAGAACGCACTGGCATAAAGTTTAAGCACTCACTAATTCAAGTGTAATACAGTAATAAAACTTCTCATGATGTATCCAGGAGCAGCTGCTGCCCTTGCTTAGCAATTCTAACTGCCCTGTAAAATTATTTTGTATTCATAAGACTTGGAGAGAATGATATTTTCATGTTAACATAACTCAGAGCTGACGACTTCTGCCTCCAGCTTTGCCTGCTGCTTTAATTATGACAGTGCTTTAATGCTTGCAGAGAAAACTGCTGAAAAGGCATTTCTTGTATTGCAAATTATGCAAAAATTGCCCTTGGCAGATGTTTGATGTCACAGATGTTCAGTACCACAAAGCTTAACCAAAGAATACCTTAAAAGGGCATGTGACAATAAGAATAAAATAATCTTTTATGGTTGTAACTTTCCAAAGACATACTGGGCACACACATGAACACAGCCCTGGTTTTGGCATGATTTTCACTTTGCTGGTGTGTGCAGGCAGTACCATAGAGTCACTACCACAGGACATATATAGCATATACAGCTGAGAGACTCCTCTACCAGAGACCACAGTTTTTATTAAAACTCCCTTTTTAATGAGAAAGAAGTGAACAAAACAGTCCTGTCCAGGCACCTGAAGGTGAGCAGCATATCCCAGAGGTGCCTTCAGCACTGCTGCCTGCTGTCCCCGCTGCTGTCCCCTATACTGAGCTCTATCACCACTACCCTGTTATCTCTGCAGACTCATCACGAGCCTTTTGACTTTCAATACCAATTACTTCAGGCAAGTTAGGCAACTAGTCGATGACCCAAGGTGCTTGTCTACTGACTGAACAGTAGATACTCAGTCCCTCTACAGCTGTAGCCACCCCAACATATGGTCCTCCTTAAATTAAATGTAGGAAGCTGAGTGGAGCAAGCAGCTCCCAGGGAAGCCAGCCCACTTGGTCGAGTGTCACATACAAATAGGGAATGACCATAAAATACCGGGGTTTTTTTATTATTTTATTTTACCCATCATATAGAAATAGAGGTCAGTGGAAGCTGGAGGGCATTTGCTCCAGTTACAAGCAGCCCGTGCAGGATGTGATTTAGCTGATGCTGTTAGCCTGGGAGAGGCACAGAAGGCTCTCTTCTAGGAAATGTTCCCTATGAATTGCTGCGTGCTCAGATGCAGCATCCACAGGCCTGTGTGCTGGCAGGGTTTTGGTTTTTTGCTTGTTATAAAGAAAGGCTTTTTAAGCAGAGTAAAAATGCATTCACACCAGTGCTGCTTTAATGGGTACACATAGTGAGAGGGGCACTGGTGCTAGCAGGGAAGCACACCCCAAACCACAGCCTGTATTTTGTAACATCATCTGGGCAGGCTTAGAGCCTGTTTGTTTTGCCCCTTTGTCTTAAAACACAATTTGGCAGCTCTCAGGGGCCAATCCATCCCCCGGAGTGTGCAGCTCTCTGCCCAGGAGAAGCAGCAGCCGCCCTTACAAAGACCTCAGAGCGTCTTTTAATTTGGCAGTGACTTAATTGCAGCACTTGCTCCAGGACAATTTCAAAGAAGACAGCTCAAGGGTCCCGACTACAAAGAGCTCTGGAGAGGGCATTCTGACAGTAAAATGTTGTCACCATTGTTCAGGCTCTGCCTTTCCAAAGGCAGTGACTCGGCTCCAGGACTGGCAGGGAGCCTCCAGGTTTTCGAAAACTGGGTAATGAGATTATGGGAGCAGCTCACGAGGCTTTTGCTCTGCTCTGCAAAAAGGACCTCTGTCCTCTAAGAGCTTTGTGGGCCTCCTCGGGGCCTTGTGATTGAGAGCATCTTTGTGGGATGGGCTGGAGCCCATCTGGTAGGAAGCCTGGGACACTTCAGGTGAAAATCTAGAGAGGGACAAAATATGAATCCAAGAGGAACATGTACAATTTTAAACCCCAACCTGAACCATTCTGTGATTCTATGAAAGGCAAAAAACTTGCATGTTACCATTTTATGGTGGCTCTGCCTGCAGAGAAGAAATAATACATTATATGCTTGTTCTCAGCAAATACACAGACTGTAATATTTAAGACTGTTTGCTCCAGGCTGTTTAGAGTCAGAAATCATCTTCACTCAGAAAATGTGTGTGGTACTAAATCCTGTAAAGACTTAGGTTAGGATATGCCTCCTCTCCAAGAAGGGAGGACACTTCTTTGCAGCTTTGCTTCCTCCTCACAAAGAAGATGGTCCAATAATGGAACATGGTCCTAGAAGGGCATCCAAATCTGTCCCTGCTCATTCAGTAGTGGTTAATGAGGGAGGAGTAGGAAGGAGAAAAAACACATGCAAATCCCTAGAGGTTAAAAGTAAATTTAGAAGACTGTGCTGATGAGGACTCCAGGGCTTGTCAAAGTGAAGATTGCCACCCCTACACAAACACTGCCAATCCCCTTGAAAAGAGCAGCCTTATGGCTCCTGCAGGTATTTATGCAGAGATTTATTAACAGCAGTAATAATGCACCTCAGGTTTCACCTCCTTGATATATTTATTTTCATTAAAAACAAACTGTTTAGGAAACACAATACATATTTCCCTCTACACTTCCATCCATGTAGTTTCAGAAAGGCCATTCTATGAGATACAGTCCTAGGCACCACACAGAGTATTAGACAATGTTTAAACCTCACACCCAGCAATACAGTCTTAACTCTAGTAAAGCAGAGAGGGAATAAAATCACATTTAGGAAAACTGTAACCAAGTTACACAGAGGCTTTCAAGAAGGACTTAGATGGGAACCAGCTAGAGTTTCAAAGTTAGAGAAGTAAAAAAGCAAGTACAGAAATCAAAGTACACAGTCCTTCACAGTTATCTCAGAGCTGAGGGGAATGGTGGTTGAAGAAAATCAGCTGCGGAGATCAGCCACTCTCTAGGTGGGAAATGCCAAAACACCCAGAGTTTCAGCATCTGAAGGCCACACAGCGGGAGAACTACTCTACCAGGATCGTATCAACGCTTTCTTGGACGAGATCTGACTCCAGCATACATTCATCTAAGTGGTCTTGGGACAAACTGGAGCTCTTACCCACACTCTCGCTGTCACAGTAGGGATGAAACCTGGGGGTGGCGGGGCTCTCCAGCCTCTGGCAGCGGCTGTATTTGTGCTGCCTCCCTCTGTGCGTGTACATGTGTTCGAGCAGCTGGCTCTTCCGGAAGAACGTGCGGCCACAGACAGTGCAGATGATCTTTCTCTTTCTTGAGAAAGAGAAGTTACAGTTCAGCTCCACCGGTTCGTGGTCCTTGGAGATGAGGGAGAGCTGGCCGATCTGCAGAGGTTCCAGGTCGCTACAGCCGGGATGGTCCAGCTGATGTTCGTCCTCCTTGAGGAGGAAGGCCCCGAGCCGGTGGCCATCCCCAGCCTCCCTGTCCTCGGCCAGAGGCTGCACCTCCCCCAGGTCGCTGCTCTCCAGGATGGAGGCGGGCACGCCGAAGGGCAGCGAGCCCGAGACGTGTGTGTGCAGGTGCTGCCGCAGCCCGCCCCGCGAGTCGAAGCGCTCCCCGCAGTAGTGACACAAGTGCACCTTGAGGCTGGCCTTGGCGAAGATGGGGCTGGGCACCTCTGCAGAGGCAGCGGGGCAGCTCTGGGACACCACAGGCTCCGAGTCGCACCTCTCCTGCTTTATGGAGACCGAGAGCTTCGGCCGCTCCTCTGCGGGTTTGGCGAGGGCGGCGGGCTGGGCGGAGGGGCGGGCGACCTGCTGGTCCAGGGGGCCGTCGTCCAGGCCGATGGCCAGGGACAGCTGCAGCTGGGGGTGGTCGCCCTGCGTTGCAGATTGGCCACCCTCCTTGGGCAGGCTGTCCTTTGCTCCCAGGCGCTCCTTGGCCAGTTTGTGTGCCGTGGAGATCTGGATGCCGTACAAGTTGGAGGATTGGACCGGCTCTGGGGAGAAGGTCTGGTTCATCTCGATAGCAATGTGGGAGAGGTGGTCTGCATGGAGAAAGCGGATGCCCTCCTCCAGTCGGCTCTGGCTGACGGTCTGCTTTGGCCCTTTCCCAGTGTACATGATATGTAACAAGTAACTAAATATATCAGGCTGGATGTCTGTAGGCTGAATCTTTATGCATTCGCTGAAACAAAACAGATGATTAAGTACATACAGGGCTCCAGGTTAGTCCCGATCCATTACCTGCCCATTTGCTGTCAGAGCACGGGTGTTGCTGCCTGCCTCCCAGTTTACGAGCAGCACCCCCTGCCAAGCCCTGCTGAAGTGCATAAGCCCTGTTTGCACAGCAAAGTGCCCAAGCCTGCATTTATCCCCGTGACTCTGAGGACCATGGGCACAGCTGCAGCTGGAGACAGTGTGAGTGGGCAGCTCCTGGTCACCACGGCACTTGCATGCAGCCACATGGCACCACAGCATCAGTGGGCACTCCAGTAACAGGAGGCAAAGAATATCTGTGTGTTTAAGTAATAAATTCAGCTGCTGCTACTGTGTAACCTTTATGATTGTTGCATTTAAGTGTCAGTAAACAACATCTACAGGGAAAGGCAGTTATCTCACTTCCAGCTGAAGGCTGACAAGGCTGACCCTAATGATTATTTTGCAAAGGTGTTGAAGGCTGTGACTCTCAGAAAGAAAGGGGAATGGAGAGGGGTTTAATCCATTGCAAGCAGCAAGGCCCAGGTCAGAGGCCAGACCTTGGCACCACGGTTGTTATACCTGCAGAACCTCTCCTGACCTGGCCAGGTGAAGTGTCCGAACAACAGCTTGAAATTAATTGATCTCAGTCTTGGTCCTTATCTGCAAAAGTCTGAAGTGCAGAACTGTGATAAGGCTACAGCTTCTCGCTTGCTTCAAGCCCATGGATCCTGCCAGAAGGGACAGTCCCACCCAGAAAGCTTGTCTACAGCCTAGTGCAAAGTAGTAGACATGTTGCACATGGGCCGAGGAGGTACCAGGATACCCCTGGATTCCAAACCTGGAAGGTTCTCACTGCAGGAGGACAGTGGTACTTACATGTTTATTTTATCTGGTCACACAAATGTCTCAGCTCCAAAATGTGGGGCCTGATGTTGCCATATGCTGACTAAGAGAGTGGTTTTAAGGGACAACATGTTCTAGACTGGGAATGTTTAGGGATCCAGCCTGTTCTGGGTTAGGAAAATAATCTCAAATCATCTAACCTCCTCACTTAACACTCTTTCAGACTTCGATCCCTTTAGAAAGCAGAAAAAGCAGAACGTTGAGAGTGATTAAAGCATAGGAGAGGTGTGTGTTCTTACCTCGTCTGATGAATAAATATCATCTTAAAATAGTTTGAAAAAGCAGCGAGCACCGCTCTGTGGGCTTTGAAGTAAACATCTCCAATGGCAACCGTGCAGTCACACAGAAAGCCAAACTCCCGCTGCATGTTCAGCTGCTGGAGGAGGAGGACGCTGTGGCCGGTGGTATCCATGGCGTGCCTGTAAGCAAGAGAACAGGATGTTCATCTCATGGAGAAATCACAGAGCTCCCAAAGGCTCTAATGGGTTTAGTGGGTTTCTCACCACTAAAACGAGTTGGGGCGCCTGTCACGGAGCTTCTTCCCTCCTCCAGACGGTCCCTGCACCCCTATTTAATAGCTTCTGGTGCTCAAAATCACGTTCAACGCGCTCAAAACCTCTGGGGGACTTTTCCATCTGCCAGCTACACTCAAGAGCTGCTCCTCCCGCCGGTCTGGGATGCCAGCACTAACTTTAAACCCGGCTCGCGTCCCCCCGTGGACCTGGCGGTGCTTTCCGCGGCGGGGGGGCACCGCGGGAACGGGGCACGCACAGAGGAGCGGGGCAAGCACAGAGGAGCGCTGTGCGCCCGACAAAGCCCGCATTGTGCGCGCCGACCCGCCCGCGCCCAGCCTCGCCAGCGGCCCCTCTGCAAATAAATGCTGATATTTGCTATTGTTTCCGCAGAGAATTATTTTTTTTTTGGTGGCGGGGGTACGACACGCAGAGGGAGGCGGCGAGAGCAGCCTGGGCGGGGAGCGGGACCAGCGCCCTCCCGCCCCCGCTCCGCCCTGCCCGCGGATCCGGCCCGGCCCCCGCGGCTCCTCCGCGCCCGCCCCGCCGCCTTACCCGCGGGGAAGCGCCGGCACCGCCCGCC
>VXAU01000527.1:1191206-1220339 GCA_013399695.1 Formicarius rufipectus | reverse complement strand
CCCTCCCTCCCTCTCTCCTTCCCTCCCTCTCTCCTTCCCTCCCTCCCTCCGTGCCGGGGCCGCTCCACCTGCGGCCGGGCGGGGGTCGGGGGATGCCGCGCTGTGCAGTGAGAAGCGGCCTAGGGAGGTGCAGAGCAAGAGAAGGGCCCCGCGCAGCTCCGGGGGCCGCGAACATCTCCAGTGCCCCCGGTGGGACCCGCCGCTTCGCCTCCTTTTGTCTCGGCGAAATAAACACCCCAAAACTTGGAGCGAGTTGCGGTGGCTCGGCGGAAAGCGGAGCGGGGCTGCGGCCCCCGGAATGCTCCGCCCTGCCAGGCGGGAGACTTGGGTTTCCGTCGGCGCTGGCAGCGCGCTGGATCGCCTCGGAGGCGGCGGCAGAGGAAGGGCAATACTTTTGTCACATACAAAACAAGCCCTGTGCCGCTCTGGGAGCCTCGTTCCTCAAAGGACTCCTCTTTTCTGCTCTGATAGAAAGGTAGTAAAGGAAGTGGAGTAAAGGGGACTGAAGACGCTGTGGGTTTGGGGCTGGGGTTTTACTCCTTTTTGTTTTTCAGGATTTTTTGTAACTCACATTCTCAAGTTTGGCCTGTTTCGGCTGACAGATGAGTGCTGGCTCCTCTTGACACGTAGGCATTTGGTAAATGGGTGGCATGGTTTGGATGCTGTTTAATATTTGGGTGTTTACTGCCAGGTTATGTCATTTGCTTGCATTATTTCCCCCGCACCAGAGTATCGCGAGGTACAGCACACACTGCAAAACTACCCGGGGTTGCAACAGTGCGGTGTTCCTTAGGCGTTTAATTACATTAAACAAGCATTCCTTTAATTAAAGGTGTTTGTTTAACATTCCTCATTACAGCCCTTGGAAAAACCCACACGGCAGCCGTGAGCAGGGGGATGCGGGCTTCTCATTTTCACCGAGTCGCTGCTTAAGCTTTCCTGGCGAGTGGGGGAGAGGCGATGGGACCATATGGCCGTGGGGAAAACCGGCCAAACACGAGCGGCTGCGGCGCTGGTAGAGATTCTCCTAGGCAGCAGCAGCAGCACAGTGAGCTGACAAGATCGTGCAGAGGGTGTTGGGGGACTGGCCAGAAAACCCGAGGACTAACGAGTAGTGTTAGTTGTGCTCTGCTGCTGTTTGAGGTTAGAGGGAACAAGCAGGCACCGACCCAGGGAGAGGTTGGATGCAGGTAATGAAGACATGGGTTTGTGCTGCGTGGGAAGCTTGGAGAAGTAATAGAAGACACTACTTCCTGGTAGCTGGAAAGTTTTGTGTGGAATAAGATCACAGACTTAACAGATGCTTCAGCTCTGCTTGCACAAGTCTTCTCTTCATCAGACTCAACCGCTGTTGTCACTGGCACAGGAATTTGCAGTGATTATGTTGAGGGTGCTCATGCCAACCAGAGATTTGGGGTTTTAGATGCTTTCTTACTTGAATGTGAGAGGTTGCTTCTTTCACAGATTTCCATTCTTGCTGACAGTGGAGATCCCTGAAAATCCAGGATGGGTGAAGCCATGGTAGTTATTTAACTGCTGGATGGAAATAAAATAGCTGTTCAAAACTGAGATAGTGAAAGTTTCCTGATAAAAGCCCAGTGTTCTTTCTCTTAGTTGTTATAGCTGAACCTCTCACTATAGTTCTTCCAAACCTCACTCTCATGTAGCATGAGAAGCCACGTGTTCACTTTTCAGTTTGGCCGGTGGTTCCCCTGCAGCTGGGTTATCCTGCCCTGCCTCTGCTTGGGCACAGTAAACACCATCACCCAGAATTCTGCTGCAGACACAGCATGGGGGCACAACAGCTGGCTTAATTTGCATGAAGACCATTTATATCCTTATATTTGTCTGGTAATGTTTTCTTTTTGCGTGCTTTGTCACTGCAGAACTCCAGAATTCGTTGACTGTTGCCTTTTTTTCCTGATATTGAACCTGTTTCATTGGATGGAGATCTTAGTGGCCTTCTTTTTGTTTTTAATGTGCTGAAAGTAAAATGTGAAACATTTAAGACCATAAAGAGTCAACAAAAGCTGTAGTTTGACTCATATGTTACAAGTTGCTATACTTTATTCATGTGCATCTAGCAAATTGTTAGACTGAAGTACGACCTGTATTTAGCCAAGGAGGCTTTTCTGGAAGGCACATGTGACTTCGTTTGAGGGTCTGAAGACATGGTTAAAGCACTCAGATGCCTCCTGAAGTTAAAAGTTGGTGTAACTTGGAGAGCCTGGATAAAAAGGGCTCATCTTTCTGCTACAAGGCATAAATTGGATAGTTTTTTCCCCACTAATTGTTTCTTTTAAACATATCATTACCTTGTTGCCTGACAGCTGTAAAGGTGACAGATAAAAGATAACTGTGACTTTATAGAGCCGTCCTTTGTGGCTAGCAGGTTACTTTAAAGGACTCCTTAGGGTCTCTGTAGTACTTTTAGTCCCTAGATCTGATTTAAAGCTGTTTGAAGTTGAGATAAGGCTTTAGCACCAACTTTGTTTTCTTCACTCTATCAGGCTAGAACATCTTAAGTAATTCTCAGCAGCTGAGAATCATAACTTGGTATATTTTGATGTCTGTTTCTCACTTGTGGACATGGATGCTGAATCAGTGGAGGACTGCAGGGTGAGGAGGGGATTGAGTGGCTTTGACAGCTCCTGGTCGGGGTCTTTGGAGCTTCTTAGTTTTCCCTGGTTCAGATCTAGCCCAAGTGTCATAAAACTTGTTCTTGTATGTTGTTAAGGAGTCTGCTAAAAATTAGTTGATTCAGCCATCAAGATGTGTCTGAAGATGAGTATCTCCATCATTGGAATCACCTTCCCAGCTAGCATGCCTAAAGGCAGCCCATTGGAAGGGCTATGGGAGGAGGGTAAATTATACCTTCAGTCCTTCATAGCCCAAATAATGGAGCTTAATTACATTTTCCCTGGCAGTACATGGAGTTCCCATAGCTGCTTTAATTCATGACCAAGGCTACACTTGCAGTGTGAACTTAGCCATTCTTGAGGTGGACGGTGGTCACCTGGCCCCGAGGTCTTTGCTGGTGTTGCAGTGTTTGTGTGAACTGAGGCACTGGGACTGTGCAGTCCCAGAGCAATCTCGGTGGCTTCCTACTGGGTATGTCGAGGTCGAAGCTGCAGCCTGTCAAGAGCTCTGTGGTTGATGTAGCAGCCGAACACTTAAACTCCTTGGGCGTCATGTGGAGAATTTATACATGTTGTGTGGGATTTTCTCTGCAGCATCTCAATGCTGTCAATTAGGAATCCAGGCTCTTTGGGTGGATCTGACCCACAGAGGCAATATGACTCTTAAGGGAGGAGAGTTCTTGGGAACTTGTGCCAGGGTGGGGTACAGTGTCAGTCTGCGATGGGGGATTTACTCTCTGCAGTCCATGCGATTGTTTCTTTGTGTAACTGGGCGTTGTTTGCTTGAGGTTTTCCAGCCTGGTTTTCTATTAGCAGCAAATTCTCTACTCATTTATTGCACTTTTGTCCAGCCTGTTCTTGGTTTCCAAAGAAAAGCAGTCAGTAACTAAGCATGTAAGGGCTATGTTTTTGCCTGCTCAGCAGTGGAAATGCTGGGTTTTGAAAACCACACACTAATTTTAGGAGCCGAAAGGCTCCTAAATTCTGAACCTTGTGGTATGTCTGTTTTAAAGACAGAGAAGTTAGCAGAAGAACTTTACCAGTTCTTTGCTTGAGGATTTTTTACTTTGTTTTAAAACATGTCAGAAAACTTTGAATTTGAGGGAATGACAGCATGGAGCTGTAGTAAATACCTGTTCTTTTTGTTAGCAGATTTACAGAAACTTACTTGGTTCATGGTCACATCCCAATAGTATCTAAGTGGCACTTCAAAAGATAAGAACAAAATCTGGTGGCAGACAAATAGCTTGAATCAAAGTGTGGACATGTAAAAATAAACATTTACTAGGGAAATAAAATGCATATGGAGACTTGGAATTTGAAAATCAGTGAAAATACTCCAGATATCTTCAGTTTTCATTTTCATGTCAGATGCTTTTGTAGCATGTTTTTTCAGAACACCTCTGCATCATTCAGCATTGCTTACAATGTGGCCCGTGCTGCTTTTACTGCATAAATCAATCATTGCTGGAGTTGGAGTTAACTTGTTTTCCTTGTGGATTTGTGAGATTGGTGCCTCCAGTACTGGGATGCTTCACAAAAGGCAGTGTGCTAGTCCACTGGGCAAGTGGCTGGCATTTCTCCTCTCTTTGAAATAGAAGAGTCAGAGAGGATCAGAAATAATTTAAAATTTTGGATTGACAAACTTGCCTTCAGGGAGCTTTCATTTTTCAAGATACTTGGTGTTTAATGCATCTCATTGGCCTCAGTTGCTGCCGATGGTGTTTACTTGTGTGAATAAATTGGACATCCAAAAAGTGCAAGCCAGATTTACTTTAAAAAAAAAAAAGGGGTTGAAATGACTTGTCTTGGGACTGGCAGCAATGGGATGATGTCTTCCAAGCAGGATTCATTGCTGTGAGATCCTCCTTCTTGTCCCCCACCTCCCATCACTTCACATGCTCCAAATGCTTTGCCATATGAGCAGGGTTCTTGTCTTGCTGCTTCTCAGATCCTGGCCTGGACAGATCCAAAGGATGCACTGAGTAAGGGAAACTCTGATACATGCATAGTATATGTATATACATAATAAATGGTACATAAATGGCAGCTGAGTTAATCCTGCATTAATAACAGCATTCTTGTGTCTACATTGAAATCTAGCGTTCTCTCTAAAAATACCTTGTTTTATTCTAATGCCTGCTTTTTTTTTTCTCTCCAAAGCAAACTTCAAAAACAGTTTGCAGTGCTGAACCACCCACATGGGTGATAAATGCAGATCGCTGCCATTTTAGCAATTAAAGTAACAAAATAATGATAAATTATCATCTTCTGAGAGCTTGTTCTTGATGGGAAGGAGTTTGTCAGGAAGCCTGTCATGCCTGCTGATGGCAAAGGGATGGCAGGATTGGGAATTTGGGGTGCAGTTCCTGCACTGAAGGAGTGAATTCCATAATTATTTTCCACCCATTCCCCATCAAAAGCGTGTCTGTGTTTTGTACCCCTTCTGCCCTGGGCTCTGCAGTTTGGCTTTTCCCAGCCCCTTGCCCAAGCACCTTTCCTCCACTGTTTAGACCCTCATTGCCCCCATTTTTAATTCCTAAATCCAGTCCCCCCCTCTTGGCTCAGCACTCCGCTCCCAGCCTACCTCTCCCTGCTCTTCAAATTTCCAGAGGTTTTCTATCACATCCTTCCTATATTTCCCAATCTCCCTGCATTTTCACTACATCCCTTCCTGGCTCTGGCTCTCCATCAGCCAGAACTGGGCATTTTCTCTATCCAGCTACCAAGAGGGGTGATGAAACCCAGCAGGAAATCATCATGCAGAGCAGTCTCTGCAAGCTCTGCTATCAGCTCCTGACTTTGTGGAGGTGGCACACAGAATCGTGGAACTGGGTTGGAAAGGACCTTAAAAGGTCATCTAGTCCAGCCCCCTTGCAGTGACCAGGGGCATCTTCAACTGGGTCAGTTTGCTCAGAGCCCCACCCAACCTGGCCTTGGATGTTCCCAGGGATGGGGCATCCACCACCTACTCTGGGCAACCTGTGCCAGTGCCTCACCCCCTCATAATAAAAACTGTCTTCCTTCTGTCTGAATCAGCCTTTTTGTACTTTAAAACCATGGCAGAGCTCTGTGCCAAAGGGGGTTCGCTGCAGGTGGGATGGCTCAGTCAGGCACCTGTGTACAAAGATGCCGCAAGAGGATGAAATGTTCTCAGCCAGGCTGTAATCTGAGATTTTAGTACCTAACAAAATTTCCAAGTGTGAAAAAACTGGTAGTTTTTATCTTCTCTCCCTCAAGCTTATATTTTGGCCAAATTCAGGCAGATTTTTATATCTTGACAATATGCCCAAGACAAATGCTTTCTCCCACATTTCTTCAAAGACTTTGGAAGAAGTCTGTTTTAGTTGAACTTTCCTGTGGAGGGGCAAAAGAAAAAAATCATTCCAAAGGTAGGCAATTCAGAAGGAAAGTTTTGCCTTTGCTGGTTGAAAAAGCATTGAAGTTTTAAATAGCTCAACACAGGCTCTCGTGGTGGGAAGTGTTGGCAGCTGTAAATACAGAGTTACATGCAGCAGGTTAATGCAGCACCCAGAGGGAGGATGCCAGTAATTTCATTAACATAAATAATCTCAAACAGTCTTTTAATACCCACATGTTGTACTACTGAAGTAGAAGCTGGGTATGTATCTGAGCACTTTGCCACCCTGCTCCAGTGCCCTCATGCTCAGGCTGTTTTTTCCCAGAGTTCCCAGGAAGGAACCATTGCCAAGGGGTCATTGTTGTGTGTTGGGACCCACATGCTGAAAGCTCTGCAGGAGTTCCTCTGTCAAAAGGAGAAATGCCTTTCACCTTTATTAAAGAAGAAGAAAACTTGAAAAAGGCGATTTTGTGTGCTGTCACTCATCATTCCCATGGTTTGGAAATGCTCCTGTCAGGTGTGTGCAGGGAGTTTGTGGCCACCTTTTTGGTACAGGCTTGCTGCTTGGACTGCTATTTTGCTATCAGTGGACATGATGGAGTACTTTTAGTATAGAAAAACACAATTAAATAATACATTTAAAACTTGCCACTTTATGAGGATGGGGAGAATGACCTGAGTTGTCCTGAACCTTTTCTTGTCTTGTTGGCAGTTTACACCAAGAGGCCAGTTGTACCTTAGGCCGTGTCATCTCATTTTCTCATTGGTTTTCACTCTTACAGTGTGGCAGTTGAAGTCAGTTCTTTGTCATTATGCAGCTGCTGTTTTGATACAGTAGACTGAATGAAGCATCTAATGAGTTGCCTCAAATCCAAAACACGTTACACCTTGGAAGAATATGAAGTGCACTTTTATTATTACTTGATGTCGAGAGCTTTGCTACACAGAAACATCTGAAATTGCCCAGTGACTTAGACAACAATCAACGTCTGTAGAAAAGATGTGGTTTCAAAGATTCTCCTACTTTCAAAGCCACCAAAGAAAGCCATTAAACGAATTCCATACAATGTGGGAACATGACTGGCCCCGGGAATTATTATGGCGGGGTGCTTGCTTGGGTGTGGAGGGCTGGGTTGAGAGGAGAGGAGCAGCTGCCATTCAGATGCTTGTCATCAGTGTAGTTCAGCCCAAATCTCAAGGTTCCTGTTGCCAGACAAGGTCTTGTGCTGGTGCTGATCCAGAGGTACTGCTGTATGAGTTGGCAGTGGGGAATATTGCTGGGTGGGGTGAGCCTGCTCTTGTCTCGAGAGCCTGAGAGCATTTTTCGTCCATGGCAGTCCTTTGTGGAATGGAGAACAGGGACTTAATGTTATGCTTGCTGCTTAACAAGGCAGGCAACGCCTATGACTTGTGAATTCAGCACCAATTGTGGAATTTAATTTCTGTACCCATTTTCCCCCCTAGGAGATGTAAGCAGTTAGGGGAATAAAAAGAAAAAGGAAGCATTTTTATGTGTATTGTGTTTAAATTTTGGACAGTTGAAAGAGTGATTGCAAATCAATCCATTCCTAAAATGCCATTTAATATATGTAATTTGCTGGCTTGTACTTTATTTGTACAAATCTCTTACAGTTCTTTGCATTGTTTGTGATAACCTTTCAAAATGTTAAGAATGCTCATTACTGCTTTATGTTTTTCATTTCAGTTAGGGTGTTCTTTATACCTTCTTTTGGTTTCTCACCCCCTCACCCTGTGCAGTTAGAATAGATTATGTATATCAGTACAGGTTTTCCAGCATGAATCATGACTAACTGTTGGATCTGGCCACACTTGTTGAAGTTGATCTTGTGTAAATCAAACGCACACAATGTATACAATGCATTCCTTCTGCATACTTTTTATTAACATAAACCAGTATGTTTTTGTCCTCTTTTCTCTTGAGGACAGGTTAGTCCTTTCACTTACAGCAACCCTCAGCACTTTCAGACCTTTCTGCCCAGTCTTTGTCAAGGCTTCACTTCACTGTGGCACCGCCTCTGGCTCTCTCAGTTCTCCATTGCTGAGTTTTTCTTTGTCCGGTTTCCCATCTACGTGTTTTGGTTACATTTCAGCGCTCTGAACCCGTGGTTTTGAGAGCAGTTGAAGGCACGGCGTGCACCACTTCCTGCCTCTGCAGCCCCTGTGGCTGTCACGCAGCTCGCCTGGTCACCATCTGCAGCGGGCTCGTACGTGGGACGCGCCACCGCAGCCGGGCTGCCCTCTGCTTCTGAGAAGGAGTTGGAGTCTGCAGTTCCTGGTTTGCAGGACGCCTTGCAGAGAAGGTGCAGGTGGTCCCCGAGCTGCCATGAAGAGCAGAATGTGTGGAGCAGCTTGTTGGGGTGCTCCACTGATGTCTCTTAGTTCCCTTTAATGAGGAGGGAGAGACCAGTTTGAGCCTGGCCGGGTTCCTGGTATGAGTTTCATCATGTGCCCCTTGGACTGACAGGTAGAGAGGCAAGTTGAGACTGAAGAGTGGTTTCTGACAGTAAGCTTACCTTGTATAGGTGTTGTCCTGGGGCCATCTTCTAGAAGTCTACCCTGTGAAGTTTTTGAAGTTCTGTATTCAAAATTCATATCTGAACATCTTAGCTGTAGGACTTTGAGAGATATTTGCTAATTTATATTCTAGAAACATAGCTCTGATTGACATATGTGGTGGTTGTGTTTATTAGTTTACTAGTCTTGTAAGTCTAGTGGTGAGCACATGGAATTATGGATGTTTTCACTGGCATCAGTATTCATAAGTAGTTACCAGCAGAGATCTCCAGACAGGAAGCTGTACCGCAGACTGTCAGAATAGGAAGATCTAGAGAGCAAAATGATGGCAGTTCCTCCCTACGTCTAAGTAGGTTTTGGGTTTTTTGCTCGTGATTTAACAGATATCTTCTTCTCTGTGCAGGGCTATAATCGAAGTACAAGATGGCAAGAACCAGCCATAGCAACTATGTCCTTCAGCAGCTAAACAACCAAAGAGAGTGGGGCTTTCTGTGTGACTGCTGCATCGCTATCGATGATATTTATTTTCAAGCACATAAAGCAGTCCTGGCTGCCTGCAGCTCCTATTTTAGAATGTTTTTTATGAACCATCAACACACTACAGCACAGCTGAATCTAAGCAACATGAAGATTAGTGCTGAATGCTTTGATCTTATTTTACAGTTCATGTATTTAGGAAAAATCATGACAGCCCCTGCCAATTTTGAGCAATTTAAAGTGGCCATGAACTATTTACAGCTATATAATGTACCTGAATGTCTAGAAGATATACAGGATACAGACTCATCTAGTTTAAAATGTTCATCTTCTGCTTCTAGCACCCAGAACAGTAAAATGATATTTGGCGTGAGAATGTATGAAGACACACTTGCTAGAAATGGCAGTGAAGCAAACAGGTGGGGCATGGAGCCGCCAAGCTCAACAGTAAATACATCCCATAACAAAGAGCCTGATGAAGAAGCTTTGCAGCTAAGCAGCTTCCCCGAACAACTGTTTGATGCCTGCAAAAAAAGCACCACATCCAAATTCTCTCACACGAAAGAGCGCGTGTCCCACTCGCGCCGGTTTGGAAGGAGCTTCACCTGCGACAGCTGCGGGTTTAGTTTTAGCTGTGAAAAGCTACTGGATGAGCACGTGTTAACGTGCACCAACAGGCATTCCTACCAAAGTGCCAGGTACTACAGTACTGAGAAAATAGACTTTAGTGAAAAGGACTCTACTTCTAAAATGATCTCCACACAGACAGAAAAATACAAAGGGGACTCGAGCCAAGCTGCGGACGATTCTTCGTCTCCAGTGTCAAACATCACGAGCAGGAAAAGCAGCACAGTTGCCTCCGAGACATCGGGTGAAGAGGGAAGCAGAGCCTCTGAGAGAAAGAGGATTATCATCAAGGTGGAACCAGAGGACAATCCTACAGATGAGCTGAAGGATTTTAATATTATTAAGGTGGCAGATAAAGACTGCAATGAGTCTTCCGACAACGACGACCTAGATGATGAACAGGAGGAGCCACTCTACAGATACTATGTCGAAGAAGAGATGAGAGAGAAGAGAAATGCTCGGAAGACTTTAAAGCCCCGTTTGTCCATGGACGAGGATGAAAGAAAGTGTTTGAAAAGTCCACGGCACCTTAACAGGAAGGCTCCTTCAGTGCAGGAGGACGTGGAGAATGCTCCCTGTGAACTTTGTGGGCTAACAATCACTGAGGAAGATTTGTCTTCTCATTATTTATCCAAACACATAGAAAATATATGTGCTTGTGGCAAGTGTGGTCAAATACTGGTCAAAGGCAAGCAGTTGCAGGATCATGCTCAGACCTGTGGAGAGCCCCAGGATCTGACCATGAACGGGATCAGGAATTCTGAGGAGAAAATGGACTTGGAAGAAAACCCTGAGGATCAGTCGGAAATAAGGGACATGATGTTTGCAGAGATGCTAGAGGACTTCAGGGACAGTCACTTCCCAATGAACAGCCTTCAGAAAAAACAGTTGTACAAGCATTCTGCCTGTCCTTTCCGATGCCCTAATTGCGGTCAGCGTTTTGAAACCGAAAACCTGGTGGTTGAACATATGTCGAACTGCCTGGAGCAAGATCTGTTCAAGAACTCCATGCTGGAAGAGAACGAGAGGGATCACAGACGTAAGCATTTCTGCAATCTTTGTGGGAAAGGATTTTACCAGCGTTGCCACTTGCGGGAACACTATACCGTTCATACCAAGGAAAAACAGTTTGTTTGTCAGACATGTGGGAAGCAGTTCTTAAGAGAGCGCCAGTTGCGGCTCCACAATGATATGCACAAAGGCATGGCCAGGTATGTCTGTTCCATTTGTGATCAAGGAAACTTCCGAAAACATGACCATGTACGGCATATGATATCTCACTTATCAGCTGGAGAGACTATATGCCAGGTCTGCTTTCAGATATTCCCAAATAATGAGCAACTGGAGCAGCACATGGATGTTCATCTGTATACATGTGGAGTATGTGGAGCAAAATTTAATTTGAGGAAAGATATGAGATCTCACTATAATGCCAAGCATTTGAAAAGAACATAAGCATAAACATACTGTTAAAAGCATTAAGTTGGCAGCAGAGAGAACACCAAAGCAAAGCATAAGTATAGTAGAAAAAAAATTGAAAAGGAAAAAAAAAATTGAAAATAAGTCTCTTTTATATTATTTTTTTTAAGACCCTCCTAACCATAGGTGTCCATTTAGGCTCATTAAGTATATAGCTTTGAAAAGCATCATGTGTTTAATTATTACATTTTCACTGTTTCCTAATATCAGTTTCTGTTCTTAATTTTATTGTTTTACTAAAGTAGATATACAAATCATTATTTTTAAACTGTAGATTAAAAGCACAATGTTACCCCTTCACTGACTGCTATTAAACAGTTCTCGGATCCATGTCCGTAAGATGAGTGCTTTAATATTTCCATGTGTTGTTTCTTCATGTGAGAATTTTAGATCACAGCAATTAATGTGCAAGAGCATAATTATTCATAATCCCCAAATTAATTTTCAAAATGAAAAAAAAACCAAAACGACAACAATGCCAAGAAATAATCCTTTGCACTCTGTCTCTGCTGTAAGGGCTGTCCTGGTTCCCTTCTCCTTGGCTTTGTTGGAACGTGCATCCCAGGTGAGAGCACATAGGCTCAGTTAAACCTCGCAGGCTCTCACTGGAGTGCACAAAGGGAAAGGGAGTTGATGACTGTCGGGATAACCGAGGAGTGCCCAGCACAGTGGTTGTTTGCCAGACTTGAAGTCCTAGCAGAACTGTACAATTGACATTGGCCTTTCTTTTACTGTCTGTACCTCTGTGGGTGTATTTAACCTGCTTATCCTAACATGCAAGGGAGGAGTGGCTGTGGTGGGTTCCTAGGAATGCAGCATGGCCACGAGCACTGTGGACTGCATTCTCAGCCTAGCTATGAACCGTGCCTTGCTGCTTATGTTGGACGGTTAAACGTGAAGATAGTGCCATTGCTTGGGCGGGGAGGGGACTGGGAGTGTGGCTCATGTGAACCTTAGTTTTTCTGCTTCTTGTTTTCATGATACTTTATGAATGTTCTGTTTTTCAACGAGAATATAACAAGAAAAGACTGCAGAGTTTGCTTAATAAATGTAAAGAGATTTTATGCCTTTTAAGATTCCTTTCTGATTCTAGCAGATCCCTAATCCGTGTAGCTTGTCTCTTAATTTAATTGAATTTAAAAATCCTACTAAGTACCAGCTGACATCAATTCAGTGAGGCCCTTTGGCCTTTGAGAGGAAACTGGCTTTGACTCTTAGGCACCAGCTGTCTAAACGTTTGTTAAGTGTGTGATTTGTGACAGGGGGAGGAAAAGGATTCTGATATGTAACGGTGGAGAAAAGGATTGAAAAATAAAATCTAGCAGTACTTTCTCCCAGCAGATCTCACTTTATCCAAGAGGGTGGGTAATGCTGTTTCCTACTGAGACGTGGAGGGAGGAAAGCAATTTAGATCAGCAATTAAGGAAGTTGGGCTAGATGCTCACTGTAGGTCCCTTCCAGCTGAAATATTCTGTCACCTCGTGTGCCAGTGGTGGAGTTGAGAATAGGAGCCAGGAGCTGAGGTTCCAGTCCAGGAGTTTCACGTGTTTGTTGCTGTCAGAGTTGAGTTTGATTCCTTGTTGCTTGGGGAGTATGAGGAGTATCAAGTTCTAATGTTAGTCAGTTTAGGGAAATGAATGCACTACAGAATCTCCACTGTAACTATTAAAATTATTATGAGCTGCCTTGCATTTATGAGCTTTAAATGTGCATTGGGATTTCTCTAGGCTGGCAGATGTGTGCATTTCTGCAGTGATGGAGAACGTTCCCCCACCAGACCTCAGTCACTGGCCCTGGGCACTGACTGCTTGGGTTGCAGTTCAGACCTTGAATGTAACTGCTCAATCCTGTGTTTTCTTCTGTGATGCTGAAGCCAACCCAGTCCTGAATAACACCAGGGCCAAAAAGAGCACAGGCATGAATGTGCTCCAGCATTTTAGTTGATTCAGAACTTTCACCCCTTAGGATTTATTCCATGTTCCCCATCCTAAACCAGACTGAAGCTCAGTGTGTAAGAGTTCGAAGAGTAAGTGGGATGGGTATTTTAACACCTTTTAGAACTGGAATTGTTCCTAAGGTGATTATAAGAGTCTTCAAAAGACAAAATATTTAACTATAATGATTGTCTTAGAGGTGAAGCAGTTAGTCAGGGGCTGTAGTGGAAGAGCTGGGGGGTTAATGCACTGCACAGTCATTCTCTGATGTGCAGGTTATCCCTCACAGTATCAGCTGTAGCTGGATTCAGAAAAGCAGTCAAGGAAAGTGAGGAAGAACTGGAAAACACTATGGGAGTCGGTGGGAGAGTCTTGTGGCCCTGGAGGAGTGGGAAGACTGAGTGGGAGAAGAGATCCTGAGTAGGAGGGAGCGGCAACTGGAGCGGGGCAGCATTAGAGAGCCGTGCAGTGGGGGAAGCAAATCCCAAAGGTGGCATGGAGGGAGTGGCTGGAGGAGTGGATAAAATGTCCCATAGACGGCTGTGAGAGCAGAGTGAGCATGACTCAGCTCGGCCGGAGCCGGGAGCTCAGACGGCTCAAACTGGGATCACTGAAGTCCTACCGAGGCCGGCCAGCCCCGCTGCCCCAAGGGCTGCAGTGCCACAGCAGAGCCCAGATTAAAGTCTGTTGAAAAGGAAGGGGTGGCCTCTGCAGTCTCAGAGATCATTCCTGAATATAGCAAAGGGCTGAGGGCGATTTATGGAGCTTCCTGCTCAGGATCGGGAGCTCTAGTTTACAGCATATGGGTCTGAACTTGACCCAGAAATGTTTCACAAAAAAGGTGACATGTAGTGTATGCAGACCTGCCAACTACAGAAGTTAAATGGAGGAACTGGGAATGACGGTATTCATGTGTACTATCTTAACTTTATAAGCACCCTTTGGTTTTCAATTATAAGCTGTGTTGTAGTAACAAAACAACTTTGTTAAACCTTTCCAACTGAACTTGATGTTTTTTCCTGTCCTAGTGAAACAAAACCCAGTGCCTGGGAGTTGACATGAATGAATGTCCAGACTAAGGCTCACAAAGAGCATGAACTGCACTGCAGGGAAGCTTAAGAGTGGAGCTACTTACATGTAGGCAGAGAAAATCAGAATGACTGAAGTAGCCTGAGAAGTGATCAAGGGCAGTACAGGAGAACAAATCAAAGGTACTAAGGCATAAACAAGTCAGCCTGGCTTGCAAATAGACAGGGAGAGTGTTTAAGGTGATGTGTAAAGGCATGCAGGGGAACCAGCATGGGAGTGTGTTAAAGAAAAGGCCTGGAGTGACAGGAGGAATTCAGCTGCTGTGAACAGGGAGATCTGGGTGCTGAGGCAGCCCTGGGCTGGCCACTGC
Source organism: Formicarius rufipectus (assembly GCA_013399695.1). Lineage (NCBI taxonomy): Eukaryota > Metazoa > Chordata > Aves > Passeriformes > Formicariidae > Formicarius > Formicarius rufipectus. The sequence continues at coordinate 1,205,888 of VXAU01000527.1, read as the reverse complement.
TGGTGTTCTCCTCAGAATGGGACCACATCCTCAGGAGAGTGAAGTGATGGTGTTTCAGTGCTCCTATCGTGATAAAAGTTACTTAATGTGGAGGCAGAATGAAAGCAGACATGACAAACAAAATCAGTTATGATATCATAGAGTTTTGTTGTTATTTGAAAGACAGTGAAGGAGAAGCAAAAATATTTCATTTGGAGTTCTGTTTCCCCTTAATTTGTACTTTTCAGTTGCCATAACATTGTTCCTTTGCATCTCCTTAGTGTGCTACATGAAGTGTTAAGAGTGTTAAAGCACTTAAGGTTGTCTTTAAAACTGGAGGTCTAAGTATATAACATTGCACAAGGCATAGCCAGAAAGATTTGCTGAGTTTCCCAACTTAAACTTTTAAGTGATTTGCTATTATTTTTGGAGGCACTCTCTCTGTTCTGTTGTTTTTCTCATTTTGGCAGTGATGTGGGCTGCAACCCTGAAAATAATTTATAAGTAGCCAGCCTAGCTCTTCGCTTTCGAGATTTACTGACAGTTAAAAAGAGGGAGCTAATGAAGACCTGGGATGAGCTTTAAAATATCACAAAAGCTGTTGCGCTTCTTTTTCAGTTTCAGAGGAGATTTTTCAAATGCTAATATATATATACTTGTAAATGCTTGTTGGAAACTTCTTGGTTCAAAGAGTATTTGCATTTGTGTATAATGATATTTGTAGCCAACAGGTCTGTGGAGAAATCTTGATTTGAATAGATTAGAACATCACAGAATTCTAAGAATTTAGGCTTTTATTAGGGGACTTCTCTATTTAATATTTTCTACTGTGAAAATACAGTTCAGCATATTTTTTTATTCAAAGCTGAAGATAGAAAATGTACTGCCCTGCAGAATATTTTAAAAATACATAGTTATAAAAGCGAATAGTTTGACTACAGTACTGCATTTGAATATTCTGGTGCTAAACCATCAAGAATCTCCCAGCTGTTGGTGAGGTCATGAATCTGCTTGTGGAGGCAGTGCCACCTTGAGCCCTGGCAGCCCTTTCATCCCCCCCATTAGTTTCAGCTCTCATGTCCCCTGTGTGCCACCCTCTCCATTGTCAAAAAGCGTGTATTTTTGTAGCTTCACAATGAACTGAATCAAACAACGGGCTATTTTTTTCTATTCCCTGTGGGGCTGTTTATTGTCTGGACCAGTTCCCCACTGTGCTTCCCTCTCCATCTCCGTGTCACATCTCGTGCAAGCACAATAGAAGGGGTGGCATGAGGGAAGGCATGAGTGGCTGGGAGGGGGCTTGTTCACTTAAACGAGCTGTACCAGAACTCAGAGTATGTCCCGAGTTTAACTCGGTCTCTGTCTCCCCCTAAGCATCCTCAGGGAAGCTGAACTCACATCCAACTCCTGTCTCCTGATAAGGAAAAAAGGCAGCCCAGCTTCTTACAAATGAGACATATCTCTGCTATCTGCCCTCTTCGTGAGAACTGGAAACCTTCCTGCCTTCAGCTCATCCCACAAATATGCTCTGGAGCTTTCTTAGTCCTTCTTGAAACAGCCTGTGCAGTGCTCCGCGCCACCGGGTTTGTGTGGTTGGCCTGGCCTGGGGCCAGGAATGAGCGGGGCCCCTTGTCTGGCCAAACACCAGGAACGGCTCCCACCTTCCTCTGGCCTCTGTGCCCTCCAGCTGTGGGCCCAGGAGGAGCTGTGCGGCTCTCCTGCTGCCCTGTGCCCCTCTCCTGCTGCCCTGTGCCCCTCTCCTGCTGCCCTGTGCCCCTCACTGCTTTCGGAAGGGGAGAAAGGCATCTCATTTCTGGTCTAATAACTGAAAGCTTTGGATAAATCCATGTGTGAGCTAAGGAGGTGCTGGCAGTATCTGTTGCCATCCCTGTGTGCCTGCTCCTGACTTTTAAGTTCTTAATCTGAAAGGGCTAAAAATCAAACCTTCTGACTTCTCTAGTTTTCCATTGGTTTGATGCTTTTCACAGACTTGGAAGATCTACAGGATGAAGCATGACTAATTTGACTTCATAAAGTCTGCTGAAGGCTAGAAATTAGGAACATGTTTTTAAAAGCTGATATTTCTGCAATTCTCAGCTCTAAACTGGTTTTCTGTACTCCAGCTTCCAAAAAACTCCTAAAATTTTGCTATGCAGCATATTCTTGAGACGTGTGAGTAGGCTGAGATTTTGTAGGGGAAAGATGCCAAAAATCAGGACACATTTTATAAATTAAGTGTCTTTTGCCACTTCTACAGTCACTTCTACAATTCTGGAATTAATTGTGATTTTATTTTTTTCATGCAGAAAGGCAAATCTTAATTTGTAACAGGGCAGCAGAGCTCATGACTCAGGAATCACTTCATCATGACTATAAATATTCAGCCCTGAAACAAACAGCCCCATGTTCCTTTTCATGTACTTGGATGACCAGTGCCAACTTTACAGGCAAAAAGATACCAGATACTTGTTTCAGTTCGTTCTGCCCTCAGATGTCTTGTAGGGTGGATTCTGATGGTTTTTTAAAATTAAGACACAGGAAAACAAGGTTGTGCCTCATGCTTCTAGAGAAACTATTTTCAGTAACTTATGCATGTTCCCTATATAAAAGTACTTGGAGACATATTTTTAAAGTTTCGTATTAGAGTGTTCAAGGGAACATAACAAAGTTACCAGATGAGAAATCAGCAGATGGTCCAAGGCCAGGTTTTGACCGTCTGCTTTGTGTAGCCAGCGTGGCACACCTCACCCCGAGAACCTCAGTGTTCAGACATGATCAGTATCTTTGAGTCTCTTGCAAGAAAACGAAAAGGTTTTATCCTTCCCTGTGCCCTCTAGACTGTTAAAACCATAGTACATCTTCCTGCAGATACAACCACAAAAACAATGCTGCATCTAGAATTTCTAGTGGGAGAAGGAAAATAGAATAGGTGAAGAATTTCCCTCTCTGACAAAGTCTTGCCGCTGCTATTGTTTTCACTCAAATTCAACTGTGACTTGCATCAATGAGATTTTGGGGTCTGCTTTTTTTGTGTTTGCAAATAAGGCACGATCTTAGATGAGTATGTCTTGTGGTTCTGTAGACATCCCAAGCCTCCTGAAAGGCAATGAGAAGAGAGCATTCCTTAAAGGCCTCCAAATCCTGGAAGCTGTGTGGGTTGTCGGAAATCTATTGGAAATCAGGACTGTTGTAAATTCTTGGTTTCTCAACTTGTCTAACAGGCAAAGTGCCATCAGTGTCAGCAATTGCCAAGGTCTCTGCAGCAGCAATGTTACCAACATGAAAGATGCAAAACTCAGTCTTTCCTCCTCTCTTCTCCCCCATCTCCCCTGATGACAAGGTTGCTATTTTAAAAATTCATCTCTTCTTTTTGCCTTCTGTTTTTTGGGGATTTGGGGATTTATTTGGGGTTTCTTCTTCTTCTTCTTTTTTTTTTTTTTTTTTTTTTTTTTTTTTTTTTTTTTTTTTTTTTTTTTTTTGTGTTTTTTTTTTTTTTTTTTTTTTTTTTTTTTTTTTTTTTTTTTTTTTTGGTTTTTTTTTTTTTTTTTTTTTTTTTTTTTTTTTTTTTTTTTTGTTTTTTTTTTTTGGTTTTTTTTTTGTTTTTTTGTTTTTTTTTTGGGGGGGGGTTGTGTTTGTTTTTTAAATGGGAAGCTTTGCTTTCTTCCTGTTTTAAAGCAATGACTAGGGCTAAGAACTTGCCTTTTTAAATAGTTCTCACTGTTCAACTGAACCCACACAACTCAGTAATACCTGTTCTCTCCTTTTTAGGTAACCATCCCAGTACATTGCGGATGGTCACCAGTGGGACTTCAGCTTTTGACTCCCCAGAAAATGAATGGGAGAAATAACATAATGTCCTTCTCTCCGTGGCAAAAGCCACAAAGACCATGAAAGTTTGTGGAAATGCAGATATGCTGGCTAAAAATAGAGTTTGCTGAATACCATAGATTGCTTTTGGTTTTGGCAGCAGATACACCAGACTTCTGGTATCGGTTACGCTCCTCCCTTTTACACAAGTCTTTGCCTAGAGCATTTATTCAGGATGCTAAAGATGATGTCTCTCTTCCCTCCCTGCCTATGGGTTTCCTACTGGTACCTACTGGTAGGGAGCCCCAGCTACCAAACTGTTGAGGTTCTGGTTTGTAGGCATTTAATTGTTTATGCAGAGTAGAAACATTTTAAGAGCTGAAATACAAAATATCCCTCCTTCAGGAGAAGGATCGATACAGTAGTATTGGAGGAGGAGGAAATACAGGGTAGGATCTCTTGGGAACTGATCAAGAAACTGTCTTAGAGTGCCTCACAGACCAGGAGAGAGCTCAGATCTCTGAGCTGCATTGTTATCAGGTAGATTAAATAGAAGTTGTGTACACTTACATATGCTGTAAAATATGACACAAACAGTCTGCATGCCTGGAAGTCTGAGGGTTAGCCCCACCTAGTCTGCTTTCAGACGGGGTTGTGTTTCACTTAGATTTTACTGACTGTTGCTAACACAGTCAGTTCTACCAGTCAGTTCTGAACAGTAACTTAAAAACTGGAAAATAACTCAAGTTCTAAGACACAGGAGGTCTTACAGTAATTGTTACAGTTCTTTCAGCCTTGGTTTGCTGTGCTAAGAGTTAAACAGTTCAAAGGCAGTTTCCTTTGGAGAATGTTTATTTGATGAAGTTCAGTGTGGCTTTAGACCCCAAATATAAATACCAACTTCAAACAGAGCACTACTATGAGAGTAGGAATAGTCCAGTGTGGCCTTCCAGACCTCACAAGCTATGTTGGTTTGTTGCACAGAGTCAAAACAAAGATGTCCCTTAGAACAGATACACATTAGCTCACTGTATTTCGCACACACCACATCTTATATCTCTCATTTGCTTCTCTCCCCAGTCATTTGGGCTGTGCCAGAGTCACTGAGTTCCTCAATGAACTATAGGTTTCTCAGTGAAGAGCATATATGGTGTGATTGGACCAGCCAAGCTACTTAGGTGGTTGGAGAACAGGCTTTGAGCGCTCCTGCTCCTCTTTACTGAGTCTGAAGTACTACATCCTTCGGATTTTGGAACAGTGCTTATCTTTGTTTCTCGATTCCCTTCACACTGCAGAAAGCAGGGTGAGGAAGAACCTTATGTGAAGCCTGTAAGAACTTGCTAGTTGGGGTGTGGCGTTTCTTGGTTTTGTCAGGTCCTTAGCTGGCTGGAGCTTCAGACTTCTAATAAATGCACTAAGCATTAAAAACAGCATTATTAATACATAATGAGATACACCAAGTTCAGCCACTTACTGTACCAGCCGAACCCATGCAGATGCTGTTGGCACAAATGCACAGTATAATGCCAGAGCCGGAGACTTATCTTTGATTTGGCTCCAGATGCGCCTTTTATTTGTAAACATTCAGCTAATCACAGGCTTCCTCCGCCTTTGATGAAGTGGAAGGCGCTGCCTCCTCTGTCAGCTCTCCGGAGGGCTGGAATTGTGCAGATGTTCATGGATACAGGGAACGGGGCTGGGAGCGCCCTCTCGTGGCTCGCTGGGAACGCGTTCCCAGTTCCGAAGGCTCCCGGGAGGAGGGCGAGGCTGCTCCTCCTGCAGCTGTGCATCCCCAAAACAGCTGCTGTGCTTGGGGCAGCTGGGGGATTTTAGAGTCGGCGAGGAGGGCACGATGTTTTGCCCCTAATCGGGCTTACTGTGGGCCACAAGCAGTGCCAGCAGTTTTATGTGAACACACCCCTCCCACCCCGCCACCGCTGGCACCGATTAGCAGGATTTTTTGCAGTCTCATCGGAAAAATGTAATTTAATATGCAGGGGCAGCCCACCTCGCCGCACTCAGAGGTGGCCCCACACAGCACAGCCGATGTGTTTGAGGGGGGTGGTGTGGTGGAGCTCCGTGCTGCGTGTCGGGTGTGTGTGATCTGCAAATAACAGAGAGTCTTTGACTGCAAATGCAAGCTGGCGTTGTAACAAACAGTAATGTTAAGCACCGGTGTTGCGTGGGGAAAAATAATGCTCACATGCATTCTGTAGTTAGAACAGCTTTTTTTCCCCCCTCCTTTGTTAGTGTACAAAAAAGAAAAAAGGTATTTCCTGAGTTTGGAGCAAGTTATATAAGAGCTACTTTGCGCTAACAGCATCAGTCCAGTGAATTCCCCTCCATGATGTGTTAGGTAGATACATGGATTTGCTGCCAGAACCAGCAGCGCTCTGAAGGTAGCAGTTTGCCCAACACCTGCTTCCCCTGTTCATATCACCCTTGTGCCACAAAACAAAAGCCTTTTGTGCCACTTTGCTTTTTTGCCCACCACCAAGTGTGTGACATGGCACAGAGGGCAGGCACAGAGCCACTCACGGGGCTCCCTGCAGTGCACACCAAGTGTGGAGCACCACTCTTAAGGCTTTCCCCTCAAAGGTGTGCCAGGAAATGCAGCCCTGAGCTGGCCTTGTGGATGCTCTGGCAGGTAAGTAATGCAGGGAGCTGATAACAGGGGCTCCTTGTGCAGCCTCAAAGCCTCCCCTGCTCTGCAGTGTAGATACAACCACTTGGTCAAGGGCTGCATAGAAACATCAAGTGTAAATTAGCCAGAAGTGGAACAGTTGTATACTTTGTACAATGTGATTTACATATCCAGAGAAAGAAGTCAGTGTACAAAAATATACTCAACCCTGGTTGTCCTCAAAAGTTACATCCATGCATTTCCAATTTCTTGACTGTTCATATCGGATGAAAAACTGCTTGTATTTGTCATAAAATAGTTTGTTCAAGAGAGATGGAAAATTTAAATATTTATACAATTTATCTGCATTTAACCCTGGGAAGGGGGGTTTTAAGTAAATACATAACAGTTACCTCTGAGTTAGGCAAGGGGAAAAAAAAAATAAAATAAAAAAAAAAAACAAAAACCCCACTACCAAAAATAAAGGCAAATATGAAGCAGTAGCACTTATTTCAAGGTGGGAGCGTTCCAAGCTATGAGAAGTACAGGCTGAGGGGAAATAATACTGGTGCGACTTTTTGAGCATCCACTAAGCCAAGCCATAAACCACTGCTGGAAAGTAACACACTATCAAAAATAACTTCTGGGGGGGTTGGGAAGTGAAGTTTTTCTTCAGCAAATCTCTAGCTGTTTGAAAATGGAAGGCAAATGAGAAAAATAAGTTTCTGAAACAAGATCACAACATTGATTAAGGTTGTGTTTTGGTGGGGTAGGGGTTGAAGGAAATGAACCGTATGGCTTTTAAAGAGAGTTCCTGACTGTGGTGGGTGCTCTGACTGTAACTGAAGGATGGGTGTTTAGAGCTAAACCACATAGAGTGAGGTGGGAGGGACCACATCGTGCTAGCAAAATACAGTACTGCAGTGCGGGCTTCTGACTTTTAATATTTTTCTTGCATTTCTTTTCTGCATGGCAGTAGTGAAATAGGGACTTCTAAGCTTCTGAACAACTGAGAGAACCAGGTTTGAAGAAGACATGAGGAAGAACTGGTCGGCAAAAGATTTCATAAAACTCAGAACCACGTGTGCCAGATCTGAATTGGCACCACCCTTGCTTTTTTGACACACTGCAGCAGTCGCAAAAGGCACCAAAGCAGTCAAATTAGAACATGCAGTAAAGTTGTTTTGGACTCTTCTCTGTATTACAAAACTTACTTCCTTGTGACTCTTATTTACACCTGTTAAAAACAAATTTGAAGTTTTTCCTGGAGCAGACAGCCAAAAGAGGCAGATGCCAGGTGTTAAGGGCTGTACTGAAATGAGTTTGCAGAATTTGCTATTCATGTGCTGGAGTGCTCCTTTTTGAAATGAGGCTTCTTAGAGCTGCTGTTTAGAGTTTTTAGTTTAAACATTACAAGTGTATACTCATGTACAATGCTAAACTATAAAGTGTTAAAAAAAGAGGAAAAAAAAAAAAAGAGTACAAGGTGAAAAAGAATCTTAAAAACTGAGGGCAGAGGGGCCCTGAGGAAGGACAGGATGGTGAGAGAGATCCAGCTGACCTGATTCCCCCTGCTGCCATGACCATCATTTGCAAGCTGAAGAGGACCTTCCATGGAGCACAGTGCTTGTATGTGGAGAGAAAGAAATGGTGCTCTGGTCTTATTACAAGAATGTTGAAAAGTTTTTACCAACAAGGAGATGAATAAATTTGAAATAATCTTCACATGGCAGAGGGTGCACCTTGTTCTGGATCTAAGCCTTGCAAAACCTGGCTTGAAGAGAAGAATCAGGCATTCATGTTTAGATTTGAACATCTTAGGAATCCTAATGTTTCCATATAAATTAATGGGGGCTAAAAACCAAACAAACCCTAACCAAAAAACAATAAGGCAGTAAATGTTTCAAATTAGAGCAAGCATGGATTAGAAAAGTATTTCTTTTGCTTCCCCCAGACAACAGTGGATCAAATTAAGACATGGAAGCAGACTAAACATGCTGATTATATTCTGCTGTAGTTACGCATCTTACTAATTCTACTCATGATTATAAAAGGATGTTTCATTGTTCACTATAACTGTTATCTCAAGAAGAGTCTGTCTATAATTTTATATTTGGCATCATTTTCATTACTGTTGTTACAAAGTGTGTACAATATTGTCTGTATTGCAGCTTGTATAGGGCATGTGTCTGTGCTTGCTTTACTCTTTTTTGAGTTTATAAAGTTGCTATACAAATGCAAGAAAAGATGTTCAGATATCTTTGAATGTGGTTGCTTAATCTAATTACATAAGCCCCAAAGTTTTAGCATACAGGTGATGAAGGTATCAGCTCTATTAACACATAGCATCTTAAACATTAATATAGGCATTTTAAAAGCCTTCAGTGCAGTATTGGAATGCTGACACTTCTGTCCCAGTGGCTCTGTGGAGCAAAGGGGAAGACTGTGAATATCTGGGCAAAGCCAGAGACCACTGGGAACTCTGCAGGGAGAAGACACAGTAAGATGGGAAAGCTAAATCAAAATGGCATGTCCTTTCCATAGAGAACAGGAAGGACCTTCGTGGCAGGACCACCACGAAGCAGAAGAGAGAAAGGAAATACTATTGCATCACCTAAAGACAGGCGTTCCACAGTATACAAAGTGTAGGACATCTAGAACAGGCTGTGACTGTTCTGTAACTCAGCAATTACTTGTAGTCTATGTAGAGTATCAGTAAAGACATTCCAAGTTAGTTTTCATAATCTTAAAAGCTTATTCTGTGCTTTGCTACAGTATCTTTAATAAAATACTCTTACAAATCTGCTTATTATTCTCATTTAATTCCATCTTATACCTGAGTTAATAATAGTCCTGGCAACAGGGTGAGGTTCCAGTTACCACCTGCTTCATCTGCTCCTGCGTTTTTCCCATTCACCTGCTAATGATAAGGGGGAAAACGGAGATGAATAAAAGTCTAATAATCATAGAAATACAAAAATAAGAAAAATCCATACCACTGCAATAGTTCAATTATTATAGAAAAATCTTCACACCAAGTGTTTAAATAAACCTGAGAGATTAATCCCATTATATTTGGTTTATAATCCTATTATACTGAGCATGAAGTATTGGTCTTTGCCTGTGTTTACAGTACACCATTTTCCTTGTTTAAGATTTATCATCATTTTCCAGCTTACCAGTTACTGCCAGTAGTTACAGTATTTTGTTTTAACCCCATCACAACAGCTTTAGATAAATTCTGTTTTCATTTATTACCCCCTGGACTATATAGAGTATCCTTTTAATATCTCCAAACAAGACTAAGCAGAGTTCAAGTACATGAAAAGATAAGATTAGAATTCAAAATAATTGTGGTGATCTGGAAACATAAGGTATTATTTAATAGGAGCAAGGGCAAGCTGAAATTGTAAGTTGTGCAGGTGAAGGAGTGGGTGCTTAATTGTATAGAATCACAGAATGGTTTGGGTTGGAAAGGACCTTAAAGATTATTCAGTTCCAATCCCCTGCCATGGGCAGGGGCACCTTTCACTAGACCAGGTTGCTCCAGGCTCCATCCTGTGAAGATCTTGGACACTTCCAGGGATGGGGCATCCACAGCTTCTCTGGGCAACCTGTGCCAGTGCCTCACCACCCTCACAGTGAAGAATTTCTTTCTTCTATCAAAACTAAATCTACCCTTTCAGTTTCCATTGAAAAGAATTGATGTGTTATTTTGGATCAAGTTCTGCAAATGAGGCTGCTGTTGCAAATAAAGGTAAAAACGAATGTCTAGACGAGGGTATAATCTGCTCCTTCAGAACCACTAAGGTGTGAGCTGGTGAAGTCTCTGGTTTTGATCACAGCACTTGAAATAAACTAAGATAACAAGGTGCATACAGAGAATCCAGGAGAAAGCAACGAATGTCTGGAAACTGAGAAAAACTTTGCTTCTGAGCACAGGCTAAGTGATTTTATGTCATTCTACAGAAGAGATGGTAGAGGGAAAACAATGATTTTCATATATATGGAAAAACAGCAGGACTGTTTCTCGTATCCACAGTCAACATGAATAAAAATAATTGCCTTAAATTGCAAGAAAGAGGATTTTGCTTAAACACAAAATGAGACTAAATGACCTATTGAGGTCCTTTTCTGATCTGATTCTGTGATTACTTGCAAACTTTCTGCTTTAAAGTCACTTGCTTACGACTGTCGGTGGAGCTGGCACTGGCTGCAAGAAAAGGAGGCTGCAGTTACAGGAAAGGAATACAGAACTGAGTCCCTAAAATGTACAGCACACCAGTTTATCTAGATAGCAGTACTGATACTAACCTCAGCTTTTAATCATGCCTCAGCAAACTGTCAGAAGTCTATGTAAGTAAATGTGCTTTAAAACCACTTAATTATAAAATAATTATTCCTTGAAACATCAAGCAGTAGTTTAATCAGTGTTGACAACTTCCATGATTTTATTGAGTCTAATCAATCTGAGGAAGCCTGGTTTCAGTTGTGAGATGGTATAATCAGCTAGTCTATTTATTAAAAAAAAAAAAAATTAGATCTGCCAATTACATGGAAAATCCTAGAAGTGTAATCTGAACAAAGCCAGAAGCTGAATAAAGCCACATATGTTTTTTAAGCTCATAATTTCAAAGTAGGTTTATAATTTTAGGATATCTGACTCATGATTTTTGAACTCCTGGTTTGGGAGTATGAAATTACAGTGCCCTATATTCTGCTGTTCTGAATACTTCCATAGTACTAATCATGCACTTGTGTAATTTGCCAAAAACACGTTATATGGATTGGCAGAACTCTATTTGTGATTCAGAAAAACAAAGGAACACTTATTTAAGAAAGATCATGCATTTTAAATTAACAAGGAGCAGCTGTGCACAAAACCTGGAGGTACGTAAATACAAAATAAGTTTCATAGTTCCCCCCACATAAATATGATTTTTAGTGCAACACCTTGTCAGAAGAACCTTGTCATTTTATACACTGGTAGTTCTTGTCTGAATTCCAAGCACTAGACATACATTTGCAACTATAAATGAGATGAAGAATTTCAGTGATGAAAAGGTATTATGACAAAACGTTATTCATTCTTAGAACAGCAGTTGCTTAGACTTTTCTGAACTGATTGCTGTATTATAACATAATTCATTCTTGTCAATGCAATCTGACTTATGCAATTTTCTGGATATTTTTTCTAGGAAAATGGTTATGAGGGAAATGGATATGAGGGAAATGGATACCAGAATTTAAGGTCTAAGGTCTTCTTGATTGTCAAACCTGAACAGACCAGTGCATTTCAACTTTATTGTAGTGATCCAAGTGGCTGATGTCTGATTGAACTGTAACTTGGGCACAGTCCTATTTTCATACTATACTGCCTTATGAAACATGGGGGAAAAAAATCTTACTCTTATCAAGATAAGGGTTGAGTTCTCAGTTCTGCTCCAGATACTGAGCTCTTGCTTCACTGACGAAATCTACATATCATCTTCATTTCTGGCTGGGTGGTGTAATGGAGAATAGCCTACAGCGTATTACATAACACTGCCAAACAGGAGACATGGGTGCATTATCGATCCTGAACACAAATAAATGGATCAGAAAGGGGCCTGCCAATTCCAGAGGTGCCAGCTTGCTTTTCTGGAAGTGACAGCTTACAGATTCAGGATGGGGGAATAACAGCAAATGTTTAGTTAAAGCGAAAATCAGACTTGTGCTGAAGTCCTCCCCATAAAGCTCACTCTTTAATTTCTGAACCAGTTGGTTTGGCTCACCTGTAACACAACCGCATATGAAGCAACATAAAAGAGAATCATGTGTCTCTTCCCATATGAGAGGATGACTGCATGGATGAGGTGGTTCACAAAATGCTGACAAACAGCAGGCTGGTAATAGCTCTGCTGAGAAGAGAGAATAAATCTAATGAGGTTTTAGAGGTCACTCCCTCTTGTTAGACTGGACTTTCTCTAAGGGCATTGGTAAGAGATGATATAAAGAACATCATTTGAACTTCTGATTAGGAATGAAAGCTTAAAAAGCAATTCAGACTTAGACATACTGTTGTACAAGAAGAAAACAGTGCCTGCATGCTCAGCTGAAAAAGAAACATTTCTGCAACAGGTTGAATTAAATACTTGGTTGCCTAAGTCCACACACCTTTGGATTTTTCCTGAGAATGGCCAAAAGTGTCTCATTTACACCATTAGTGTTAAAATGGTGTGCTCATACACTCCCTCAAGATCTTTTCCCCCAAATGACTATAGCGAAACAAGGGTGAGCAGTAATCCAGTCACTAACCATCTCTTTAGCAGGTTATCAACTCATCTGGGTATCAGCAAAACCATAGCATGGCCAAAGTAGTTATTTGGCCAAGGAACCCCCAAACAAATGTCTAGAGCAGTTGTACATATTCTGTGCCTGGAATGATAAAACATATAGCTAAAAGCTTTGGGCCAAATCAATCAAATGTCACTTCTAAAGCTGATAAAACCTGTTAGGTTACAGCTATATTTAAATGAGACATCAGATTAATTTTTCTCAAAGACTGCTTATTGTGCTAGTCAATATTGTTGTGTTATCTCTTACTCCATTCGTTCTTTCCACCTCTGGTTTCTGTACATATGTTTTTGGGGCAGGAATCCTTCTTTTACTCTGGAATAACAAGGTCTGAGTTTGTACTGCAGCTATCAAAACAGGGTTCTTGTGCGGTACTAATGTTCCTAAGGGACAGTTCTCACAAGGACACAAATAACAAAAAACATCAACTTTTCATCTGAAACAGTTTATCAACCACCTCTCTTTGTACTGCTCTGACATTTCTCCCTGCTCCATATAATACAATCAACTGAATGAAGTAGCAGTGAATTACAGGAAGAGATGGTTCAGTGATGAATCAGTCACTGGTCTAACTATAAGAGAGACCGACACCCTTCCCATCAAAGAAACCTGCACATGGTATATACAGGGCAGCTCCTGTCGGATGTGGGGACAGCTGATGGTTTCCATGTTCCACTGACTTCTTTTGGATTCCTCTAATACCAGAACCCATGGGAAAAAAAAACAACCAGGATCTGGGGAAGAATAATAGTTATTTAAGCATGTACAATATTTATGGTTAGAAATGGAAGCCCTTCCATCTTCAGACTTCATACGCAGGTTATACAAAACAGGTGGAGCCCTCATGTCTTATAAAAAGGCTTTGAAAAACACACTCATGGAAACAAGGATGTTTTTGATGGGGAATTACAGTGCCTGGAACAATTGTGTGAGTGCAAATCACTCTGGGAAAAGCTGTAACATATTTCCTACAAGGCCTGCTGCAGCATAGTGCTGAGGGCTGGGGACAAAACTAGTGAAAGGTGATTTCATCATACCGTGCATTTAATCCTTCTCTCACATAACTTGTAAAGTCTAAGGGAAGCAGACTTTTAGTAACATTTTAAAACCAGCTACTGAAAAGAAGCAGCTCACCAAGACTCCTTGGAAAAAAAATAATAAAAAAATCTCAGGATGGTGTTTTGCCCTCTGTACTAGAATATTTTGGAGTGTTTGTCTCAAAGTAAGGAGGAATAATTTGGAGGAACCACAGCAGATTTTCATGTTTAATACACTTTCATCAAAGCACTTTCCTAGCTCCGAGTTAATAGCTCCATAGCTTTTGCTGAACGTAGGCGTGACGACATCTACCATTAGCACAACAGACAAGAATTTGGAGGCGTTTCAAGAATGGTCACCACGCAGGAACACACAGCAGCAGCAGCAGCAGCAACAGGGCCCCCGAATCCCGCACGGCGGCCCTTCCCGGAGCTCCCGGGATGGGACGGGACAGCCGGGCCTTACACCACGACAGCTGGCATTGGGATAGAGGGGGACAGCCCGGTGCCATTCCCTGGGATAGAGGCGGACAGCCCGGTGCCATTCTCTGAGCTCTGGCACTGGGATAGAGGAGGCCAGCCCAGGAGGGGGACAGCCCAGAGTCATTGCCTGAGCTCTGAACTGGGAGAGAAGAGACAGCCCGGTGCCATTTCCTAGGATAGAGGGGGACAGCCCAGTGCCATCCCTGAGCTCTGAATTGGGATAGGAGGGGGACAGCCCGGAGCCACTCCCTGAGTTGTGGTGCCAGGATAGCACGGCCCAGTTCCATTCCCTGAGCTCAGAACTGGGACAGGACGGCCCGGCCCGGTGCCACCCGTACCCTCAGGCTGCCCCCGCCTCAGCCCCTCGGCAGCGCCCAGAGGCTCCCTGCGCTCTGGGGCGAAGCGGCCCCGCTGTCC
>VXAU01000527.1:1141479-1191176 GCA_013399695.1 Formicarius rufipectus | reverse complement strand
TGCCACCCCGCCGAGTTCGGCCGAAGCAGGGCCAGAAAGGGGCTCGGCGGGACGCCCCTCACGGCGCGGGGTGTGTGTGGTGCCATCACAGTTCGGAGGTCGCCGCGCCGGGGCGGGTGGATTCCGCCCTGACAAACCGGCGGGGAGGCTGAAGGGCAGTGCGTGTGTCTGTGTGTGTGTGTGTGTGAGGGAGGGAGGGCGGGCGGAATTTCTGCCGCCCTGCGACCAAATAAGGGTAAATTCCCCCGCGCCGGGCCGAGCACTGAGCGCCGACACGCACCGTGCGGCGACAGCGGCCCCGAAGCCCCAGCCCCCGCGGCCCCCGAGCCCCGCGGGCAGGACCCGCCCCCAGCGTGGCCCCGCCCGCCATTGGGCAGCGCTGCTGTCAATCTCCGGCATGACGTCACTCCCACTGGAACCTTCTCCCGGCGGGGGCGGGGCGAGTGGGCAGGACGGGCGCTGATTGGCCGAGGGCTGTGGCGCACGAGAAAAACCCGGAAGATTCGCGTCCGCGGGGCGGGGCGGGCCGCGCGCTCGCCGTTCCGATTGGCCGATGGGCGTTGGGGGCGGGGTGCCGCCGGCGGAGCGCGGGGGCGATTGGCCGGCCGGTGGGGCGCGTGGCGCCCGGATTGGCCGTCAGGGTTCTGGCAGGTTCCAGAAGCGGCGGCGGCGGATATAAAAGGAGCGGCGGCGGCGCGCAGCGGGTACATCGCACCGCGGCGGCAGCGGGAGCGGGCGGGGCAGGAGCGGGCGAGCAGCAGCGCGCAGAACCGACACCATGTCTGCCAAAGGGCCGGCCATCGGCATCGACCTGGGCACCACGTACTCCTGCGTGGGCGTCTTCCAGCACGGCAAAGTGGAGATCATCGCAAACGACCAGGGCAACCGCACCACGCCGAGCTATGTGGCATTCACTGACACTGAGAGGCTCATCGGGGATGCTGCCAAGAACCAGGTGGCGATGAATCCCACCAACACCATCTTTGATGCCAAGCGCCTCATTGGCCGCAAGTTTGATGACCCCACGGTGCAGTCAGACATGAAGCACTGGCCCTTCCGTGTGGTGAACGAGAGCGGTAAGCCCAAGGTGCAGGTGGAGTACAAGGGGGAGATGAAGACCTTCTTCCCAGAGGAGATCAGCTCCATGGTGCTCACCAAGATGAAGGAGATTGCTGAGGCTTACCTGGGGCGCAAGGTGCAGAATGCTGTGATCACGGTGCCAGCGTACTTCAATGACTCCCAGCGCCAGGCCACCAAGGATGCCGGCACCATCACTGGCCTCAACGTGATGCGCATCATCAATGAGCCCACTGCAGCTGCCATTGCCTACGGCCTGGACAAGAAAGGAACCCGAGCCGGAGAGAAGAACGTGCTCATCTTTGACCTGGGAGGGGGCACTTTTGATGTGTCTATCCTTACCATTGAGGATGGGATCTTTGAGGTGAAGTCCACAGCTGGTGACACCCACCTGGGTGGGGAGGACTTTGACAACCGCATGGTGAACCACTTTGTGGAAGAGTTCAAGCGCAAGCACAAGCGTGACATTGCTGGCAACAAGCGGGCGGTGAGGCGGCTGCGTACGGCTTGTGAGAGGGCCAAGCGCACCCTCAGCTCCTCCACACAGGCGAGCATTGAGATTGATTCCCTCTTTGAGGGCATTGACTTCTACACCTCCATCACTCGTGCCCGCTTTGAGGAACTCAATGCTGATCTCTTCCGTGGCACCCTGGAGCCAGTGGAGAAGGCTCTGCGAGATGCCAAGCTCGACAAGGGCCAGATCCAGGAGATTGTGCTGGTGGGTGGCTCTACTCGTATCCCGAAGATCCAGAAGCTGCTACAGGACTTCTTCAATGGCAAAGAGCTCAACAAGAGCATCAACCCTGATGAGGCTGTGGCTTATGGTGCTGCCGTGCAAGCAGCCATCCTCATGGGAGACAAGTCTGAGAATGTGCAGGATCTGCTGCTGTTGGATGTCACCCCTCTGTCCCTGGGCATCGAGACAGCCGGTGGAGTGATGACTGCTCTCATCAAGCGCAACACCACCATCCCCACCAAACAAACTCAGACCTTCACTACCTACTCAGACAACCAGAGCAGCGTCCTGGTCCAGGTGTATGAGGGTGAGAGGGCCATGACAAAAGATAACAACTTACTGGGCAAGTTTGACCTAACAGGCATCCCCCCAGCACCCCGAGGCGTTCCCCAGATTGAGGTTACTTTTGACATCGATGCCAATGGTATTCTGAATGTCAGTGCTGTGGACAAGAGCACGGGTAAGGAGAACAAGATCACCATCACCAATGACAAGGGTCGCCTCAGCAAGGACGACATTGACCGCATGGTGCAAGAGGCAGAGAAGTACAAAGCAGAGGATGAAGCAAACCGAGATCGGGTGGCAGCCAAGAACTCCCTTGAGTCCTACACTTACAACATGAAGCAGACGGTGGAGGATGAGAAACTGAAGGGAAAGATCAGTGACCAGGACAAGCAGAAAGTGCTCGACAAGTGCAAGGAAGTGGTCTCTTGGCTCGACCGCAACCAGATGGCTGAGAAGGAAGAGTATGAACATAAGCAGAAAGAGCTGGAGAAACTCTGCAATCCGATCGTCACAAAATTGTACCGGGGAGATGGAGGGGCCGGGGCAGGCGGCTCCGGTGGCCCCACCATCGAAGAAGTAGATTAAAGAGGACTGAAGCATAGACTGGTTTATGGACAGTCACTCCATTCTTTGCTTTGGTTTTTTTTTTGTTTTGTGTTTTTGTTTTTTTTTTCCTTTTTTTTTTTTTCCTAACATTTAAGGAAAACGTCCTTGCCAATAACAGAGTTTGTTCTGTTGGGTGTGTATAAAGGCAGATCTGTCAGCTTGGTTTTGATAAGAGGGAAGGCACGTCCTGCTTATAAGGTTAGTAATAGACAAATTTTGTTAATTCAGATACAACTGTTTGTACTCTGGATGTTTGTCTCTGTCTCTCCTAAAGTTACCACTTGACTGTTGCAGCTGACAAGTTTCAAGTTATGCATGAAAATCTTTACAGAAGATTAAAAGAGAAAATGCCAAATCAGGCTTCTGGAAATTTTGGTAATAAATAAAATGTATTTAAAGCATAATTCTATCCTCCTCTCTGTGTAGGTGCAGTAGTGGGGTGGGGGGAGGGGGGCTGGTGAGGAAGACTTTTCTGGCAGTGTCTGTGTCTCCTGGGACCTGCCCTAACAGGGGTGGTGGCAGTGGTGCAGGGGGGTATCGGGCTCTGGAGGGGTGGCTGGTGCCCCCCAAGGGCAGTGGGAGAGAGCACGAGGACTGGGCTGGGGGGTGAGGAGGGGGTGCTGGTGCCTCCAAACCCTGCGACAGGGGCAGTGAGACTGTGGTGCTCAGCTCTGCCACTAAGGTGGGGAAAAGTTCCCCCAAGGTGCGGGTGCTGTTTTTGGGCAGGACCTGCTCTTACTCGCAACTGGTGTCTGGGGCTGCAGCACCCGGCACGGGAATGCTGGTTGTGTGCATGTGGCTGGGAGACAACAGCGGGGAAACGAGGACAACAGAAATAGTCTTGTTTGGCAGGTGGTGGGGCTCGATAAAATAGAGACCGGTTTGTGGGCAGCTGCACAAAGTGCTGAGTTATTCTTGGGTCTCCTGTGTGCATACTGAGCTTGGAATACTTCACTGAATGTGTTTTTCCCCCTCTCAAGACAATCAAAAGCAAAGCCGGCAAGAACACTCCCAGAGCTGGGAGTGCTGAGTAAGAAGCTGGTTTGCTGGACTTAATAGAATAGGCAAAATTTGTAGTAGTTAAACTTGTCAGGCTCTGCTGCAAACTGTCTGCAGAGCTCTCCATTTGTTTAAGAAATCAAACCTCCGCAGGCAGTGTTCAGCGTCCGAGGCGCTGCGAGGTAATGAGCTCTCGTGGACGATCCTGATGGCACGCACATTTCGGGCTGGCTTGTCCTTTAAGGGAAAAAACTGCGGAGCAGTGGGCAGCTGAAGGGAATCGGCCGCCGTGTTTTGGTTTGGTGCTCATTTGTATGGGGAAGTGTTGGTGTCCTGGGAACTGTGGTGGGTCCTGCCCTGCCAGCCCTCCCTGCTGAGAAGGGCTTTTAGGACTCTTGATTCCTTAAACTTGTAGGTGATGTATATTTTAAAAAACCTGCCAAAACTATCAAAAGTATTTTGTGACAAGAAGGTAGACAATAATAAACTTGTTCAGTGTTTAATAATCAGCACAGATGTAGGTCTACAGTTTACCATGTGGATTTTTCTGAGCTGTTTTTCCAGGATTTCTCTTCACTGGCTACAGACAGGGGTTGCAGTTGTCATGGGGGAATGTGAGGCTTATAAAAAGCTTGTTTGATAAACTATTGCTGCAAATTATTCAAAACCACTTTAGGTTTATTGAATGGTTTGTAGGTAAATGGCAGTGCCATCACAGTGAGACTGCAGAAGTGAATTGCAGCAACTTCAGCACCTGCCCAGGGCTTCAGAGAGGTCTGCGAAGGCTGCAGTCAGGCTGGGTGCTCTTGGTGTTCAGGTACACAGCATTTTACTAGCAGTCAGTGTCTTGATTTCGAGGCTGTAACATATAGAGGATCCCTAAGAATGAGAAGATNGGAATTAGTAGATAAACACATTCATGACTAGGACTAGATTATAGGTGAAAAGTTGTTGCTACAAACTGTAATACTCTGTCAGAAACAGTCTTTTGAACTGAAATCCCACTACCATGCGATACAATAATGAGTAGGTGGTGCCCATTTTCATTGTAAATACAAGTTAACTATTTTTTTCTATTAACCAACTGGTAATTGCCCTTGCTACATAGTTTCCTTTACTTTTCAGCCCTTGGTTTGCATTCCACAGCGTTGCTTCCCAGTTATTAAACACAATTTTTTGTTATTTAAGTGTATTGCAGAGCTAATGTAGCTAAATGAGCACAGCAGTTTGTCACACGCCCGTGCTTTTGTCTGTCCCTCACCTTGGCTGCTGCTGCTCTGTGACTGTTTCAGCAGTGGGACAGGCAAGAAAACAGACCACAGAAGGGGAATCCCCATCCAAATGCTTAAAGTACAACAAGGGCTGAGGACAAGGACAGGTTAACACTGGGATAATTGTAATTTTTTTTTTCCCTACACCTAGACTGTGTGTGGAGTATGTAAAGGATTGGAAACTTCTGCTGACTTACAGGCTTTGGAAAAGATTTGAAGTTTTGAGGCACAAAGTAGCCTTTCAAGTATGTGAACAACCCCTCCCCAGAATGCAAAAGGCAGAAAACTTGAAGGGCTCAGAGCTGGATTCCTTGCATTCATTCACTTAGTTTATAAAACAAAGAAGAACTTTGAGTTGATTTTCAGTATAGTGCAGTTACCATGGAGTGCACTCCGATTCTGTTAGTGGAAACTTCCTGCTGATTCCAGTGGGTCTATATTCCACCCCTCCCACTACAGTTTCTTAAAGAAATAAAATAAGTTTCCCAAATACTGCTTTTCAGATAGGTGCATTTGCTGTGTACACGTTGTTCTGGGGAGTAGTTGCACTTTTCAAATGAATTTGGCAAAGCCAGGAGAGTAATATTGTCTAAAATCTGCAGTTTCATTGCTTTTGCACCCAGAGTCTCTCATCCTTTGCACTGTCCTGACTCACAGGGAAAGCCAGCTGCTCCTGTCAAAATCGTGGGCCCGGCTTTCACAACTCTGCTACTCTCAAACAGGACTGTGCCAGAAAAGACAAAGCCCGTAGAAAGAACATAAAGTGGCTGCAACTGCTGTATTAACTCTTGATGGCTCCATATATTTGCTGACTGTTCCAATGGAGGAACACTTGCAGTATTAATCCTAGAGAATTTAATCACCCAAATTAAACCCCTTAAGCTCCTTAGCACCTTGCTCACGGTGGATCCAGGTGTGCAGTAATGCAAAGCCATCCCTCCCATGTGCGGTGCAGGTTGCCCTGCAATTCACCACCACCGCTTTGCAGGGGAGAGCAGAGAGCCGAAAAAAGACAAAGCGGAAAGCATTGCTAAAGTAACGTGCCATGTGAGAGCCCTCGGAGGGAGCTGAGGACAAGGGAGCTGTCTGAGGGCAACCTACTCGGGAGCTGGGAAGTTGAGACGTGCTGGGACAGGCTGTGTCCACCCAGCCGGCCGGGTGAGTCAGCCCCTGCCCCGCCGCCTCCGGAGCGTCTGTTTGAAGTTTTGCAGAGGTCTGAGCAGACAGGCTGCAGCCCTGCTCGTCCCTTGTGATACCATCTTAAAGGCAGGAATGAATATATCCCAGCAGCCTGCCTTTTATCTCTCGGGAGACACTGCGTGGAGCCCTGCAGGCTGGGCAGT
Organism: Formicarius rufipectus; assembly: GCA_013399695.1. Lineage (NCBI taxonomy): Eukaryota > Metazoa > Chordata > Aves > Passeriformes > Formicariidae > Formicarius > Formicarius rufipectus. The sequence goes on along the minus strand of VXAU01000527.1, from coordinate 1,184,859 downwards.
GTTTCTCTTGGGAGCTGCCTGTCATTTATTTGAAGGGCTCTCCTTGAAGGTGTGGGGCTCTGTGGGGTGCAGCCAAGGAAGGAGCTGAAGGATCTCAGGACTGCACCATAAGTTTTATCTTTCCCATTGTGAACCACTCCTGCAGATACATATGAGGAACAGGAAGAAAGGGAAAAAAAATCTTCAGGGAATTGACATTTCCAGTCTTGGAATCTACATTAAATGCAAGGCATCACATTAAAAATCATGCCCTTAACACCCAGCATGCATGCTTAATTTTAAAGTTCACTTTTTCAGTCTTGTCAGGGTGTTACGAGGTAATAGCATTTCATGCTCTACTTATTTTAAAGGTGTTCCTCATTTCTTCTCCCCGGCCCTGTGCCTGCCAGGAGTTTCCCTTTCTGTGTCCCATTAGAGAGCACAGGGTGGTCTAATCTCTGCTACACCGGGGACACCGGACCTTAGCCCATGGAAATTCTGCAATATTGAACCAGCAAAGCATGTGGATGCTCTTACAGCAGGGAAATTATGTTCTCTAGCTGTTCATCACAGGAAAGTTATCACCCCTCCCTACCCCACAGCGAAACAAGTTATGCTAGTAAAGCTTCTTCAGCACACCTATGTGGGTCAGGTATCACATCTCTCCACCGCTCTCATCCACATATTTATGCAGGCAGAAGCCTATAGTGTAGACCTGCCTCTAGAGTAGATTTTGCTTGCAGCAGCATGGTGATTATAGAGTTGGGCAGGCCAGCATTTCCAGATGCAACAACATATTTCACTTCCACATATGAAACATCAGTATTAAAACCCCCTGATCCACCCTTGCATGACCCATTTGCCTTTACTCTCTCCTGAATTAGTAGGGTGGAGGCAGAGACAAGCTGGTTCCTCTTGTCATCCCAATAACAGCATCAGCCAGAAATTTTAGAGAGGGGAGAAATTTCCCCGTAAGGCCCAACACTTTTTTTGATAGTCTTAAACAAAATCAAGAGTATAGGAAATTTTTGCTCCTTTTCCACTGCTGAATATATTTTTCTCCCACCATTCAGGAATTGTTTTTTGTTTGTTGGCCTGTGCAAAAGTTGACGGATTTCTGTTGCATCCTGGACCAAGAGGTGTGAGGTCATTCTTGCCCATGCTTGGGTAGCAGTTCACAGCACCTGCACCGTCTCTGCAGGAACGGTTTAGAATGTTGCTGCTCCAAATGTTTTGCAGGTCAGCAGTTAGAAATCCATTTTGAACATGATTAATGAGACAAAAACCCTTCCAGAAGTGGCAGTGCTATGTATTTCAGGCAGGATTGTATAGAAACCCCCAAGGTTTAGGGGTCTTAGTTGCCTATGTTGACTGGCAAGCATCATGAAACATGTTCTGTCAATCCCTGTAGGAGCTGCTGCAGTTACACTGACAGTCTAACAATCACATGTCATAGCTGAAAGCAGCATTCCTTTTTGACAGGCTGTATCTAAAAATGTAAACATATTTATTTCAAAGCCACATTTATTTCTCATTTGGCAGACTATGTATTTTCCTGCTGCAGAGCTCATTCACATGTTTGCACATGTACCAACACAGCCTGGTTAAAGACAGCTGATGCTAGCAAGTCCTTAGTCTTACTCTCAGCACTACAGGTGGGAGATAACTAAATTTAAAATTCTAATAAGCTAAAAAGTCTGTGTAATACAGAAAAAGCTAAAAGTGATGTTCTCTGCTATAATTTTTGTCGAAGCTTACATAATTGAATAGAGAAGATCTTGTTTATTGTACTTCTATATTAAATTTTCTTTTTTTCCCCCCCTAATTCTTCTATAGGAGGGAATGGTTATATCCTGAGAAAAACTAGAAACTAGGCTATAACATATTTTGATAAGCTCCGTAGATTTCTGAGCACCTCAGAACACAGAATCAAAATCCAGATTTTGAAAATACTGTTGAATGTGAGGTACATTTCAATACTTCTTCCTTTCTGTCAGAGGCACCTTAATAACTAAAGGTTGGTTGCTGGGGCCACAAGGCTGTGTGAAAAGGCCTGACAGCTGCTCATGTTCAGTAATCTCACCTGATAAAACCACACAGAGGGAGCAATTGCACGAGGATTGCAGTGAAAGAATGCACAGCTGTTTTTTCTGGCTTTCCCAAAGCAGCCTGTGTGCCTGTATGTGGTGCTGGGCAGTTGTTGCTTCCTGAATTCCCTTAGACCCTTGGTCTAGGCACAGGAGCTAATTCTGCCTGTGCCTCTCAGACACCTTTGGCCAGTTTGCTGCTGTGGATGTGGTTGTGAGGCCACAGAGCTCTTATTCAGGGGCACAGCTGGTGCTGCTGTCCCGGGAAGATAAGGATGTGATATGGATTCAATATCTCTGCAGGAGTTACAGTGCAGCTACCTAACTTCCCTTTGCTTTGGATGATCCAAGGGGTGCACTGAAATGCAGGGTTGGTATGTGAAAACAGTGCAAATGGCTGAGGACAAGGAATGGGGAGCTTCAATGTCGCACAAATCTGAAGCGAAACACCACACCAGTGTTCACAGTGCTGTGCCTAAGGAGAATATTTATTCCATTCATATGGCATGATCCTGTTTTTAATGAGCAGGCAGAGTGCTTGGCAGGTAAATGGCACAGTCACGGACAGTATGAGCTACTGTGAAGTTGAATTCTGTACTTGTGTCCAATACAAACAGCAGCGTGCACACATGGAGTCTAATATTCCCAGAGAAACCAGGGCTGACATTTAACTGCCCCTGGGAAAAGAGAGGAAATTAATACGGTGGGTATGGAAGGCAGAGGCTTGACACAGCAAGAAGAAACAAGAGGCAGAGAAGAGGTGGTTGACTGGATGGTGAATCAGTGATATTTTTGTTGAGTTATGCATGTGTTTATTTTCTGGGCGTGATAATCCAAATTAAACATTAGATACACCTAAAGAATGGGTACATATGCATATTGTTGAGTGTTCCCAGCTACTGGGACGCCCATGGACACACAAACCACCACAAGAAACAACACTAGAAAAAGCCTATTAAGGGTGCAAAGTCAGTTGTTCAGAATTATGACAATTGTAGCAAGCCTATTTCTTGCTTTCTTTGTGCTAATGCCTCATAATCCAGTTTTTAATTGTGGACTAACAGATTTACTTTTTTGTTTTCTTTTGCAGGGCACCTGCCTCAGTCAGTGCCCACAATGGGCAGCATAAGCTCTAAGAAAGTAGCATTTTGTTGTTCAACATACATATTATTTACTGTCTGCAGTCAAAATTTACTGACTGCATCTCAAAAGAAGATTTATCACTTAGGATGCTGCCTATGGAGCTCATCACCATCACATCTTGAGTGCTTTACATTATCCATTATCCACAGTTTTCCACTCATGAAATGTGTATAATTCCCACAGAAAGAAGGTGATAAGTCAGCAAAAGCTGAATGCCCTGTGTGTATTTTGGGATCTTCCACTGCAAGTGCCAAGGAGCTGTTTTTTTCAGAGGGCTTAGTGTCATACACTTCTTGGACTGTTCAAAGCAGATTTCCCATTCAGTCACAGATGTGGATACTGAGTCCAGCATTTCAGACTTTCATGAAGCCCAGGCCATTGGCTCAGAAAGAAAAGAGCATGAAATTAGGGACATTGGGGTTGAATGTGGGTTGGAGTGATTTGCCTGGCATTCTGTGAATGAAGTCCATGTAGAAATCAGTTTCCCTCATAGCCTTCACGCTTTCAACCATCACACTTTAATTTTACTTCTTATAATCTTCTGGCTCATTTTAGAGCTTCCAACTCGTGGAAAGCTGAAGCACAGATCCAGCTGACACTGTTCTCCTTCGTTATACAATGCCAGGTTTTTAATTTATTTTTTTTTTCCAGCCTGATGCCCATTTGAGCCATCAGGACAGGTGGGATGTTTGGTGCTCACCTCTGCAGCCTTAGCTCATGAAATACCTGAACTGATCTCCTCCAGTAGGTGCATGTTTGAGGGTTACACAGGGCTGCATCTGAGTATCCCAAGTCCCCTGTACTAGTAACTCAGGCATCTCAGGCTATGGCTCTGACACTGATGGCTGTCCTACCCCTGTACTGGGCCAGTTCAGTTCTGTCCCACCCTCCCCAGCTCCCTTCTGGGTTTGTCTTCATCTTCCCCCAGTTCACCCATCTGCTGCACTGATTCCCAGGCATTTCCCACCTGCCTAAGCAGCTCTGTCTTTAGCTCTCAGTCCCAGTCTTTGCGTCCACAGTTGTTCAGTCTTAGCTTCTCCTTATCTTTCATCTGGACTTTTTGTGACAACATTCCACCCACTCCAGAACAGCTGAAGGTTTGTCCCCACTGCCTCCTGCACCTCAAACACTAACACAGGTAGCCCTGAGGATCTGCAGCACATCCTTTACTTTTGCCAGTTCTTTTAGCACAACTTTTTCTGAGGCCAAGGTGGGCTGGTGGTCTCCTGACGTTGATGACAGCCCCACTGTCTAAAAATGAGTTGATGAGCCACCAGTTCCATATGTCCCCCTTTTCCTTGATCCTATTTCTATAGTGCTGCCTGGCTACCATGGATGAGATCTGAGGTTGTTCCCAAACCTGCTTCTCTCATCCTCTTAAATATGTAACTTGGCTGCCAAGTCATGGATATGTACTTGGCAGCTGGCAATAGCAACTGGAAACACAACATACACAATAGAATTGTCAAAATAAAAAGAGATACATGGTTGTACAGAACAGAGCCAGAGCTGAGTTTTCAGGCTGATTTGAGATTCTTGCTTAGCTATCCATGAACTGATCGTGCTTGCATGGATAAACCTTTAAAGAGCACCCACAAGAGAAAAGATGCTGTGTTTGGAAGACTTTGGAAATGGAGGAGATTAGGGACAGGATGCTTTGTGGAAATTTTCTTCCCCCACATTGAGTTGTCCATTTGTTCTTCCCATGTGGTCATGAACCACATGGGAAGTGTTGCTTTCAGGAGTATTTTCCCTCGTTGGAAACTATTGCAAAAATGAATGCTGCCATTTATAAGAGGTGAAAGTACAGGAAATGTTCCTTCTTTCTTACTGGCCTGATCTGTCTAAAAGTCTTAGATCAGGTATTTTCATCCTTTCAGAAGACACACTGGCCTAGCACAGCCCCATTCTCCCAGGCTGTGGCTGGTGTTCACCTTACAGCTGACCTGGTTTGTTGAGAGGTGTGGTCCTCCCTCTGTCCTCTTGTATTTATCTGCATCTCCACTGGCCCTTCTCTGTCTCTACCACAGACTGATGTAAAATGCTAAGTCAACAGTCTCATTTATTTTTGAGGGATGACTATTTTTGACAGTTTAGGGAGCTGCCTAGCTATGGGGTCAGAGAAAATACAGAATCAACACAAAGATAAATGATGGGAAAACTTCGATGGGAGCAAGAATGCTTCTTCCATCAACAACTGGCTCTGAGGCTGGATTATCTGTAACATGAAACCTCACCCTTCACGGGGACTTGACTTTTGTTGACAAAAAGTGCTTTTGTCAACATAACTTGTACCAATTTCAGGTACGATCTAAGCAGCACCAGTTATCCACAACACTGATCTGCTGTCAGTGACGTGTCAGAGATTCTGTGCTTGCAAAAGCAAATGCTTCCAGAGATTCCAGACCTCAAAATCATGCCCTAGAGTGGCCTGCCTTAGCATGTAGGAATTGTTTCTAGGTGCAACTTCCAAGTCTTGAGCAGATGGCTCACATGGGGACCTAGGTTGTGTCAGACACTTGTGACCTGGTAGATACGCTTTTAAACCTTGTGAAGTCTGAAGCTTAAGTGTGTTTAACATTCAGAACACTGTACAGACATCACTGCCCATAACAGAGGGACCAGGACCAGCTGCCCTCACTGCTGCCAGCCCTGGGAAAAACAGGAAAACCTCCACAACTCTCAGCCATCAAAATCACAGTAAACCTAAATGAGTGGCCATGGAGATATTATTGCATGGAAAACACTTAATTTCCCTGTTTGGACTAAAATGTTACCCAGGGAAGCTTCTTAGCAGGGCTGGGAAGGAGCAGAGGACATTGGCCATGAGCCCCAGTCCACAGAGCAGGCTGAGGGGGGTTACATGCTGGGATCTGTTGTTCCTGGGGCACAGCAGACCGTCACCAGGATACGGCCGTAAACAGTGTCACCGTATCCCCTTCACTGCTGGCAGCTTCCCAGGTAGCACCATTCCATCTGTGAGTCTCCCTGTCTTTCCCAGCTCCATCCTGTTTCTGCTGCCCATGTTTGCCTTTGCAGCAGATCCTGAGGGCCAGAGGAGAACCCATGGGTGGGCAGGGACCTGTCCCACTGCCCCAGACAGGGGCAGTCATTCAGCCATTGGTATGAGTGAGAAGCAGGTGAGATGTATTTTGGAGACGCAGGAGTGGAATTTTCTCCTTCCTGTGATGCACTGGTAGATCTTGCTGTGCCGTGTTACTGCCTTTTCTGTTTTTGTTTCATGGTTCATAATCCTTAGTGTGTAACATAAAGGTACAGCATTTGTGTGGGCCTTTTCATCCAAGAACTGTAAAACACTATTAGAAAACTGGAACCGAAGACTGGAACAGACCAGTTGAAATAACCACGTTTTGTCAAAGGATTAGAGCCATGGTTTCCTAATATCCAGCCCTGCGGTCTAACCATCGCATGGGCTGCAGGCTGCTGACACGAAATTATTCTGTTGTCCCATAGCCAGCCTCCACTACCAAATTAGATTGAGTAAGAATTTGTGAGAGCCTTGTGGCTGCCTGGCTGAATGGTACCTGGCAGAAAGTCACAGGAAGCCTCAAAGTTTCACTCGGTGTAAATTTGTAGGCAGAAGGATTTCAGCAATAAGAGTCATTTCGCTTTAAAGGTGACCTGCAAATAATAGTTAAGGGTTTGCAAGTCTCTCTTGTTAATTAAGAAAGACTGAAAGAACTCATTTATTCCCAGAGGATATTTTTGTTTGTTGTTTTTAAAAAATATAGATGCTGTAAAATGCTGTTACTAGTAGTTTTGTTCCGTGTCCTCTGAAGAGTTTATCTGGAGTTTATTTAAAGTTGTTAGAATATCAGGAATGTGCACAATATATTCCATTTTTAAATCAGTGTTTCCTTGTCTCCTTAGACTCTACAATTACACAAATACTATATAAAAATGCAAAACCAATGTATTGTTTAATGGATGGCTCCATTTTATTTCTTAGTCTTCATTGATTCACTGGCAGTCAGAGAATTGATGTTCCTTAGGAAATTTTCAATCATATATTCATAACCTGAAAGACAAAAAAGGAAAACCACACATTTCTCTTTCTTACAATGGCATCCTTGGAGAACTTCTGTTCAGATAACACACAGAAACAACATCTGGGGGAAAAGCAGACTGAAGAATGATAGAAAGTGGCCCATACGCACAGGATTTCATTATAAATACTTTATTGGGCTGAGAACTTGAGCACAGATTTATGACATGTACTTTGTACGGTGGATTCTTGCAGATGATAAAACTAATTCAAGATGTGTGGTACTGGAAGGATGATACTAACACCCTTGAATTTGCAAGGTAAAAGAATGATGCTCAGTTACTAATTATGCAGGTTTAGGCCTTGATAAATACAACAAATCCAAGTAAAATCTGAGTCTTATTATTTTTTTACCTAAACATCAACTGTGAGACAAATTCTTGTGTCATGTTAACGGAGAATACGAGAAATGCGCATTTACTCCACACTGGTCTGAAACTGGACTACAGGGAAATGGTTAAAAGTGTGTGTGAGTCCTGCTGTGTGTCAGAAATGTGCCACACAACGGGGCAGCAGTGCTGGACACAAGGGTCAAATGCCACTCCAGGTGTCCCTGGGTGGGGTTCAGCAGTGTGATGTTCCCTGCTGGTGGTGTTACCTGCACTGACCCTGTGCAGTGGTGAGCACCAGAGCAGTGCAGACCTTGGCGGAAGGACCCATACCTCTGCTTTGAATGTCTGTGGCAGGTGTGGGTTAGGACATTATCAGGCCTTTTAAACCATTGAGGCAAACCCCCCCAACACCCAAAGTAGACCTCCATGCTCTCTTCTCAGGGGCAGGGAGCAGGTGGAGCGTGGAGCAGTGGGTCACACATGCTGTCTGATGCTGCCTCCTTCCCTGCTGGGCATTTTCCACGACTTTGTCACTGTGGAGCCGGGCTGTCCACCTCTCTCCTGGTCACACGGCTACTGCAGAAGCCTTTCATGGTCTGTGTCTCAGCAGCTTCAGCCAACTTCTCCACTGGGCTTGGGAACGCTGCTGACTCTGTCCAGTGGCTCTCCAGGGAGAGGTGAGGGCTCCTTGGTGACCTCTGTCTGATCTGCCCTCGATGATCCCAAAGAAGAGCTCTGGAATGGAGCAGTCTGCACCTAAAATCTGGCAAAAACCACTTGAGACACTAAGGGTTTATGTGGCACAGTGCATATGGGGAAGGAGACAGAGCAGGAGGACCCCAGGAAACCCCTTTGTTTTTTGCTTCTGTGTTCTTGAAAGCAATGTCTCACACTGACCTCACCACAACCCAGATGTTTTGTCAGTGTCAGCTCGAGGCCAAAATGGATATGCCTTCATGTCCTGGGATGTTGAACTCTTCATACTGCTGCTAGTAATTTAAAATCATACTACTACATGCTCATACTTTATATTTGAGCTCCAATCCAGCAGCTGAGGAAAACCTTAAGGAAGGAAAAAAATACTCACTTTCAGGAAATGCGTGTTAAGACATTAAAGAGGTATTTCAATTCGACTAGCCTGGCTCAAAAAGCAACAAGATCATTTGTATGGGAATATTTTCACCCATTGTCTGAGGATCATGTCTGAACAAAGCACACGAAGCAGGAAGCCAGCTGTCATTTCAGCAGGGTGGATGAGTGGTCTGAACACAAAAACAGAGCCAGACATGCCTGGTGTTGAATGCTGGCTCAGGCAGTAGCCTGGTATGACTTTGGTAAAGTCATCCAACATTGTTGCTGTTTGCAGATCGCTCAGAACGGGGTAATAATTCTCATCTACTCCAAAGAGTATTGTGAGGTAATTAATTCATCCGTGTAAGGCACTTCAAAGATTAAATTATTATTATTATTAATTTTATAAATTCACAGTATGGTATAGCTGACTTTCATCCATTACTGAAAACCTCTTTGATCTAAATAATGCAGTCGCAATTTATTATATTAGCAACTAAAAGAGCGACTTCAGACGCAACCTTAGAGGTGAAATGTCCTATTTCTACCGACATCCCCAGCCTGGTTTGTAGTTCTAATAGTTGCAAGTTAGTTCAGGATACCTGCCAAACACATTTCACTGCCTGTACCTTTGAAACTGCGTGCAGCGAGGAGAGTTTGTACCAGCTGGATAATATTCTCAGGCTGGAATTAGCACTGTGTCCTTGAATGTGATGTATTGGTCAACAATTAGCATCTTCCAAGGTGATTGCAGTGCAACACTCCCTGAAAGAAGGCTGGCTGACAAAGAGGAAGATTGCATAGGCTGTCTAAGTGGGCACAACATGAGTACATGACGTTGGGTGATGTCAAATGTAATTGCTGGAATTTCACATCAGCAAAGCATTGCCTGTACAAGTTAGAAGGGTGTTTCTGCTGACATGAGCGATTTTTTTTAGGAAATACTGGTTTTCCCCGCTGTAGGCTTTCAGATGCCAATTTGCTTTTGAAAGAAGCAGATGAGCAAACGCTACCATTTGCAGCAGTTACAAGGTATGCCATGTAGAGTTTGTTTTGAGAATTATGTGTGTGTAGCTGGTAGTGGGGGGACCAGAGTGTTTGAGAAGCTGAATAGGAAATGTTAGAGGTTTTGAATCTCTCATCTGTGAGGTTCAGTGAGAAACAATCCCAAATGCATGTAGTCCTCAACACTTGCAAAGAAATAATCCAATCACCTGTTTGAAAGCTTTCTAATCTGTTATCTGAAGGAAGCCAAGAATTTGGACCTAAATATCCCAAGTTGTTATCCATTTTCCTTTCAGCTGAGTTCCATGTTAGCCAGGACATCCACAGTGCTGCATGCACCAGGAGTGCTAGTGTGGCTGGGGATCTGGGCTGCCTTCCTGTGCTGCTGCTATTCCCTTCAAAGCTAGTATTTGATATAATGCAGCTCTTGAGCAGAGACTGTTCTTTGGCCTGGTGGTGCCTGTATGTGCAAATCTTCAAACTTCACAGTGACCATTCTACCTTCTACTTAGGAAGGTGAAACTTAGGGATGAAACACTGGGTGAGTCCTTCATGGCCCTGCTCTTCCAACTATCTTTTCACCAAGAAAAATTTGTCCTGGAGTTACCTGGAAAAAAATGCAGATCCTGGATTTTGTGAGTGTAAGACTTCAGGGGTATGAGCACACAAAGCTTGCCCGAGGAAATCTGGAGTCACAGGGCAGCTGTTTGGGTCAGAATCAGTGAGGCTCTGCATAAGAGCAGGGACTGCTTGCTGGATTGGCCCAGTCTGTGTAGAACACTATGGAGAAAGACTCCTTGGTCTCAGCATTTATGCCTCCCCTCCTCTTGTCCTCCATGCATTTCAGGACACAGGGTCCTGTGACTGTGGAGAGGCAGATTTTCTGGCAGGGTTGGAACTGCTCTTTGCCTCAACCTTTCCCTGAGTGGTATGTGCTGTTGTTCACATGCCATGGCATCACCATAGTCTCCCTTTCAAGGTGGTGTCTGGGTCCAGTCCTGCTGCAATGGAGTCAGCAAATAATTTGACTCCCCAAGGTAATGCTGTGATTTGTATAAATCATTACTTCTTTCACCAACATTAAATCTGTGTGCATGTCCTGGACCAAGTTACCATCCCTTAATGCCATTTCCAAGGAGTAACATTAGCATTCAGTCCTTTCTGCCTGCAAATAGTCTCAACTGAGTCTGCTGGGTCTTAATTTGTGCTGTGGGTGACATTGCTTTAAGACTTCATTTCTAAATGCTTTGCAGAGCAGGTTTGGATGACTCCTAGGTGCCAGAAACATGTTACAACATGAGGAATATGTGCAAGGAAAGCAGTTCCTAAGTAAGGGTGTGTGACCACACTTGCCACCTTGCAGAGTGGAAGTGGGGATGCCAGGGGAATAGCTTAGGAGCTGCTGTGTTGGAGGGTTGGGAGACAAGCACTGAGGAGATACAAACCATGATTGTAAGAAACTTCAGTGATTTTCTGGAGTCTGTAATAAACTTTGTGAACTGATAGACCACTTTCTTAAAACACTTAATGATTTCTTATTTCCCAGTTCATGAAACTGTGATATAAAGAGGGGCAGATTTATCTAGACTGATGAAAAAGTGTTGGAGGATTGGTGGCCTTAAGGACATGGCTTGTTCTACATCCATAGATTCACATGTGTTTCTCTCACTGCACAAGAAATAATTAATAAATAAAGAAAATCATCAGCGCAACTGAATACACAAAGGTCACAGACTCAGTTGAGGTGCTCTGGGCTGCAGTTCACAAAACAAACCCTTTGCTCTTTCCTGGTAAAGGACAAGGAGGCCAATCCACGGGTCATGACACCTCATTATGGCTCATATCATCGACTGGCATGGCAAATGCAGAAACAGACTGAAACAAAGGGAGATTTGGACCTGTTGCAATATAGGGTTATGTTTCCTGGATCAAGGGACCTCTGCTTAGTAAGAATCAGACATAAGCTACTGAATGAACCCTCCCAGGAGAGACTTTTCAGTGCATTGTGGCATGCAGTGCTCCCCAAAGAGAGTCCTGCCTTTTGGTAGGAAACATAAATTGACTCTCCATTTCTGCAATCCTACTTTATTTAGATTCATTATCACCCCTGAAAGAAAGTGGCTGGGTTGTCAGGACTATCTGGAGTGTTAACATCAGAGAAGCTTAAAGAGGCACATACCATGTAGAAGCGGGAATCTAGGGTATTGAAGTATAAATACAAATAAGGAAAATAAAATTGCAAAAGGCAGTTTTAGGTCCTATATAATGTTGAAGTTCAACCTTAATTATTTTAGCATCTTAGCTCACTTGGAGAAGCAGGGAGACATTAGCCGTGGTGTGAAGAATTCTCTGATAATGCATCTTCTTTCCCTATTCAAGACCTCCCATTTTTTGTTATTGACATGGTCTGATTACAAACTTACATGTGCTATATTTCAAATCAAATGTAGCAAGGATTGTCTTTCCCCTCCTTCAGAGTGAGTTCTGGAATGTCTTCCACTGAGAGGCAGCAGGGCAGGCAAGAAAACTGTGTTTCTGAAGGTGCAGTTCTGAGAGCTTGTGTAAGGGATTTCATAACTACAGAATAGAACCATAATGACAGAAGAGAAACTGGTGATAAAAATCCTTGGGTTTGTGATATGCTGATGTATTTGAGTGAATGTGAAAGAAGATTGCATAGTCATTTGTTTTCCTGTACATATCCCAAATAAAGGCCATTCTCAGGGCTGCCACTAGTGGCCTGCTCAGGATGAAAACTCCTTCCCCTTCCTCCAAGATATAATTTAGCTTCAGAGGCTCTTTGGCTTTCCTATGTAGTACTGGCAATGTGCCACAAGGAGAGACAGACTGGAGGCAAGACATGCCTGTACCACTTCATGTTTCTCGTTAGTGATGCCTGTAATTTGCTCCCAGTTAAACCAACAGACAGATTACTTGGAGACAGGGTTTGGTGACCCACCTACTCCTTTATCAGCCACATGTCCTCATAAGACAGACACATCCAACGCTCTGCAGTCTTCCAGCTGCTCTTCTTGTAGACCCAGTGTGATAACCTAATAACACAGAAAACAGTGCTGGTTATTCCTGCTCCCCATTGGGCTGTTTGGGAATTCCTGCCATTTGGGCTGCTATTTGAGATGCTTAAATCATCTGTTAGGTCTCATTTTGTCAACAGGGAGCCAGACTTGACAGTCCAAATAGCTTCTCAACTGTGTTGAACTTAGACCACGTAGAAGTAATCCACAGAGCCTCAAGGGAACACCTAAGACCATGTATGCTTCAGAATTCATTGCTTCTGTGCATTAAACTGTCTTTGGAAAATAAAGTATTGGGAGGGGTTCCTATCAGAGAAAGTCAGGATGACCCAGACATCTTTTGCTTCTTGTGACTTTGCCTTTTGCTGATGTCATGCTGAGTATTTGTAAATCCAAGCCTGAGGCTTTCATGATTTTTTCTAGGTTCAGGAACATCTTGTAAACTAACTTCAAAAACAACTGGCCAGCTTTCCAAAGCAGTGAGCATGAGGCATTCCCCCTCTGGAGACACCTTGGGAGGATTCACCTTGGAAATATGTGGCTGCAAGAAGGAAAACTCACCAGTGGTGGATGAGACATGAATGGAGCAAGGGCTATTATTTCTGTCCTGCATTTTCTTTCTCCTTCAGTTTCTGTTTCTGCTTCTAACCCTTTCATGTCTTTTGGGGGACATCTGCTGAATTTTATTAGCAATTGTCCTTGAGAAGTCAAAAGTAATTGTCCTAATCTATTAAAGGGGGGTTGTGTAGGAAGCTTTAGAGTCCATCAGGGATAGGGCAGATAAAGCCAACTTTCATGAGTGTGAGAGGAGGCTGGTAGCTTTCAGGCCACAGCAGCATTCCCAGGCACCAGCAGACAGTCGAGTGGATTACAGGGGAAGCAGAGGAAATAGAAAGCTCTTTGGTTTGGAATTTCCTTAGTGTTTGATCTGAATTGATTTAAAATACAGGCTTGCCGTGTCAGCCGCCCCTGTTTGGGGGTGGTCCCAAAAGCTCTTTGTGTGCCTGTTTGAAGAGCAGTAAGTGGTGTCTCTGGGTGAGCCAGACCCACAGCTCTGGGCTGCCTGGTGACAGAGCCAGTGCCTGGGGATCCCAACCTCCAGGGCTTTTATGCTGGCTACACAGGATCAAAGACAGCAACCTGATGGGCTGTGGGCATGCAGCTTATGCATTCTGTGGGGCAAGAAAGACTGTCTGGGCCCAAGCCCCATGCTGCTGTGGGAGCATCTGATCCCAGCCATGCTGCAGAGGGGTCCCCTAATTGTGGTGTCAGTCAGCACCCTGATTGTGATGTCATGCAGGACGTTTCTTTAGGTGCCTGAAATTCCCACTTAATTCACTCTTTCTGCATCCCTTCTGTCCAGAGCTCCTTTTCTGAAAACTCTTTTTGCTTTTTTTTTTTAAAAAGGATCATGGTATTTTCAGAGAAGATGTGCTGGTGAAGTTAGGTGTGTCCAGGATCTACCTGGCCAAGGTGTACTCTAACCTTATCCTCTGACGAGGCATGGCACAGCAGCACCACATGCACACTGGAAAGCAAGCCAGTCCCTTCTGGGCACCCTGGCTATGTCAAGGGCCTCAGTGGCCCAGGGTCAAGGTCTCTGCTGCATGACAAGTGGATGCCCAGGGTAATAAATGTCTTGTGAGACAAGGAGTCACAGAAGGCTAAGGGACCATGAGACAGAGAAGCATCCTGATCTCCCTGCAGCTCTATCTCATCTCATAACCAACCTCAAAATTGTTTCTGGTGAGCTGCTGCCAGCTGATTTGGCCACAGTGAGCTGCAGCAGAGCGGACTGGAAAGCTCTAGCCCTGGTATGAGGAAGTGTTGCTGAATATATGGAACAGAAAAGTTTAATGGGCTCAACATGAAAGTCAACAGGGCAAAAATCAGTGCCAGCCCTGAATCTTACCCCTGCTACTTCCACTTAACTAAATCTTGAAAGCAAATCATTAGGTGCCTGCTGAATGCCACTGGTCCCTGCATAAATTTCCTCTGAGGCCAAGTCTGAGATAGTATAAAGACTAGTCTAGCAAGTGAGGGAGACCATGTACCTGAAGGGCAGCAAGTGCAGGGAGTAGAGGTAAGAAGAGGTTGTGCTTGGGCACTGGAAGTGTAGGACTCCCACCTCTGAGTGGGGAAGATGGTGCATGGCTGTTTCAGAATGGTGGAGACCAACCATTTTTCAGATGTGATGGTCACAGCCATGAGCTGTGAGACAAACTCGTAGTGACATTTAAAAAAGAACATGAAAAAGGTCGGACAGGATGGGAGAGTGGAGAAATTAAGGACAAGGAAAGGGGATTTTTAACAGATGGTGAAGGTGCTGTGGTTTAACGCTGGCCAGCAACTAAGCACCACAAAAAAATAGTTAATGGAAGAAGAAATGAGAAAGAGATCATATACAGTGCTAATGTTAGGGACTTTTTCCTCAGCCATGCATGTTCCCACACAAAGGTTCACTTCCCTGGCAGCAGAAAGGAGCTGCAGTCCCCACACAGCACTCCAGTCCTTTGGGATCTTCTTGGAGCAGTTTTAGGAAAACTTTTTCAGTCAGTTGGTGTGAAACTGCTGCCAGTCCTCCAGTGGAGTCACCAGCGTGCACCTGCCTTCCTCCAACACAGCTTCAGGCAACCTTACTCCTGGCTGGGGTTGGAGGACCTGGGTTTCCTTCTAATCAAGAGGAGAAGGTAACCCCTGAAGTGATGGAGTCAAAGGGGAGCTGAAACAGCTGTCCAACAGGGCTTCCATTTTAGTGAGTCCCATCTCACAAGGTGTTGGACACTGAGAATTAAGGATGTGTTCTCTCTGCATTCTGGCATGTCAGAACTTCACTGGGCACTCTGGGAGCAGCCTTCTCTGCCAAATTCTTGCTCCCAGATCCTGCTGAGCTGAGGCAACCTTCTCACTGGCTGGAGAGGAAGGGTCATGACAACATTTCATTACTTGATGGGTGGCCCTAGTTTTTGTGCTTATGAAAATCAGTTGGAGGAGCTTACTGCAGTGACTTGGATCCAAGAACTGGATGCAGCTGGATAAAACAGAGTGTGGTATACCCAAACAGTTAGCTCTGCTGTCTCCTCAGTCACTCGCATTGTCTGGCAGATGGGAACAATTGAGGCAAGAAAGAGATCTAGTGGCAAAAAATCACAAGCACTGAAGTGAGAGAAATTGTGTTCTTTAATATTTCCTTCACAGTGCGGGCTGGAGACTGGCAGTGGGTTGGGATGTTGATGTCCAGGCTGTGAGAACACAAAGGCTGGAAAAGAGCTGTGACTTAAAGCCTTCATAAGGTGCTGTGTGAGGAGAGACCTCAGTGAGTTACTCATAGCAGGGTGGCTGACTACAGCTGCCTTTGGAGTCAGGCTAATGCTGAGCCTGTTATAATATAGGGCACTTCCCATACCATGCTGCAATTATATGAACATAATCTTTTCCAGGATGACTCATTTCAGCCTTGAATGTTATCTGGGTCCTCCCAAACCATTATGTGAACTGCCAAATAGAAGAGCTAAGGGACAGACCTGATTAACACTCTTAATTATAAAAGATGGTTAGGAATTTTTTGAGCACACATGGGTTTGGATTAAATGGAAACTGTGGGGAAGGTTACTTTTGATAAGTTGCTTTTTAAAATGAAAAATATTTAGAGTACAAAGCTGAAAAACTCTTGATAATGTATCACCCACAGGTTTACTATATTTCCTTATAACCCAATTATGAGTTCATAATGGTATTGAAACTTTTGCTTTTCACTCCAACTCACCATAGCAACATTTTAATGAAATCTTATACTATGTTGGTAAAGTGCTTTTTCTGCCAGATATGAACAGATATGTGTTCATATGAAGTTACTGATTTTTCATGTTTTTTTTTCCTAAAATTTTAAAAAGGGAGGCTTAGGTGAAGAGCGTCTTCATCTTAACCTTTTATATGATTTGTAAAACTCAGTATTAATCCTACCTTGCTACTGTCCCAGACTGGAATTTGAGAGAGTTCCTCCAGACCTGTTATTTGTATATGTTAGCATTAGTCCTTTTGTGCCTCCAATGCTGAGGAAGGAATAGGTGTGTCTGGCTTTCTCCTTTTAAGTTGATGGGGATTGTGTAACCTTTTTGTAGTGCCAGTTTCCTTGTGGGCATTTGTCATAATGGGAAAAATACAGAGTGTTCCTGAATCTGCCTCCATCGGTGGGGCAAACACAGCCGAGCCAGCCCTTCTGATCCTCGGGGCTGGCCTGATCCATGGGCAGAGTCCTGGCTGTGGTGGCAGGAGCTGCTGAATGGCACAGGGGGCACTTCTTCCCCATGTGCCCCTGTGCACAACAGTAGCTCTTGCAGAGTCTGAAGCCATTATCACCTTGCATCCAAACCCCTCACTCACTGCCCTGGCAGCAACACTTCATCCTGACCCCTTCGCTGCTCTGAGAAATCAACGTTACTGTATCAGTTCTATAAACAACATTACTGTATTACTACAAGACATGATGCTTTTAGCTCACACTTTCAAATTTCCTATGAGTCCCATCCTGAAGCTTTTTGCTTCAGGGTATTTTTCAGACCCTTTCTTTATTTTCCTTCTTAGCAACTCTGCCCTAGACATGGGAGGTGCCTCCTAGTTCAATACTTATATTAGGGAACTTGGCTTCAGTCAGGTCTTTTGGCTTAGTACCTCACCTCAGAGCAGAAAGCACTGGGAGAAAGAAGGATGAGGACCCTTGGCCTTATTTGACTCTAATTATTAGTGTTGTTTTCTGTGCCTGGCCTTTACATCGGTTTCTCTTGCTAGAGTCTTAGTTCCAAGGCACTGCTCAAGCTGTTTAATGTTAAAAGGTGAAGCTGGGTTTGATGTTTAGGTTTAAGAACCTGGAGTCACTTTAAGGTTCTCCACTCTGATACTCTGAACACAGAATGTGCTGTGCTTTACCAGAATCCATAAGGAACCCAAATAATTAGAGATGTTCCGGGAGTTCTCTTTGGCAAAGGGACATGCTGTGTGTGCAGAGTCAAGATTCTTTTCCCTTGCACAACACGTGAAGTGTCAGCAGGATTATGGCTGGTGGGAGCCATGTAGGGATAAGCGTGGTCTTCTTGATCAAAAAATTGGTAAATAAAAGTCTAAAGACAGTAAATAAAGCTACAGGGCTGGAAGGTATTATCTTCAAGGACTGCTCTGTGTTGATGTTTCTGGGGTGATGGCAGCTGGGGGTACCCTCAATGCATAGAACACTTGATGTTATCAGGAAGATAAGGGATGTGTCAGGAGCTGGCGAGTTGATGTGGAGACAGGCTTTCCTGTGGGGCTGGCAGGAACAAGCCAGGTCTGTGGGGATCTGTCGGCTAGCAGGGAAAATGTGCTGGCATTTCCATGAGGGTGAGTTGTGCCATCTCCAGGAGAACTGAGTGGTTGCTGGGATGTGTGTGCCACCCTCTGCTTAATGGCTGCTTCCATCATTTGTCTTTGTGTGACAATCCTGGGCCCAAGTCAGGGACGAGAGCATCTCTCAGTCTTCCACTGGGCAAACTGCTGCTTCTTTAACAGAGGCCCTTTGTCATTCTTGGGCATGTTTTACATCTCTTCTTGGAGATACATCAGGCACCTCCTTTCTGGTTTTCAAGTCCATTGTCTCAGTGTTGGCCTGGCTTTGTGCCCCCAGTAGCTCTGTGTGTTGCCCTTCCAGTGCTGCCAGGAAGAGTTTTTTAATTGACTTCAGTGGGAACTGGGTTGGATCAGCACTGACCACTTTTGAGAGGCCCATGCAGAGCGCTCAGTCTAGATAGCATAGTAGGGGAGCCTCGCCCGCTCATCACGTCCAGCTTTGTTCTCTGTCAGATTTAATTAACTGAGCCATACAGTATTTTGCATTTTCTCCTACTGAGGCAATGCAGAGGTCCTGTCTTTCTCTGGGACAGTGGGTCTCTGCATACTGGTAATGAGGATCTACCAGCAACTACGTTATGGCCCTGGTGAAATGCCAGCTTGGCATAGCCCCATGAGTCATATTGAATGCCCTGCTCAGAGAACTGAGAGGACAAGTGCTGCTATTAATTTTGTGCTCATGTTCGCTGCCTTAGGAGAAAAACACCGTTGGAGAAGGAGCTTCTTTGAGGAGAGAAAGACACAAAGATAAACAGAATGTGACTGAGTGTCACCCCAGAGCGTGTCCCTCCAAGTTCTTAATTCCTTTTAGGTTCTCCTGGCTGTTTACTTGTAGGGCAGAGTACCTAGGATAACATTTTACATCCAGGGCCTAGGTGTGTCTGTAAAATCCCATCTCTTTGCCCTTCAGCCCAAACCTTTTCCCCTTGGAGCCCCAAATGGGCGGGTTTCAATCCCCTGGTGGCTCTTGGACTGCAAACAGTTCCCAACCACAGCCTGAGGTTCCTCTGAGCAGTCTGCTCTGTAGATTTCTTCTCATCATTGGCCTCATAGTTTCATCTCTGTAGGTAAGAAAGTTTGCAGTCTTTCATTTCCATTGCCCTTGGTGACATTTCTAGATGCCAGTCAGCTCCTGGCCTGCCACAAACAGCTCCATGAGCCATTTATGAAGCTTGCCATGTAGCAGGGCTTCAAGAGATTAATGCAGAACATCTGGGCCCCAAGTTATACTTTGTGCTTCATAAACTGGGAAGCTTTTCCTTGAAAGAGGGGAACTGTGGATTCAATGCCAAGAATACCCAGCAGTCCCAGCAATGCCATCTTTTCAAGAACAAACTTGGTAGAGGTTAGATTTATTGGAGTTGATTCAGCTTATGCCAGGGATAACAAATGTTAAATGGGAGTAAAAACCTAGATTTTGGGTTTTTTTTATCATCAAGCAGACATGAGGACGTGAGATGCAATGAGTTTGTATTTGGTACTTTCCATGATAATAATGCTGTCATTCAGGGTGGGGATCCTCTTGTCTACCTGCAGCTGCCCAAACATGATCTGTCCAGTCAGCTGCCTCAACAGCCACTGCTGAACAAAGAAACTCAGTACGGGGGTGTATTGTTTTCTACAGAGATAGATGTGTGTGATAGGAACCTCCACAGAGTGACTCAACCCATCAATCTCTTTCTATTGATTATTGAGGGAAATCAGGGGGTGATCTCAGGTTACACAAGCCAAGTCTGTCACACTGGTCAGAGTTGAGCAAGATAAAATCCATCTGAGCTCACTCTGTTTCTAGTCTCATCTGTCTGCACACCCTTAAAAAAAACAGTCCTTTCAAATCTTCACTGGTGCATTCATGGTAAAGTTTGACACCAAATGGTTGCTGGCACTGTAGTGGAGTCATGTCATCCTGCACTGTGAGACTGAGGAGAGACCTCACAGGGGTCTTCAGCATCCTCATGAGGGGAAGTGGAGGGGCAGACACTGATCTCCTCACTCTGGTGACAGTGACAGGACTTGAGGAAATGATATGAAGCTGAGTTAGGCATGGTTTGGGTTGGATACCAGGAAAAGCTTCTTCACCCAGAGGGTGGTTGGGCACTGGAACAGGCTCCCCAGGGAAGTGGTCACAGCACCAAGCCTGTCAGATCTCAAGAAGTGTTTGGACAATGCTCTCAGGCACATGGTGAGATTCTTGGAGTGTCCTGTGCTGGGCCAGGAGTTGGACTTGATGATCCTTGCGAGTCCCTTCCAACTCAGCATATTCTGTGATTCTATGATTCCATGCAGTGGGACTCTGGGCCTTTTCCCAGTGAAAAAGGGATCTGCATTTTCAGTTTAGGGCTTCTACATGTTGTGTAGCTGTGTGACTGGGCTTGTGTTCAGATGGAAGCGCTTGCAAATGATTCAGGGAGAAATCAGTAGGCTCTTTTGCTCCGATGTGTTTGATCCTGCTCTAAGAGACAGGAGCAATGTTGAGTTGCAGAAAGCAGGAGACCAGACTGCTAATACAGACACAGTGCCTGAGGCACACATTTGACACCCTGGTGAGTCCTTGGGGAAGGTGACATGTCCTAGTACTCTGAGGCAACACTTGCATTTGTTTTCTTTGAATGAAAGTCCATACCAAGCATCCTGTTGTAAACAGCATGGTTCATCAGTGCTTGCCAGTGCTCAGCACCCACTGCCCTGAAGGACAGTGCTCCACACCTCTCCCAAAATACTGCTATCAGGACAGAGACCCTCGATCTTGCACATGTGACAGCTGCCAGCCTTCCCAGAATTGTTCACTACCAAGTAAGGGGCTATTCCTCTGCATAAACGGTCTTGGTAGTGCTACAAGGAAGGATGTGGGTCAGCCAACTCTTCTTTGACAGGAGAGAGACCACTGGACTGAGGATTTGGTCTGCACAGGAGTTAAAGAGGAACAGGAGTGTAAGTCCTAAAGAAACCTGAGAGACCCTAAAATATGCAGAGATAGTACTCTTGGTTATCTGGTGGCAAAGCAGCTACTTCCCATCATAGTGCTTTGTTAAAAATCCTAAGTTTTCTCTGGAAAGAAAATAGGCATTAATTTGAGCAGAAATTAATGAACACTTCTCAAAATCAAAAAAGCACTTACTTCCCTGCTCATGAATCACTCCAACTTCTTCTTTCTTCTTGACTTTCAGTTTTTAATAGTGTTCTGATTAGACATTACTGATACATTTTATTCCAAAAAAGTAATTTTGTTACTATATTGTACTTTTAAAAGGCAGTTTTGGTTGTAACACAAATAGAACCTTTTGATTCATGATAAGCCCGAAATCTTTCAAGCCTGGGTATACCACACAAAAGGAATTCCATTTCCCATCCAGTCTTGGGTAACAACGTTGTCACTGCAGTACTTCTAAATGTAATAAAATGTAATAACTCATGTAAAGAGCACCACTGTAAATCAGTTTTGCTCTCTAAGACTTACCCCCATGCATTTTCTTTTGCCTGGAAATGAAAATTTAAGAATTGCCTTCATTTGTCTGGATCTTCAGAGTTCTGGCAATCTCATGAATGCTACAACACTGCACATGCAAAATCTTTGGGCATACTTACACAACCAACAAGTCTGGTACTTCTTGAGAGCATGAAATTTGATACAAACACAGCTGTAATTGTTCTGTGCATGCTTTGGATTCATCAGGTGCATCCTGAGCATCTTGGCTTTACACATTACGCACAGAGTCATGTAATTCATATGCAAAAGGGCCAGACTCTCTAGGGAGCCTCACTGGGACATCTACAATCCATGCTGTGTGCATGCCCACCCCAGACTGGAACACGACATGGTGTGCAAGGTGCTGAGGGTTCAAGCTCACCTAGGGGAGAGTAGATGTTCTCTGCTAAAAGGACACAAGGTTCCTTGCTGGTTTACTAAGAAACATAACAAATTTGTACCCTTCTTTCACATTTTTCTTTGCTTTATTGTGTCATGCTGATTAACACAATGTTTTCTAACAGGGTGAGCATCGTTGGAGCAAGTTGAAATCCTGGATGAGCATGCCTGATGGAATGATGGAGGAGGAAGAATAAAAATAAGGATGAATAAGGAGTGATTTCCCTATCCTGACAAAAAAAACTCATTTTGCACCTCTGAGAAGCCCCCAAAACAAGGTGGAGTGGTCAGAGCACTGTGCTCTCGAGCAGTGGCAGAAGGTGATTGTAATAAGAGCGACTCGCAGAAGTGGTGTCTGTGTTGAGTGCTGTGGTTTCACTTTGCTAAGTAAATCACTTTGAAATTGCAGCTTAAGATGCCCAACTCATTTGTCAGAGATGAGGACTTCATCACACAAAGGCCTGGACTGGGTGGCTGGGGACCTGGCCTGTAATTCCTGGTTCATCATCCTAATGCCTTCCTCACGCCGTTCCTGAAAAGATTATTTTCCTGACTTATTTTGGGAGGTGCTTTGACACCTGCACATGAATATGATTATTGATTTCAATGTCAACCCTCTTTTTTGGGAGGGTTAGCAAAGAAAGCAGGAGACATGACTTACTACAGCTGAAAAGTTGCTGAAATTTTGCTTTTGAAAGAAGCCACTCTGGAATCTCTAATATATTGTGTTTACCTCTATTTATTTCCATGGTCTCTCATTTTATTCTCAGATAGAGCTAGCATTTATTATGACTCAGTGTTAAATAAGTATAGCAAAGAGAAATGCTGTTATTTAAAATGCCAACCCAGTCTTCATTTCACATTATATTTTAATTATATGCGCATATTTATTTTTATAATTGTTTTTACATGACAGCAAAAGCAAATCTTAAATATGCGCTTGGGATGTCAGTATCTTGAAACAAACATAGTCATGGTAAGAAATGGTATAATTTTACTGATAAAACTATCTCTACCTGCTAAACATTGAAATGTTAGCATGGAAATTATAGCAGGGAAAATTTAGGATGAAATCCTGATTTGGTCATAGTCAATAAGAATGAGGAAAAAATAATGGATGATAAAGCAGTGGAAAAAAACCAGAGAAGTAATATTTCATCACTGTTAAAAGGAGAAATTTGACACTTTGGCACCAATTTGGAAGTTTTTCAGCAAAATATATCAAGAATATTACAATATTTGTTTTTACCCTCGCAATATGTGGTTTGGTTCTTAAAAGGATGAAAATCTGCAGCACAATTATGATGAGAAATTTACTTCTTCTGGAGTAACCAATAGTTCAGGGACTAGATCACTTCTGTGGGATGACCCTGCACTGCCTTGAGACAGACACTTGAAGTGCAGGTTCAGAGCTATTACTTAGTCTCCTCACTTAGACTGGCACATGGGATATTAATGCCTAAGTAGCATTGTGGCCTAGGCTTGTTTTCCATGTGTCAGGTGAGTCCTTTTGCCATTGGATGAGGCTGTTGTGGCCTGCAGCTTCTCTTTCAAGCTTTTCATTAGACATCCGTTCTGGTACACAGCAGAAATATTTAAATATAACCTCTTAGAAATTGTATGGAAAACACACATTGTCTCCCAGAAGAGAATAAATATAAAAGATACCTTTAGAACTGTGAGGGGGGGTTGCAATATCTTCCTCATATATATGATGTGGAATGATACACTTTATTCTCTGAGCAACCTGGTCTAGTGGAAGATGTCCCTGCCCATGGCAGGGGAGTTGGAATGAGCTAACCTTTAAGATCCCTTCCAACCCAAACCATTCTGTGATTCTATTAAAAAAATTACCATTTCTAGGTTATACATTAATTTTGGGCAGACAGGTTAAGCGATCATATGATCTGAAAACTGGTACTGAGACCTTAAGATGGTGCTTCACTTGCAGGTTTTCTGCCACCCTTGCTGGGTCAAAGCAACTGCCTTTCCCAGCTGCATATGTGACTCCTGGGTGGTGCAGGAGGCAGCCTTGGTATCACTGCCCTGCAGCAGCATGGTTTCCCTACATGATGCAGCAAGATGTTGGCTAACACCTGGAGCTGAGGGAGGCTACAGCACATCTCCCTGCTCCTGGTCTTGGGAGAAGCCTCTCAGTTCCTGCATGAGGTGTCCTCTGTGTGCTAAAGGATGGGTGCAGCTTTGTCTCTCCAGCTGCATCACCGCACCCTCTGGGAGCTGTGCCCTGACATCCCAGTGCACTTGTCCTTGCAGAAGCACCTTGCTTTGTCCCAGCAAGGCAGCAGGCACTGTATAGAGCCTTGCAAAGAGTACAAGGTCAAGGTGTCCTTTGCCACAGCAGAGCTGCAGGGCAGTGCAGACTGTGGTATGTGCTAATAGCTGGGATTGGTGATTAGTACCTGGGGCAGAGATTTCACGGAGTTGCGCACTTTGCCGGTGGTGGGCCCCGGGTGACAGGAGAGGACCCAAGGGTGGAGCACATGCTCACGTAGGCAGCAAAGCTCCTGGGTGCAAACAAGCCTTTTGTGCACGGCCTCTTACCTGCAAGGTCTGTGTCACTGCAGAGGGGAGGAAGCTCTGAGCAGCTACTGGTGTTGCTGCTCAGAAACAGTCAGGTTGCTACTTGGACTGAGAGATGCTCACCTCGGGCTGAGAGATGTTCAACATGCTTTGTTTGACCCTCTACGGATCCAAGGCAGGTTCCTCAAAAGCACCTTGAGGGAGCAGCCCCTTGGGGCTGCTTTCTGACAGCGAAATAGTGAGCAACAAGTGACTGCTTTGGTCACGCTGTTTTCCCTAGAAAAAAGGCAGCTCTGGACCACACCTGGTCTCAGTTACTTCTGTCTGCACCTAGAACCTGCTGTCTGGCTCACTCCACAGGAGTTACCTGGATAAAACCTAATGGTCCCAATGAGTCCATGGTTTAAAGCACCATGATCACCAGCAAAGACCTCAGCCACGGCTTTGTGTCCAAGTTTTCTGTGGTAATCTAACAACAACCTGGAACTTTTCAGAAAAGATTGAGAAATACCTTGAAGTTCAGATTCTTTAGTCAGCAGTCCTTTCCAGGGCTGCCTTCTTAGGGACAAGTGTCTGCTTCTTCTGAGGTAATGTGTGTCTAGCACAGAGACCCATGCGTGTTTCAGCATGTAAGCAAGACCTGGCAGTCTTTCACACATGACAGTGACTCATCCTTGAGCAGGAGAGAGTGAGTCAGAAAGGGCAGTTGACAAGCTTTATTTATCACTCTCCTGTTATTTGGCCCGGGAGAATTTTACCCTGAAAAACCCACCCTGGTTAATGACAGGCAGAGCTGAGACTTGTATCATATGACTACTGGCCTTTTATTCCCATAGGCTTTGCACAGTTTCACATCAGGAAATCATGGCAGTTGGACATTTCTGTGAATTTTTTATTTTTAAAGGGGTTCTGAACATATCAGCTATATTGGAATAACTCACCTGAGCTGGGGTTACCCTAAAGAGAACACACTCAAATACCTCAGAGAGATGAAAAGAGCCTGGAGGGTTCTGTGCAAGAGCATTTGTAGAGTTCCCATTTACTTTCTTCTCTTAGGGCTGCTTTGCTCAGAGCCTAATTGAATGCTGCCAGCACAGCCCAGTGTCTTGACTGCCTTTTGATTATGGTTCTGCCACTCACAGGCTCCATATAGGGTGTGTCAGGCTTTCCTGTGTAAGTATCTATTTTCAGAAGTTATATGGCTCTGTTGTAGAAATACATGCCAAGCAGAAAGCTGGCAGGAAACGTTGCAACTCAGAAATGGAAAAAGAGGCAGAGAAAAGAAAAAAAAAATCTGCCTGATGATAATTAAGGAAACTCTGCCCTTTGGGGTTTGAGGCCTTACAGTTGGAAAAGAGGTGGCAGAGTAGCAAGGGTAGCCAGCTGAATTTGGGGTGACCATGATGTGTCATTGAGGTATGGAAAGAAGCAGAGTGAGCTCAAGTCCATTCTACTTGTGTTGCAGGTGGCTTTGGAGCAGCAACATGTGAAGACAGCACTTCCTGTGCTCAGCAAGTTCTCTGTGAGCCGGCATGGCAGGACCTGGAGGTCCTGCAGGTTCCTTGTCTTTGGTCTTTCTGGTTCAGTCCTGTTCTTCTTGTCTTGTTAGAGGCCAGTGCCTGATACTCATGGAATGCCCATTTCCTGTGCAGAAGAAACAGGACCAAACCAGAATTTCATCAGTAAAATTAAGAGACTTTGTCCAATTTTGCTTGGAATCATACAGATATTTTAGTAGTGTTAAGATCCAGTGACACCAGTGAACTAACACTTCTGTATGCATTAAGAAATATGGCTTTTGTTTCTTCCAGGTAACTGGGCTCTCACTGGGTGTTGCAGTGGTGAAAGATGCCATTGTGTTTCCTGGTCCCACCAGTGTTTCCTTTCTGCCCAGGCAGAAAATATTTTTCAATCCATCCATTTAATTCCCCTCTCGGATAGACAAAGCACTCCAAGACTCTTTGACAGAGCACTAAGGGTGCTTCTTACTGCTCCTGCTTATTCTGTGGCTTGTCTGCATTATCCTCTCAAAGCCAAAGCTGCACCTACCTAACCACATACCTACCTACCTACCAGCCAATCATCCTTCCACTCAGGGAGGACCAGTAGCAGCTTCTTTGTACAGACAGCAGCACCTCACCTCACTTGCTCTTCACCTGGGGATGGGTGTGTTGCTTGTGATGCCTTTTTACCTGCAGGTGTGCTGGGGGAAAGAGCAGCAGCCAAACTGGAAACTGCACGAGGCAGTGATTTGCAGTAGGAAGAGAGGTTGTCAGTCTGCATTTCCTTAAAATATGGATTTCCTTTCTGGATTTTACTGCTTCCAAATGTTGGTGATACGTTTTCCTGCTCTGGCTGGGACTAAGACCTTCATCATATGTAAACAAACTGCACTGGAAGCACCACGTACCAGTTACAGTTCCTGTGGATCAGACTAAACTGTACATGTTTGCAAGGAGATTTTTACAGCTTGAAACAGAGAACCCAGACTGCCATTTGCAGAATTTCAAGATGCTCTTACTCTAATTCTTTCTCCATGTGAAAGGGAGCATATCAAGGTTAAAAGAACAGACTCTCAGTATTCTGTCACCTGCCACAGCCTTTCTATTTGGAAGAGACACTGCTAATATAAATGTGTATTTCTTCCTGTGATCTTATTTTTTACAAAAGGATAAACAGAGTTTTTTCCCTTTCCTTGAATACAGGAGAAACAAACACAAACAAGCAGTTTCTGGACACATTCCCAAGTCTGCTAGTCCTGACAAGGTCTGACCTCAAAGGGGTCCCCTCTATGTGACTCCTTGCTTTTCTCTGTGCCATATCAAGCCAACACAAGCACATCAGTCATGACAACATCTGAGCAAGCAGGGAAGTCCCTGACTTTGTGAGGGAAATTGAAACTAGATCTTTGAGAGGGGGCTTTAATTGCTCATCTGCCTTTACTACATTACAAGAGGATAGTTATTCTTTCTACTGAACCTGGCAGAGTATGCATGACGTGTTTGTGACTGTAATGGGATGTGTGGGGATTGTGGATTAAAGCCTTGCCCCAAGACTGTTATTAGCATTTTTCAGTGTAATAACGAAGAGACAAAGGTGCACCATCTAATTTAGATGTTTCAGTAAGTCATCTCAATACAGCGCCCAGATCTCTGTATTGATTGGATCGGGAGACATGGTATTGCAGACCTGGATAGGCAGAGGATTGACCCACCCATCGCTCCTTTGTACTCATAAGCTATAAGAACTCTAACAGCTAAAGTGCTGTGATGGATGGAAAGCTGCAATTTAGAAGGAGGAAGGTGATGTGTGGAAGAGGATTATGCTCTACACGGAGAGAGGAGCAGCTCAGATGCACAGAATTCTGCCATGGACTGTGTGACAGCCAGGAGCAGAGGGAAGGCCAACACAGGTAGCATCATGGTGGGCACTTGCCACAGATCATCTGGACAAGAAGACAAAATAGATGAAGCCTTCTATAGACAATTGGAAGAAGTGTCACTGTTTCTAGCTCTGGCTTTTACAAGATATACTGCCTGACCTGAAATCTGCTGGGTAGGAAACTGGACAGAAGCAATCCAGATTTCTGGAGTGGGTCAGAGATAATTTCTTGACACAGGTGTTGGCCAGGCTGAGTAGGGAGACGCTCTGATTGATTTTCTGCCCACAGGCAAGGGAGGAATAGTTGGGGGTTTTATGGTGAATGGAAGCCTTGGAGACACCAAGAAGTGGTAGAATTTAAGATCATGAGAAAGCAGAGAAAGATGAGTAGTGGAACAATGACCCTGTGTTCAGAAGAGCAGGCTTTGTCTTGTTCAGGGAACTAGTAAGAAGTTTCTCATGGGATACTGCTGTGAAGAGTAAAGGGACACGTAGGGTTATGTGATCTTCAAGGACCATCTCCTCAAGGCCCAAGTATGATCCATTCTGTCACGCAGGAGGTTAAGTGTCCAGTGCAGCAGGCCAGCTTGGGTGTGCAGAGAAATACTGAGTGAACTCACACATAAAAAGAAAACACTTAATAGGGGGAAGCAGGGACGGGCAATCAAGGAGCAGTGCAAAACTACATGGGTAGGCAGGGATGGGATTAAGAAAGCCAAAGCTGGGCTTAAGATGATAGCTGGTGATGGTGGAACAGCAACTGAAAGGGCTTCTACAGTTACATTAATAACAAAAGGAAGACCAAGAAAATCTGGATCCACTGCTGAACAGGGAACATCTAATGGTGAAGGACACACAGAAGTTTGAGGTTTGCAGCATTTGATTTGCCTCAGCCTTTACTGGCAGAGTTTGCTCCCAGGCATCTATGTCTAATGGCAAGGTTTGGCAAAGAGAGGTGCTACCCACAGCTGAAGAGGGTGATGCTAAGATCACTTCAGTAAACTGGAAATACACAAATCCATGAGACCAGATAGGATGAAGCCCAGCTAGGCATAAGAAAGAAAACTCTCAACAGTGAGGGTTGTCGGCCACTAGAGCAAGTTGCCTGGAAAGCATCTCCAGTTTCTACTCTGGGAGGCTCTCCAAAGGCAGCTAGATGAGGCCTTGAGAAACCTTCTGTTTCATTAAGCAGAAGATTGCATGAGAGTCCTGCAGAGGTCCTTTCTAACTCACCTTTTTTTTTCTATGATTCTTGATAAACAATTGAATGTAAACTTAAGATCCCCTGGAAATGTGCCTTAAATTGTGCAATACTGAATGTAGCATGTCCTAAAAGCTACACAGTCCCAACATCACCCAGGAGACATGGGAATCTAAAGGAGAGGGTAGCAGTGATGGTCCAGGAACTGAAGTTGTTAGAAAGATCTCTGAACTGTGGTTGTGAGGATTAACAGGATTTAAACAGTGTTTTCTGCTGCTCCACTCTACTCTGTCACTCCTTAGGTGTGCTCTGGGACTCTCTGTAGTGAACCTCCTAGTGTTCACTCAGTGTGTTGGTGCCACACTCTCCAAGGACTTCATGACCCCCTAACAGATCTCTCTCAGATCAGCCCCTAACAGGTCTCTCTAACAAGAACCCTGTATGGGCTGACACCTTCCTGAAGCCTGAGTAACACTGACATGACCAGCTGTGGCAGCTCACAGCAGATCTGCTCGTGTTTCACAGAGCTGGCAGAGCTTACAGTAGCACCACAATGCAGTGGAGGTCTTGCCACTTAGGAGCTACCAGTAGACAAGCTCTCTGAAACACGCCCCAAGCAGACCCTGGTTTTCTTGCTGTGCTTTTACCCTTGTCCCTGAAAAGCTGCTGGTTCAGCAGGTTCAGACCCACAGAAGGGCTACTGTAACTACCTCAGGTTTAATTTAGGTTTAATCAGTGTTTTGGACATGTTGACATTTGCTGTTTCAACACTGTTTCGAAGAGTTCTGTTGAAGGCTACTTCATCCTCTGGAGACTTCTGGTTGGAAGCACAAGCAGATTTTCCAGGCCTGTAGCAGCAGACTGTGTATCTGGACAAGAGACATTCCATCCCCTGCTGACTGAGTACATGGAGCTATGAATGTCCTGGAGCAAAACTCAGAAAACTTCTGAAGCTTTTCTGTGGATGATGAAATTTTGGGGAGTAAAGCCCTACAAGAACCCAGCTTAGTTTTGCAGTAAGGGTGTAATTTTGAACAGGACAAAGTTGCACATACCTATTAGCAATGAAATAGACAATTTAGATAATCTATTTAAACTGTAGCCCTTCTGCTTTCTGTTGAGTCTGAACTATAGTCTAGTGGCAGTCCAAATGTCAGTCCCCTGTATGACCTTTCAGAAGTCATGTGACTATGGAAAGGT
This sequence comes from Formicarius rufipectus, assembly GCA_013399695.1. Taxonomy (NCBI): domain Eukaryota; kingdom Metazoa; phylum Chordata; class Aves; order Passeriformes; family Formicariidae; genus Formicarius; species Formicarius rufipectus. Next base: position 1,154,574 of record VXAU01000527.1, on the reverse strand, counting down.
GAGAAACCTTACCGAGAGCATCTCTGTATTAAAATAATGGGTTTCTGTGTGATTTTAAGTGTTCATTTCCAATCAGGGCTCTATTGCTGTCTTACTGTCCCCTTGGCATGAGTAGAATTAACATAGAATCATAGAACTATATTATTTTTTAGCTTTATACCTCCCCTTCACAATCAGAAACACTTGAGTATTGTGACTAGAATACCACTCAAGAGGGGACATTCTGTTCAAAGGAGGGAAAATTGATATACAACACTAAGCAGAGAATTGTAGCAAAGCAGAGAAGTCCTGTAAAAGTCCAGGATTCCAGCTTTAATATCAAGAGTAATTTACTGCTTAAGTGGTCTTACATGTAATACAATAAGCACTGATGGATAAGAATGGTTTCTGTATATTTTTCTTTTTTAATTGGAAAAGATCACTGAAAGATTCCTTTCAAAATAAACATCACTGGTCCTGGGAGAGCAAAACATATGAGCTGGCTCTGTGTTCTGGATTTCTCCATAATCTAATTTAAAACAGAACAAAGAAAAAAAGGAATCAGTGAAATAGTGGCTTCACAGAGTAAAAGAACTTTAAGAGTAAAACAATTCCAGTGTTAAGAGGTCATTTACAAACACCATTACTAATGCCAAAACACTGGTTTATCTTTTCAATGAGTTCTAGATATTAGTGTCAGTTACATTGAAAATTAGAAACTTGTCAATCATCCAAGCCAAACTTGTCCCTGATGAATTAATATCAATGGACTCACATGCCAGGAGTGTAGCCCTTTCAGTACCCATCAGTCTAGTATCAAATTGATATTTAATTGGTCCGGTTTGCAGAACTGACTCCTGACTCTCACTCAATCCACCCACTATGACAAAACATCAGCATTATGGACCTGTCACATCTTTTTCTCCCCTAACTGTCCCAAGTACCCACAGACCTTCCCATCCAAACTGGTGAGACACATTCAGGTAAAACACACCACTTGGTTTAGCCCAACTCTCTTTGTTATGCTTCTGCTTGTCAATGAGATCAGCCGTTTATATGTTTTAGGTCACTTGGGCAATCCATAAACCTCTTCTAGGGGTAGAAAGCATGGCTGAAAATGCCAAGTGGGGCTCTGTGAGAGGGGGCTGCTGAAGACACTCTGTGGCTGCAAGGAGAGGAGAGAGAGAAGAGTCTATATGGCTGGTCATTTTTCCTGGTATCTTCACGGCTCTGAGAACGTTGGCAGATGTTGGATATGGAGCACTGCTACTCACAGTGTACTCACAAGTGGGTCCCAGCTTCTCAGTGTCATCATCTTGGAGGGACAGAGAGGAGCCCTATGAGAACTGCTGAAGTCACACATACTTTTTGCCTTTCAGAGGAAGACAAGGGCCCTGTCTGGAAAGTGCCAGTACGAGACAGTCAGTGGAAGGTACTTTGAGTGAACAGCATGGAGTTATTTTGGTCTCACACAATGCAGTACCTTTGCTATTTATCCCTGGGTGTCTTTTCCAGCACTGTGTTTATTTATACTCACACAACTATAGCCCCCTCAGTGACAATGTCAGTAATTCTCAACTGGCATTTGTAGTGATGAGCAAAAGGCAGGAGCTGGTCCCCATCCAGAGTGGCAGTGTCCAGTGACAATGGCAGTATATCACAGAGAACTTAGGAATTCTTGGCTTGCCTTCACCTGGAAAAGGAATGGAAGGAGGGAGATGGAGCTCAAAAAGGCAAGATGCAAAGGCATCTTCTCGAAGGCTTAGTGGTTTTGCAAAGAGAATTAAAAATGTTTTACAAGGAATCAAGTAGGTTTATAGTGAATTTGGAGATCTACGTATGTCAAGAGCTTCTCATCTTTACAAGGCAAAGCTGTTAGCACTGCACTTTTTAAAGTTACTTCCTGAGGTATCCCAGCACCACTCACTCCATTCATGTTCTAGTGATGGTATTCCAGTTTGGGAAAAGGGAAATTAATTGTGGCCCAAAATATGTCACTTTACTGTCTTTAGGAAAGAAGTGATTCTGTGAGAGAACAGATTCAACATACTCAGCTATTATTTCCATCAAAGAAATGAGCTGGTCCTTTTGATGAGCTCTGAATAATGAAACTTGATTTGTTTGAGTAGAGCATTTGAAAGGTTTAACAACATCCTATTTGATGATATTATGCAATAATCAAGGCACACACAGCATCTGGACCTGCATGTTCTGTTGGCAAGTGTGCTTGCCTGTTCAGAGGGGCACAAATTTCCTGGCACTGATGAGAATGATACCTCAGGGCTTTTTGAGGATTAAGCCTTGGTTCCCTGTGTTGACATTCTCCATAAAGGTCAGTTAGCATTTCCCATGTCCACTGTCAAACTCACTGAGCCCCTCTCCTTTGCTAAAAATGATTCAGGCCTTGGAATATGCCCTTGACTAAGGAGCTATTTTGGTTTCAGAACCAGTTGTTCTCTGGTGCAAATCGTTGTAGCTCTGATTTAAGCCAAAGGAGGTGAGTTTGGCTTTGGTAAACCCTTCTAGCAGAAGCACAACTTATATCCACAAGAGAGTGCTTTGAGTGGTAGATCTGATTCCAGCTCCCTGCACGAAAGGATGTAGAGTGGCAGAGGCTGCTTGGCTGATGGGGTGGTACCAGTACAAGGCTTCAGCTGTCATGACTATGGGTGTTTCTTTTACAGTCATGATGGAAAAGGTTAGTTTGGCAAATCCTTCGAGTGTTGGCCAGGCCTGAGGACCTGGCTGTATATTTAGATGTCCCTTACTGTCATGATCTGTGTGTTGAAAGATCTGTGGGCTCTTCTGTTTAGCAGTATCTCCTTGATTGAGCCACCCTCTCCATTGTCTCCCTGTCCTCTGTGCCTTCCCAGTGTGCCAGCTGCAGTGCCTGGTAAAACCTGTGCCTCCCTCCCAGGCAGATCTGCCCTCCCTACAGTGTTAATGCTACCAGCAGATGAACAGCAATCCCTGTACCCCCAGCTCCACTCCATGCCATCTGTGACATCTCATCTCTCTCTTCCTTCATGGTCAAAGAAATCTCTCTCTTGGTCCATGTCTCTATGTAACAATATAGGAAAGACAACCAAAAAATGTGAGAGGGCTTTAATTAATCACATCTCCATTGTATATCTGGATAACTTGAGGCCAGCAATATCTGGTGGGTAGCCCAAAGTCATAAAGACAGTCTATGTCAGAACCTGCATTTATATCCAGTTTTTCTGAATCCCAGACCCTTATCTTTGTCATTAGAGCACCTATAACAGATCTTTTCTACACTTCCCCTTCATATTTAACAGCTTCAGTCATGAACTCTTTATTATGTACTCAGATGCAGTCTGACAAATCCATGTTTTCCCTTTACTAAATCAGTGACAGCATATACTTCTGATGAAATTTGGCTTCTTCAGCTAATGGACCATCAAAGCTTTTTCTATTGCTGCATTTTCCTTAGCTCTAGAAATCAGCTCTGAGACAAGTCCACTTGTGTGACATCTGCTGATAAACCGGGATCATGAATATAAAATCCAGACTTCTTACATCAGTCCAAACATACCAGACATTCTCTAGGTCAGTATTTGGGAAAAACTATCACAGGCAGCTTATGGGGCAGGAGTGGATTTCATACATATGACTTATACTCTAGTTTTAGCATAGGGATATCTGAAGCATGTATCAGTGACTCATTTGCTAAAATATTGAATCTTGAAGCAAAGAAATTATCTTGCTCATTGTGTTTCTGTGCTTTCTAGTACATGTCATGGAAAAAACTGGCTGTCATGCCAGACTTTGCCTCCAAGGAAGGTCATATTCCTTTAGCACCTGTTGATTAACACAATACCTGCAACTCCCTTCCTTACTTTTAATTATTAAGCATGATTGAAACCTCTGTGGGTATTTCTAATAGTAGCTGGAATGCTAAGATAGTAGATATTTACCTGTTCTGGCCTGCTGGGCCAGAAGAACCCAGAAGTAGTAATTTGTTTACATTAAGATTCCCATTCTGATGAAGTGTGCCCCAGAAGACTCCACAGCTGGAGGGTGCTATATCTTCTGATCCTGATGAGTACTGTGCTGCTCTTCCAGACCTCCTCAGGGCTGGCTAGTTTTTGACATTTTGGTCTCTCAGGACCTTTTCTAGTACAGAGATAATGCAAAACCTCTTACACCCAGGAGGAAATGTCAGCTACATGGGATTGGGTGACAGTGACAGACTGGAGTGGAAGTGTTGTGGATGGTGGGAGACTCTGATGGGTCATGGTTCTGTGGCAAATAACAGGTTGAAAACAATGTATGAGCCACCCATCGGAATTGCATGGAGCTAGATGGCACCTCCCAAGCCTGGGTTTCTCTCCAAGGCCCTGTAGTGCAGAGGTAGCTGTCCCATGGATCATGGTGCAGGAGGGCAGAAGGAAAGGGGACATGGTGTGGAACCTGGACTATGTGTGCTATGAGCTTGTCTGCAGGGCAGTTTAGGCAAAAAGGTCTATCAAGATCCATCAAGTCACAGGATCTGATGGATTGGATTGGGCTGGTGAAGACACACAGGGAACCCAGAGTAACCATGTCCTTGTGGTTGCTGCATGTCAGCATCCCCTCATGTCAGTAAAGTTGATGTGAAGAATATGTGTCTCAAGGCAGTTAATCAGCTCTGTCCCACCCTGAGGTGTGTTGTAGCAGAAACACAGGATTTCAGCAATGCTGTTCAAGGTTCAGGGGCTTTTCAAGAGAATTGTCAATGTAGGCCAATGCTGTTTGCACAAATTGAAAACAAAACACCACATCAACCTTGCAGTTCTGTTATTCAAAAGAAAATTTGTTAGCAGGATATGTACACTTGTTAAATTAGAATGTTTATTAGTTGCTCATTTACTCCTTCGAATTTGAGAGGAAGTTTTCTCTTTCTCTTGTTTCCCAATCTGGTTCTGTCTGGCAAAGCTGATAAAAATCTCACTTTTAAACTGCAATTTCTCCTCCTGTTTTTAGTAGACTTGATGGCTGCAAATCAAAGGTGACCACAAAGGGAGTGGCTAAAGTGTCATTGTTGTACAGGCTGATGATTATTAGTCATGGTATATATTGGGAAAGGCTTTTCATAATTTTATATGCCATTAAAAATAGTTTGGTTTTGGTCCGAGTCCACTAAATTGCTGTTTCAGCTGGATATTTGTTGCAGCTTGCTGCATTACAAAATCTTGGGTCATCTGGATAGTATTTCTGTAGCAGGGGTGAGAAGTCATGGTAGTAGCTCTAAAGCTTTATTAGGAAGAAAGTTCTATGGTTACTGTTTAGCATGGGATAGGCTAGGAAGGGAAGATATGTTATTTATTAGAAATGCCAACACTGTAATTTTATTCTTTTTTTGGACATCCTTTCTACTTATATAATTTATAAAGTCCCTATCAGTAGGGGCTTTATGTAAAATATTATAGGCAAAAAACTGTATGGGAACATCCCTCTTCTAGCTTTCCCTTCCAAAGGAAAACATATAAGCTGAAATGCTGCATGCATGTGGCTGTGGAACTGGACATGCTTAGAGGTCTCTGAAATACTTCTGACGCTGCTATAAATATACATCACTAACAACTTGCATTACTGGCAACATTGTTGTCTATGGTACTCATTTCAAAAATAATGGTTTTGTGTAATTCTCAGCGATACAAACATAACCTCTGTAATGAAAACTGGTTCAAAAAGGGACTGAAGACCTCATTGTTCAGTCGAATACATAATCTGCTGACTGCTCTGTTCAATTTGGGCTTCAGACTGTAAACTCCTGGGTCAGGTTTTTTATAATCTTGGTGTGAGCTGACTGATTGAAGCACAGACAATGGAAGGGCAAGCCAAAGGCTCCAGATCTTACTGGCATATTGTTATATCAGATTCCCACTTCTAATTTACTGGAAAAAAATACATGTTTAACTCATAAGATAGGGAATAAGAGCTCAAAACTGTGATTTTAATGGGGACAGGTGGTAGCTTGAATCTCCAGCACCTGGAAACAGACAGCCAAGAGATGTGAACCAGCTGATCCTCGCTGGGTAGTGCTGATTCACAGACCTGTCCCTCACTCAGACCATCAGTGCTGCAGCTCCCCAATTCCAACTAAGAAAGATGTCCCATAGAATAAAGAAGAGAGAGACAACCCAGCCCTTTCTGATTAAAGCAGAGATGGGCATCTCTGCTTTTTCCCTCTGTGGCAGCATTTTCCACCAGCATTTTCCCTCTGTACTAGTGATGTGGTCTTGGATCCTGTTTTGCTTCTGGAGGTTTAAGGAACTTCCCACCTTGGGGTGAGAGTGGGGAAGGCAAGGTGTGGCTTGCACTACACTAGAATTTTTCTGTTAAACTGCTTTATAGTTAAACAAACAACAAAAAATGCAGTCACGGAGACCTAAACTGATGATATATGTTTCATTTTGAAAATTGTGGCAGATTTAACCCTTTTCTAATTCTGCATTTAGAGAAAATATTGAATTAAGTGATTTTTTTATTGTAATTTAGGCTGACTCAAATTATTGGTATGAAACAGCTTGATTTAATCCAAGCTTTTTTTATGTCTGCCCTCTGAAAAATGTTATTTGTCTTATTTATTCAACTAATTCAAACTAGGAAATCTGCCAAATTCTTGAAAATTCTCCAGTGACAGGAAATTATTATACTGTGACTTCTCTAAGACTAATGGTGTTTTTATTTAGCCTGCTCGTAGCTTTGTTAGAGGACAAACTCTAGCTTGTAGTATTGACTGATGGTTTCTTTGGCACTGGGTTAACTTTGGCATGTTTGAGGTACTGAGACTCTCCTGTCACAAAAGCAGGCAATGACACACAGCTCATTCTAAGGACAATTCTTTGATGTCTTTTATGACCCAAACAGGAGAGAACTGGCCTCACCCACAGGCCGGCCTGTACTTATCCAAGCTGCTTGCTCCATCAGAACTTTCCCTGATGTAACGGGCTGTGTGAAGGACACTATGTTCCTTGCCCTTCCGCCGGCCTTTTTTCCATGCTGGCAAAAGCACAGGCTTGAGTGTGGCTGCAGCAATGTTCTCATCTCTGCAGCTTTCAGGTTGAAGGGGGTCCCTCATGGCCCATGGACTCATGACATTATCATTAAAAAATCACTTTTGAGTCTATGTTGACACACAGACCTTAAATACATGGCCTTAAGTAACACTTGACCAGCATATTCATTCTAACTATGGCAGATTTCTGCTTATGAAATGACAATAAAAAGAGAGTTTGGACTCGTAATACCACTTGGTGGCAGCAGGATTTTTAATGTCCTGCTCCAACGTAGCTAGTGAAGTCCTATTTAAGTGGCTGTCTTTTCTCCTAATCCTATTTGTAACTTCTCAGGTATAATTTGTAAATGCTTACCACTATCTTAGGTAGTTTACATAGTTTATAGCATTATTTTTTAACTGCATTGAATTTACCTTGAGGCAAAGCAGATGATCAACTATTGCCAGCTACTTCTCTAAGCTTAGTCTTCAAAACTACAGGAGACTCATATTGAGTTTTTTGGTGTGTTTCTATATCTTCTAGCTCACTGGTGTGAATTTCTGGCTTGTAGTTCCAAATTTGGAAAAACAATAGGAATAATCAGTAAGATGTATGGTTTGCTCTGCATTTGAGTGGGTAGATCCATCCAGTGTAATGTCCCTGTTTTTTCCCCTTGCACATGAACATCATGTAGTGAAAGCTTCATTTTCAGGTTACACAGAAAAAGTATTTGCACCAAAGTATCCACACATCAAGTGTGCACACAAGAATGGCACCTGTAACAAGGCATTTCCACAGCATAATTTCTGCTTGAACAGGCAGTTGGATGACTGGAATGAATCTCTGATGGTGAGTGATGACTCCATCAATGTTTGAATGAACAACTCTCAGAATACAAGAACTGCAGACAAGCAGAGTTGCATTTTCACAGGAACTGCCTGTGAACGTTGCCTGTGCTTGCATCCCCAAAGTGATGGAGGCCTGCAGTTCGTTATTCAGTGCAGAATATAACCAGTGTTTCATTAAAAAAGGGCTTCATCGTAAACAACTTCCCCAAACAGATTATTTTGTGTTAGGACTGTCTGATTAGGATTCCACTACTTATCTAGAGAGTTGCTCTTGTGAAGTGATCCTGATTGAGAGAAGCTGTAAAACAGGTGTAAAAAATCCCAAATGACATGAAAGAGGTCATGACCCCATGATGGGGTCAACACTTCACCACTGATTATAGCACAAGAACTCAGGATTGCCAGCTGAAATGTTAAGACCCTTTAAAAAACGTTTTCATTTGCTACCCAACCAAATTGTGATACACCTCAAAGCACCAGATGCTGTGGATCTTCAAAGCATACATAGATCAAAACATGATTAAACAGATAAAAGGTCTGCCAGTGAGTAGGAGCCTTTAGCTGGTGAATCCTTAAGTTGCAGATTGCTAGAAGCTAGGAGGGCACATCTATTTTTACCTTGCTTACCCCCTGATCAGTCATGCATCTTTGAGTGGTGTGTTGGCAGGGGAAGATGTTCAGAGCAAAATAGCTGCTCGCAGCATCCCGTTGATGAGAGACTTCCTCAAGTGGTGGTGGCTTCTGGATCTTTGTGCTCAATATCCTTGGATTTTCCCTCTGCTAATTTCTGGGCAGATTTTCTAAGTGACAGTATTTGTGCTTTCCACTGTCCTCACATATCAAGAACTGTACCAGGCACAGATCCTGGGATGGTAACTGAGAAAACCATGGGGTCTCTGCCACTTACTCAGGGATTGAGGCTCAGCTGTGAAGTGCTATCTCTGGACAGCATTGATGTGATTTAATAGATACCCTTTCTTCTCAGAAAGTTCCTTCCACAGCTTTTTCAATTACCATTTATTGATAAACGTCATGAAAACAATGCGAGAAAATAATTAGAAAAGACGCAAACAGCGAAAAAAACACCCCCAAACCAACCAACCAAACCCCAAACAACAAAAAGGCAAAAAAACCGTGGAAAACCAGCCTGGCCCTTGAGAGCAGTGCAGCTCCTCGACGATTTCATTTCCTTGGGTGCCCTCTTGTGTCCACTCCTAGTGTAGCAAAATGCGTTTGGAGTAACATGGAAAAAAGTATCCACTTGCTATCACCTTATAAGGCTAATTAATTTCGAAATTCTTTGTTCCCCTATCCTAGTATCCCTATGACTTCATTTCTAAAGAATCCAAGTGCAAATTTGCAGGTTGAATTCATAGTTTATGCCCTATCTTGGACAGTCCAAAACCAAAGAAGGATTCCTCTGCTTGTGTTCTGCTGCAAGTTATGCGCACTTTCAAACTCCTTGAGAGACTTCATCAACACTCCAAGGCATGATTTTAAGAGGAACAATTCCAGCTGAAACGCCAGAGAGCTGAGGATGCTAACAGCAGCTGACCAAATCAAGGAGTTAAACTTTGTGCCTCCAACTGAAAGTATTTCCCACATGGACTGGCATGTTGGGATGCTCAGTTCCCAGAGGGTTGAATTATGACCAAAAAACCAGAGAGTCTTTTCTGTCATATGACACTGAAGTATCTGCTTCAAGTCATTATATTCATAGAAGAGGATCCATCTCTTATGGAAGTACAGTAACATGTCATCAACTTATTCTAGTATATTCCCTGCTGTGCTGCTCAGCATTTTCGGGAGCAGAGTAGGATTCCCTCATGCTCCAGTCTGGATTTGTACAGCAGATTTGCATTCTTTCTGCTGTTGTAAGTGCAGTAGAAAAATATTCTAATTATCAAGCCAATCAGAACAGTTCCTCTCTTTGAAACCTCAACTACTGAATGCCAAAAATACACACTCACAAGTGAATTATATTCAAGGCAAGCAGAAAGGAAATCGATTGCTCTGGGCTAACAGACATCCCGATCACCACTTTTTGGCACACTCAGGATTGAAGATAAGAGGTGTTAAATGTGAGAGTATGTGAAATGGAAAACAGATCCTTTCCTTCTCTTAACTAAAAGGGCAAAATAATGCAGGGAATGGAGTTTTTTCAATACAAATTTTTAAATGATCAACTCTCAGTCTTCAGTCAATTTACTGAAAGGTTATTATTTTGGTAGGCTAAGTGAAATCAGTTCATAGAATCATACAGTCACAGAATGGTTCGGGTTGGAAGGGACCTTAAAGATTATCCAGTTCCAGCTCCACTTCCATGGGCAGGAACATGTTCCACTAGACCAGGTTGCTCTAAGCCCTGTCCAATCTGGCCTTGAAGATGTTCAGGGATGGGGCATCCACAACTTCTCTGGGCAAGCTCTTCCAGTGCACCATTCTCTGAGTAAAAAAATATCTTCCTAATACCTAGCCTAACCCTAATTTTTGTTTTGTTTAGTTTGAAGCCATTCCTCCCTTGTCTAGTCACTACATGCTCTTGTAAATAGTCTCTCTTCATCTTTCTTGTAGGTTGCCTTCAGTTCTGGGTTATTCATTCAGCAGATTCAATGTTATCGGTCAAAAAAGGTTTAGTTAACCCTCTTGCAAGCAGAAGGAGTAGAGAACATAAAGAGATGAAAAATTACTTATATTTTGGCTCGTAGAAAATGGTCCTACAGAAATGTTTTAAATATTTAAGAGACATTGTATATGAAAGCTTTCATGAGCGGGAAGCACAGGACTGAAGTCTCAGGACTGGAAACCCATTTTCTTTCATCAGCACTAACCTCACCTTATAAGAAGATAACAATTAAAACACACATCCTTTTTCAGTATGACGTTAAATGAGCTCTTTTTTGGACAGCAGCTTTACAGTATGCTCTCACGAGGGCCCTCTGGTGCTCACATTCAAACACTCCAAAACAGCACAAGTAATTTTCAGAGAGATATAAAATGTTAGTCCTTATGGATCCGGAGCTCTACCTAAGTAAGGTAAGAAGAAACTTTTTAATGGAAAGGTATTTCAAAACTGCTTGCTGCAGAATTTGTGTTCATGCTGGCCTCTGTCAGAGGCTATCAGCAATTGTTTATAAGGGATATAATTTCCCCCTGATATTATCTACATGGTGTATAATTTTGTGAGATCATGCTTGGCTACTGTGGCACTTGTTACCTGACCAGCAGCAGGAGGAACTTCAGGAAGGAAACATACTCCAGATGCAGAAGGAATCTGAAGAAACCCCAAGTTTTTATTTTCACAAATGCATCCCTCAGAATAGAATAAAAAGAAAGAAGACAAACTGTATATATAGCGACATAATCTCCCTTCAACAATGCTGTTTTTCTTTCTCAAAGGCCCAGAATCTGCAAATTTTTCAATATATGACATAATTTCTGGCCTATGGAATACTTGGATTTCTGGACAGAACAATGTAGCTTTAGGATGTGTCCCAGAGTGCCTCTAAATGGGCAAATCATTTTGTGCCATGTTTCTGGTAAGTTCAGATAGATCTGTACCTGATACCTGGCTGCACCTGAGTCATTTGGCAGAAGAGAGATACTGACAGTGAGGAGGCTGTAAGAAGGTGAAAGTTTCTGTTTCTGCATTAACTCCGTATTTCAAAATCTGACAGATGGAAGTCTGTGCAAACATCCAGTGACAGTAGCTATTCTGCTCATCTTCCTTCCCATCTGTGTTGTGTTGCTGATTTACTCCATGTGGGTTGAGTGCTAAAGTGAGCAATAACTTGGATGAGAACAGAGTTCTTTGACTGAGGAACTAATGCTAATTAGGACATAGACCTGTTGGAGCAAGTCCAGAAGAGGATGATGAGAGGGAGGGAGCATCTCTCCTGTGAGGAAAGGCTGGGAAAATTGGGACTGTTCAGCCTGGGAAAGAGATAGCTTTGGGGTGACATAATTGTGATCTTCCAGTACCTTAAGGGAGCCTGCGGGAAAGATGGAGAGGGACTTTTGACAAGAACATGTAGTGACAGGACAAGGTGTAATAGCTTGAAACTGAGAGTAGGTTTAGATTAGATATTAGCAAAAAAATTCTTTTCTTTGAGAGTGGTGAGACCCTGGCACAGGTTGCCCAGAGCAGCTGTGGATGCCCTATCCATGGAAGTGTCCAAAGCCAGGCTGGATGGGGCTTGGAGCATCCTTATCCAGTGGAAGGTGTCCCTGCCCATGGCAGGGGGTTAGAACTAGGTGGCCTTTCAGGTCCCTTCCAGCCCAAATCATTCTGTGATTCTACAATAATAAACAAAAGAGTTCTAAGAGCACTAGACCTCAGCGCTGCAGGGCTCAAAGGCCTTCGCTGAAACTGATCCACCGGGCTTCTCCCAACTTTTATTTCAGCATTACAGAACGGCCGATTAGATTGGATTGATGACCTCGACTGACGCCCAGAGCCTAGTGAGGCACTGGATAGCTTTGCCCGGGGAAGCCGCGGCTGCCCCATCCCTGGAGGTGTTCCAAGGTCAGCCTGGATGGGGCTCTGGTCTGGTGGAAGGCGTAGGCTCTGGTCAGGCAGCCCGCTCTGGTGAAAGGAGCGGGGGGCTGTAACCGGGACCGGGTGAGGCGAGCGAGTGGGACACGCCGGGGGCGCTCCCTGAGGGGACGCGGGGCCGGGGCGGGCCATGAGGGATGGGGGGCCGTGGTGCTCCTTGAAGGGACGCGGGGCCGGGGTGGGCCATGAGTGACACAGGATCGGGGGCTCTCCCTGAAGGGACGCGGGGGTGTGGTGCTGAGGGGATGCGGGGCCAGGGGCGGNGGGACAGGCCGAGGGTGCTCCCTGAAGGGACGGGGTCCCCGGACGCGGGTCTGGGGTGGGCGGTGGGGGACAGGCCGACGGTGCTCCCTGAAGGGACGCGTGTCCGGGTTGGGCGAGGGGGACAAGCCAAACGTGTTCCTCGAAGGGACGCGAGGCCGGGGACGCCCCTAGAATGGACGCGGGGTCCGGGTTGGGCGAGGGGGACAAGCCAAACGTGTTCCCCGAAGGGACGCGGGGCCGGGGACGCCCCTAGAATGGACGCGGGGTCCGGGCTGGGCGAGGGGGACAAGCCAAACGTGTTCCCCGAAGGGACGCGGGGCCGGGGACGCCCCTAGAAGGGACGCGGCTCCGGGTTGGGCGCTGAGGGCGAAACCTCGCGAGAGCGGGCGGGCCGCGCTCCTCCCCGAGCCGGGGCCGGCGAGCGAGGCCTGTGCCGAGCCCGGTC
>VXAU01000527.1:1056438-1141394 GCA_013399695.1 Formicarius rufipectus | reverse complement strand
AGGCGGCCGCCGAGCCCCGTCCCGGTGCTCGGGGCAGGATGCCGGGCGGGCGAGTGTGCGGCGCCTGCGGGTGCGCGGAGATCGAGGTGGACGCGGCGCGGGGGGATGCGGTGTGCACGGGCTGCGGGTCGGTGCTGGAGGACAACATCATCGTGTCCGAGGTGCAGTTCGTGGAGAACAGCGGCGGCGGCTCCTCCGCCGTGGGGCAGTTCGTGTCGCTGGACGGTGAGTGAGGCCGGGCCGGGCCGGGGGCGGTGTGTGGGGAGGGGGTNGGGCGGTGTGTGGGGAGGGGGTGTCGGAGGGCCGGGAATGGGTGTGGGGGATAAGGGGCGGTGTGTGGAGAGAGGGGTGAGGGCACAGGGACGTGGCATGGGGAACGGGGTGCTGTACGGGGACGGGGTGGGTGCTGAACGGGCTGTGGCATCGTGGGAGCAGGGACAGGGCACAGGCGTGAGCGGCCCAGTGGAACAGGACCCGGGTATGTTGATCGGCAGCAGCTGAGCTGAGCCGGAGTGTGCCCAGCTGGCCAAGAACGCCTGTGGCATCCTGACTTGGATCAGGAATAGTGTGCCCAGCAGGACCAGACCAGTGATTGTCCCTCTGTGCTGGGCGCTGCTGAGGCCACACCTTGAGTGCTGTGTCCAGTTTTGGCTCCTCAGTTCAGGAAAGATACTGAGGGGCTGGAGTGAGTCCGGAGAAGGGCAGCAAAGCCAGTGAAGGGTCTGGAGCACAAGTCCCATGAGGAGCGGCTGAGGGAACTGGGGGTGTTTAGCCTGGAGGAAAGGAGGTTCTGGGGGGAGCCTGTTGCTCTCTACAGCTCCCTGAAAGCAGGGTGTAGCCAGGTGTGGCTCTGCCTCTCCTTCCAGGCAAACAGTGACAGGATGAGAGGACATAGCCTTAAGGTGGACATAAGCTGCACCAGAGGAGCTTTAAATTGGACATGAAGAAGAAATTCTTCACAGGAAGGGTGATTAGGCATTGAATGGAACGGGCTGCACAGGGTGGAGTCACTGACACTGGAGGTGTGTAAGGAAAGGCTGGACATGGCACTCGGTGCTGTGGTCTGGTTGTCACGGGGGTGTGGGGTCGTAGGTTGCGCTCGGTGACCTCAGGTCTTTTCCAACCTAATCAATTTTGTGATTCTGTGGGTTCAGGGACAGTGGTGAGCGGGCTCTGAGTAGTGTAGGGACAGGGGAATGCTGTGTCAAAGGGTGGGGATGCTGCATGGAGACGCGTGTGCTGGGAGATAAGGACAGTGTATAGGGGAAAGAATGCTGTGCGATGGGGGTACAGGGTTGGTGCATGCGGGACAGGGTGCTGTGCAAAGGAGTGTGAAGGATGGACTGTGGAAAAGTGTGTTGTGAATGGAGGGATATGGATGGAACATGAGGGAGCTCTTGCTGCACAGAGTGGAAATTGGAGAGTCAGTGTGTGGGGAGGAGTGCTGTGTGCTGTGCAAGGTGAGACAGAAATGGGGTAGGGCAGGCTGGGATGAATGGGGGGAAAGCTGTGCAGGATGGCAGAGGTGCCCTGGGTGTGACAGAGTTAGTGCGTGAGGGATTGGCTTTCTGCACGGTGTGGGACAGGTGTGTGAAGAGGTTTGGGGCTCTCTGTGGAAGGATTGAGTGTACATGGAATGAGGAGGTAGATGAAACTGTTTGGGGTAGAGGACAGGAGGGGTTGGGTGTTTCATGGATAGAGGGAATAAGTGGAGACACACAGAGTGATGAGGGAGAAAGAGGATGGAAGTGAAGGGTCAGGAGTTCCCTTCAAGTCAATAGATGGGCTGGGGTGTTTGTGTGAATGCTCTGGAGGATAAGACATGGAAGAAAGCCACGTGAAGAAGGCAGTGTTTGGAAGGGGAGAGACGAAAATGGGTACGGGGAATGTGTGTAAGGAGTAAGAAACAAACAAAAGCACTGGAACTTAGCAGTGAAACAAGAGGGTACTGATGGGTTGTATGACTATGGGAAAGAAGAAGGAATTGTGGCTGAGAATGCAGCACTGTATACTGGAGTTTGGGAATTTACTGTAGGCTTGGATTTGTCTGATGCCATTTCTATCTTCCAACTCAGGGTGCTGGCATTAATTTTTTTATAGCTTATGAGCAGCTCTTATATCCTTCTCTTTTTCCTGTTGTGATGTGGAGACTGCATTTTTAGGGCTTGTACTGCTTTTTCCCTCCCACCCAAAATTATGCAGGACAGATGGCATCCATGCTAGAGCACATTTTGGGATGCCTTTATCCTACCAAAAAACATCAAAAGGAAAAGAGAGAACTGCACCTACTGGGGCTTTTTTTCTTCTTCTTCTGTATGAATTGCACAGTACTTGCTAAGTTCTTTTATGGGACCCTTTCTCTTTTGTGTAAGCCCTGAGATGTTGCTGTTGGTGCTTTTTTTTTTTATGGATGGTACATTAATTTTTTTATCTTGTATAGCTAATTACCTGTTTTATTGCCTGTTTTATGTTACCTGAAAAAATAAATTCTAGTGCCTATGAAGTGGGATGATCACCCTGAAGATAGGTGGCTGTTTAAAAATGAAAATGTAATTGCAGTACACTCTAGCATGGTCATGGTGGCTTTTTTTGGATGATACAAGGTGTTGTTGCAGGAGCTTCACTGGGTGTTCATATGCATGTGCATTGATGTACTTTGGTGAAGTGATGTTTGTGGAAACGACACAACAGGAATTTTAGATCAAAACTGTTTGTAGATTTGTGAAGTTACTGCAAAGATGGGTGAGGTTGGGGCAGTGTGAGGGAGGTGAGGCACTGCAACAGATGTGCCCAGGGGTGTTCACAGCCAGGTTGGATGGAGCTTGGAGCACTTGATCTAGTGGAAGGTGTCCCTGCCCATCTCAGACTGTTAGATCTGGGTGATCTTTAAGGTCTTTTCCAACCCAAACCATTATGTGATTCTATGAGTATGGGTGCTGTTTCACACCATATAGCTTTTAAAAAAATTAGGGTATGAGTGGCTTATGCTGGTGCAATTCTTTATGTTTCAAAATAGATGCTTCTGTTGTGAATATTTATTTTTTCTTGATTTAATCTGGGTGATGCAAGCTAATCTGAAAAGTATTTGTGCTGCAGCAATGATGTCTTCATGATGTGTGCTTGTCTACTAGGTGTATATGACACCAATTTAAGTCCTCAGGAATGGGAAGAAAAGTCCTTTCCCCTGTGTAAGACGTTATTTCTGAGTGTTGTGCTGGGCGGGGAATTTCCAAGGAGTGTATATGTCTTTTTAAGTCAGAAAACATGTGCTTGCTGAAAGCAACATTTTATGGTAGGTTTCATCTTTCTGTGACTTCTGATTACATTAGCAGGTTTCCATCAAAGTTCTCTATTTTTAACACCATTTCCTGTAATTTTTGTCAGCTCTTTAAGTCTGTGGCCCTGAGGGATCCCTTGAGTATGAAATACCTTGGGCTGAGGCTCCTTGGGCTGCACATCTGGTGATCTCAGGCAGTCCTAATGTGTGGAGCATTTTAACTAACAGAGGTGTCTGGGCTGCTGTTTTTGAGCCCCTGGCTCATGGTGTGTAGGGCTGGGTGACTTGGATTTACAAAGGATGAGAGATGTCAGGTTCTCTGTTGCAGGACTGGGAGTTGAACAGGCTCTTTGTGGAGTTTAGAGCTTCTGGATGTGAAACAAGATTCCCCATATCCTTCCAAGATGCACAGCTACTTCTATTTGTGTGCTAATAGATGTTGAATAGGTATAGATGCCTTTCTTAGTAGTGTTTTTCAACTTTATCATAAAGAAGTCAAAGGGAATGGAAAGCACTGAAATTGCCGATTTGTCTTTGGTGCATGTAGAAAAATGTTTTATGTTGCCAAGGCGCATATTCAGATTTCAGAATCTTGCATCTGTTTGCTGAAGGAGGAAGAGAGTCTTGCACTTCTCTATATTACTACAAAGTGGCTTGTCTAGATCATGCCAAGTCCTTGCTAATAAGTTCAGCAGAATCACTATAAAACATGGGAAATTCCTTATTTTCTCAGGGTTGAAGGAAGCTGTGAGATCACAGTGAAATATTCCCAGGCAGTATTTACATTGAGTTGTTATTGTACCTGGTGTAGGACGCCACAGCTTCAACACTGATGCCTTTCACAGAGAACTTTGGTGTAGCCAGCATTCTCCAGGACAGGTGTGAGTCTGTTTCTTTCCGTTGTCTTGATGGTTTTAACCACTGAGCTTTGGTGTGTTGAGAAAATGTGGGCTTGTGCTCAGCTATCAGTGAGAGGGTTTGCTTTGCTGCTGCATGAAGGTGTGAGAAAACTCAGCCTAGTAAGTCTGTTGGAAAAAAGGGTATAATAATAGAATAATTTAGGGTGAAAAAGACCTTTAAGGTCATTGAGTCTGTTCATTAACCCAGCACTGCTAAATCCACCACTAAACCATGTCCCAGGATGAGCTGACAGAGTAGAAGCAGTGAAGGACAAATCAGGTATCTGTACAGGGAAATGTGGAGTAACAATACTTTTTGGCAAAATGGCTTGCCTTGCAGATCCCTTGGAGCTTTCTAAGGAAGCTGATAAGGAGACAAAGCAGAGGGTTGGATTTTCAAAGGAAAGTCAGCAAATCCTTCACTAGAAGCTTTCATAGAATCTGAACTATCATGGATAAGGGAAGTCCTTAAAGACCAGAGTAGTAGCTCCTGAAATTATAAGAAATATAGTCTAGAAATAAATAATATGTCTCCTGAAGGAGGTGCCAGTGAATTCCATAGACTCTGGACTGATGATCTGTGAAATAGGTGAATGGTGAGATAAAAGATATTTGCTAGCAACAGTAAATTATTTGGTGTAGCAAAGACTGTAGAAGGACCTGTTGCTTTTAGTAGCTAGGTAGTGAGATAGATGAGATCAAGAGCTGCTGTAAGAGGTAGAACTGCTTCTTTATTCTATATGTGTAATAATTTCTTTTTCTACATCTGGACTAGCTAGGATAACTTGGGAAGGAGATCCCTGGACCTTAATGGATAGCTCTGTAAAACATTAAACTCAGTGTTCATTCACATTACAAAAAAACCCAACAGAGTGGGAAGGGGAATGTTAGGAGTTAGCAGGAAAAGAGTACAACAGCATGTACATCGACTGTTACATATCCACAGCAATACCTCTGACTGAAGTGCTGTGCACAGTTCTGATGTGTTTCTCTTTTTTCTTCCCCCTCCTCAAGAAAAAGTATAATAGAACTGGAAAAAGATATAGAGGGGACAATGGGATGATTGAGAGAAGAGTTTCTCAACTGCAGTGACTGAATAGAATCAGCCTCTTCAGACTAGGGAGGAGGCGATGATTGAATGGGGCCATAGTAGAGAACTGTAAATGCAGTAGAATAAGACAGGAAGGATGAGTGGCTGCTCAGTGTCATGTAATGCAAAAACTGGGGAGGGCTAAGAAATCTAGCAGCTAGCTTATTTCAAAGGTAGTGAGTAGGAGATTCAGAAGCAATGGGAGGTTTTTTTTGGTTGGTGTTGGTTTTTGCAGAAAAAAAAACCAATGTGAATCAGAAGTTGTCGATGTTAAAAGTGTACATGCGTTTAAAATGATTGGTCAAGCATAATAAAACTATATCATGGCCATTAAAAAAAAAAAAAGATATTATTTCTGACTCAGGAAATCCTTAAGCCACAAGTCTGTGGACACTTGGAGATTATGACAGAACTATCATAACAAGGTTTTCTCCTGTGTTTTGTGTTCACTTGTATATTAATGGACTTTCCCATTAAGAGGTGGGGTACTGAACTAGACAGTCCAATCTGATTTGGCACAGCTGTTCTTTTGAGTCTTCACAACAAGATGGTATTCTTTGAGTTTAACAGAAATGCTTTTGAGGGTTTTGGCCATTCTTTTAACACTGGTCTAGGAATTGGGGGACTGGTTTTGCAGCGTAAAGTGTAGGTGTCCCTAGGTATTAATAAGGGTTTTTTTATCTTGTGTTTTGGAAAGTGGTGAGCACAAAACTTGTCTGGCTTTGACAGTTACATAGATACATTCTTTTCTGAAAATGCTTAGTTAATTTATTCTGATCTTGTGAGAAACAAGTAGCAGAGATATTTACAGTTGTGAGAGTCTGTGATAAGGTGTCCAGAAATCCAGACTGCAGAGTGAGTGTTTAGAGTAAGGTATATGAAGTTGCATATGCAATACTCTGTAATAAGGACCATGAAATCTTCCCTGATGGTAATTGGGGCATATAAAAATAAAAGGAGAGAACAAGCTTATAGAAATGCAGAGAGAGATACTGGCCTTTGGAGATGGGCATGACCTGGCTGTTTCAGCATAACACTGACAATGCTCTTCATTGCCGTGGTCTTGATGGAAATGGATAGTATGGCTGCAGGTTAACCTGATCCCACCATTCCTTTTAGAGCTGTCTGTCTCAAGGTGTGGCAAGTCAGCCCTTCTTGTGAGATGCATGTCTTTGGGTCATGAGCTTTCACTAGCAAGGGAATAACCTCTTCATGTTCTGGAAGGGGCTGCTGTGTATTGTTCGTCGTCTGAGAGGAAGGCCCTCAAAAACCACAGCTTAGTGAAAGCTTTAGTAGACTCTGTGCTGGTCCAGTTAGTTGTAGTTCTTAATTCTGTTGCAAGTGGTCACAGGCAGATAAGAGTCCAACCTCAACACTTAGCCATAAGCTATGTTACTGTCTTCAAGCCTGTGAAGGCCATGCATTGAAACTGCATTTCTCACCTTAACTGATTTGATCCTAGATAAGTCAGATACTAGTGAAAAAGGGGTGTCATGCATATTTGAGCTCCAAAGAACTCGGTTAATTGCATAGAAAGCGCTTGAGATGTGTGCTTTTCCTAGCTGAGTCTGGTTTTGAACAATAACTATTCACTTGGTAATTGATAGCCAGTTCAGACTATCCTAAACTAGCCAAAGAGATTGTTCTCTGTGACTTCTTGTCAAATTTGGAGATCATTTGAATTCAAATTAGTCATTCTGCTAATTTGAATGAATGTGCCTTGTTTTTTATTTTTCTTCATACCCAAGTTCTTAACAGATGCCTGTCAGTCATAACATTTGAACACATCCCAGCAGGAAGTACAGCAAGTACAGGGTGTAAGAGGGAGCTACATTTTTCCCTCTCCATTATACTGTAATTGCATCCTGGAAGATGAATTTCAATGAGACCTTTGCCAGTTTGCCCTGATTTGCTGGCTGCTACTTTTGTAGAAAGGCAAGTTATAAGTCCTGTGCTGTGCTTGAAAGTGTGGCATTCTCTCATCATTTTTTCCCTGTGTCTGGGTGGCAGTCCCCTGTCTTGGGGCACTTGTTGGGAGAAACTGTTTTCACAGGTATTTTCCTTGAAGCTGATGGGAGAAAAACTAAGTATGAAACTGAAGAGAGGAAGAAAGCTGAGCACAGAGCAAACCCTGACAGTCCAGATCTCTCCTCAGGTTTTTGTTTAAAGAAGCTGAGAAAGGAGAAGTCTGAGACTTCTGACACTGTAATCAAAGATGGAGAAAACAGTCCCACCTGAGGTTGATGTGCAGGCAGTGCGGCAGCAAGCTGGAAGATGTAACTGAGAAACACAGCACAGAGAAAGGCACTGCAGGGAATACTGAGCTTGTGATCCTGTGCTGTGTCTGGGGAGGCTCAGCTTCTTTGTTCCAGTAATTGCCTTTAAATGCTTGGTAGTACATTGAGGAAAACAGCATCTGATAATCTTCTTGGGCACACATCAGGCAC
The DNA here is from genome assembly GCA_013399695.1 of Formicarius rufipectus. NCBI lineage: Eukaryota > Metazoa > Chordata > Aves > Passeriformes > Formicariidae > Formicarius > Formicarius rufipectus. The sequence continues at coordinate 1,133,681 of VXAU01000527.1, read as the reverse complement.
TGCTGGTCCTTGCTGTCCCTGACCAGCTTCTCCCTGGGGTTACCCCAGTCCTGCCCATGGCCCAGGACCCAAGTCAGACCCCAGAGACATCAGTTCCTGCCTCAGGGACTGTGCAGTAGGGCCGTTCTCCAGCTCCCCACAGCTTTGCCCTGCCCAGTCACGGGCCCTGTAGATCCATGTCCTGTCTGGCCTCAGCACATCCCTGTGGCCCTTGCTAGGCCATCCCAGGGCTCTGTCTGAGCTTGTTCCCCTCATTGGGCCTGATCCTGACCCCCACATGCAGGGTGACATCCTGCCTGTCCTCTGCCTGGATCCATGGATCCGTGGAGGTGCCCAGTGCTCTCAGCTCTACCTGTCCCCCTCCTGATACAGAGTTCAGGGTCACATCTCTAGTGGAAGTTTAAATCAGAATTATTTTTCAGAAGTTTTTGTCTTGCTATAACTTTGCATATGTCTTGCCCATCCATCTGCCCGTTTTCGTACAACTAACAGAGACTTTGTGGGTTTGAGACCATGTCCTTCTCTCAGGTTTGTCTGGAACTGGGAGAGATAGGAGAGGTGTGCAGTGCTGCCGTGTGTCCTTGTTTTTTGAAGGAAAACAGGCTCCGGGACAGACCTACAGAATCCTCAAATGCAGATTGTGGGAAGCCTCAGTTGGAGGGTTATGGAATGACTATAGTCTGGCCACTGAAATGGAATTCTTGCCCTGAAGGATTTACCCTGCTTTTGGGATCTGAGGTAAATGAACATCATTGGTGTGTTTGTGTGAGACTGAGCAGTGTGACTGTCTTGAAACAGGTTCACTGTTTTCTGGTTGATGGCTATTTGTTTTGGTAGATTTTAATTTAAAAAAATGAGTCTTTAATTCAATTTATAACTTTTTTTTTTCTTTAGGTGCTACGCAGGCATTCATTATTTGAGATTTAGAATAGTCGGTGTGAGTTAGAGTCTGTTAATTTACTGTTACATAGTGAGTAAGCCTGGAGGTTTTAGGGAAGTAACAAATAGACACAGTCATAGAAATGGGAGACTGCAGGCAGCATTGAAACTGCAGCACCAAGTCAGGGTCATGTACAGCAAACATACATTAGAACTCTTCATCTCCAAATGTACATGAGTTTGCAATACACTGATTTGAAGCTGGTGGGAAGAATGTTGTTTGTGGGAACTTATCTGATTGCTTTGCTCCTAGGGAGAAAGGAAAGTTGTGAACTTAAAACATGAACAAACATTCAAATATTTAGTGCAGGAGGCTCCACAACATTTGTGATTAAGCTGTTTCAAATATTTGAATACTGAGAAAAAGTTTCTTTCTACTAATATAAATTTTTTGTTGCAAGTAGATTGTAAGCTTCTTACAGTGACCCATTTGCACTGCCATGAATGCTGAATGTGTACTCTTAGTCTGCAGTGTCCCTTGACGGATTTCATGTATCTTTTTATGTGCTATGTTCAGTGTTTCACGTATGCCTGTGGAACCTTACTGAAATATTTTGTATACTATTTTATCCTGAAAAACTTCTTTGTGCTTTTACATTGAGGTGCATGAGCTGCATTGACCTCAGGGGCAGAACTTGCTGGAAGTGTACCTTGATCTAAGTATTTCAGTCTTGGGTTTTGTGGAAATGGGAAGTTATGGTCAGCAAACTGGAAATAAGAGAAGGGAGGAAAAAGCTTACGAGCTTAGCTTACTAGTCATTCATCTTTAATGCCCTTTTGTCCTCTAGAACGTTGTTAGATGGACAATTATTGCCACAGTGAGTGCTAGTGAGAGTTGGGAAAGAGGATGAACTCTCTATCAGATTCTCTGCTTTTGTCTACTCAATTGTTATGTACAATAAAGGATTCTTGTGTGTTTTTCAATATTACAAAAATGAAAGGAGCAAGGGTTATGTTTTTAATTGGTAATTGTTGATTGGTTTCCATGTTAAATGTATTGATATACTAGGTCCTGGGATCGAATATTTCTTAGTGTGCAGCCTCCAGCAGTCCTGAAGTGGGTTTTGCCAGTAATAGACACATGCTGAACTTGAAACAAAAATGCTGGATACTGAAAAGTGAAAATAAGATTAACACCAGAAAAATTCCTCTTCTTTGTGGCCCAAATTTCTAGAGATGGCACTGATAAGTGATAAAGTTATGCAAAATGGTCCTGATGGAGTTTGCAATACAGAAAAAAGGAGTATAGATATGCTGGCTGTGCAGACCTTTTGGGCGATACCCTGAAGAGTATTTGCCTGTTTCACTCCGTGCTAGGTTTTCTCATTACAAAACGACTTCATAATCCTGCTCTGTTGGGAAGAGGTGAAACTTGCATCTAAAATAATTGTCTGCTGTGTGTTTTAGTGAGATGAACCGAATCAACTCTGTTTCTCTCCCCAAATCCTCCAGGTGGCAATAGTGCACCAGAGTTAATATGCAGGTTTTTCTGGCACTGAGTCTTTTTATACTGTCCTTGGGATGGCAACAACTGCTTGTCGGAAGTGCTGCAGAGGGTACTGCTCTCAGCTGTGGCAGCGCAGTGTCGAGCGCATAACGACCCAGGCTGGTTTCGCTTGTGCAGCCCTGAACAGGGCTGTGGTGGCTGCAGCAGTATATTTATCTCCTCAGTTGGCAGTTAGGAAAATAAGCCCTTGGAAACAAGCTATGGTGGAGCAGATTTAGAGTTTGTTTATGTAAGTTTATCTGGCAGTGCTATTTCAGCAGGCTATGGTGCCTGTAGACCTGTTAACCTCCCTGTAAAAGTGACTGAGAAAAGAGTTACTTTAGTAGTTTTGTGCATTAAGAAAACTTTATTGACGTAATTTTGCTGTTATAGGTATGAGTTGTAATGGGACATTTACTTACTCTCCGTTTGAATTTATGGCCTGACTTAAGTAGGAAGCTCATTAATTTTTTATATTAGTCTACCCTGATTACGAAACCATTGTGATGCAGTCTGCATTCTTTACCAGAGCCAGATTTTATGCTGGCTTTGTAGAGAACATGTCTTTGAAATTGAAGATTTTCTCCTACCTTGTCCTGAAGAAAGAACTGGTAGTTTTTCAGTTCACTTTTACAGGGAAGGATTTTGGTGGGATTGGTCCTGTGCAATAGCAGAGGCACTCAGTTCGGGTTGCAGGCAGCTTCATTCCCTGTCTTCACTTGCTCATTTACGTAGAGGAAACAAAATCCATAATGCTGGGACTGAATCTGCTTCTTCTCCAGGTGTTGATCTGAAACTCATCATGTCATTACCTGACAGGAAAAGTGCCCTTTAAAAGCTACAGATGCCCGAGTGGCTGCTCTTTGCCTCTGCTGTGTGGAGGGATATGATTAGTGCTGTTCCTATTATTTGTCATCTTTTTGTTACTGCTCAAGACTGCCACAGACTTTCATCTTTGATAGCTTGAGGAGTGTTTTTGTAGAGAAGCAGTGTGCTGTGACTTCCTTTGTTAAGGAGTTGGTGGAGCAAAACAGAAACTTGCCAAGGTGCTCTGTGAGGAGCAGCATGGGCATGGCTGCTTGTGACTGATGGAGGGACAGTCACTGTGGAATTACAGAACCATTTAGGTTGGAAAAATACCTAAGACCTTTAAGACTGTTGAATCCCACTGTTAATACTGCCAAGTAGTTCAGTGCTTGAGTAATGGGGGTTATGGGCTGGATCTACACCTGTCTGAGCTTTGACTGAGTATTGTCAAGTTTCCAGGTGTATGATCTCTTGCATCTTCAGTTCTTTTGTTGTCGTGGGGCACTGTAGCCCACTGAGAGGTCCACAAAAGAAAAAAAGGAGTAGCTGTACTTTTGAGCTGCCTAACATGTCCCCCCACACCTGTTGTCTAAAATTTCATGTGAATGTCCAAAGCTAACGTGAAGTGGAGGCTTCAGTTAGGCAAAGCTGCAAATCTGAGCTGAGTTTCAGTGAATCTCAGTAGAAAAAAATGTACCTTGGCTTGACTTAGGGAAATGTTAGTGTCAATGCTGAAGATTTGGAAGGCAGTACTTGAATATTCCAAATTCTTCTTGGTTGTATTTTTGTATGTCTTGAGAGCTGAATATGAAAAATGAAAAGTCTGTTTAATTCAGATTTGAGGTTGTAGAAGGAAAAATGGAAAAGGTCAAGAACTGTAAAAATTGCAGTTAATCTGGGATGTTAATTTGGTTGTGCCTAGCAATTGCTGTTCCTCTCCTTTGTACTTTTTAAATTACTAGCTTTGTAGGCATTTTTGTCTTTAAATGAGTTTGATGATTTCAGCTTCATCTTTTTAAGAGTTTATCTTTTTATTACCCAACTGAACAGTTACATTAATGAGTTTGGTTTGCATTCTGCTTGTAAGATTAAAGCTGATGGTGAGACTGCATAGTCAATGGCAACATTAGTTTGCAGTTCTGAAAGTTTAAGTGCTCAACAGACTAGTTTTCTGTCACTTTTCAAAGCCAAATGCTAATTAGAAATGTTCAGCCTTTTCAGTTAACTCGCTGAGAAATGGGCACATCAATTCTGATAGCAGAATTTGTCTTTCAGATAGCTCTGCTGGTATCTGCTCCATGTCTATTGCTTGGAAAGAAATGACTTTTATGTATGATGTTATAGCTTGATGTCCAGTGAAAAAGAATCTTAAAGAACAAGATCAGTGAAATCGCAGCTTAATTTAATTTTGTTTGTGTTCTTTCTGGATTTTAGCTTCTGAGTAAGTTAAATTATTTAGTTATTACTATTGTTTATCACCACCGTAAGATTATTTTCCTGCAAGCTTTTTAATAGTAACAGGGAAACCTATAAAAGAGCTGTTTTGCTAGTGACAGTCCAAAGCAGTTCAATATTTTGGTGTATTCGAAGATAGAGGGGATTGGGAAGTGGAGCCTTTGCCAGAAGAGGGAGCAATGGTGCCTTCGACACAAGCGCTGCCTCCAGCCTGCCCTGTTTGCTCCTCTTGCCTTGCAATGAGATCCTCCTCCGCTGTACTGATTCTTGGGTGTGTGCTCTGCTGCTGCAAATCAGACTAGGGGTGAAGCCCGTGGTAAAGCAAACCTTAAAAGAACAGAAAAACCCCAAGGGTGGGAGACAGGATTTCGGAAGAAGACTAACATAAGTCTATTGCCACCATTGATAATTTTTTTCCCAGGCAAAGCATTCTTACTAAATGTACACCAAAATGCTGTGCCTGGTATGACAGTTTGGTAACCTCTCTGTTTTGCCTCATGAGTTTGTTTTCAAGTGTGTGTGGAGATTCGAGGCTGTACCTGTAAGAATGACAAGATGTTACTGTCTGTAATAGTGAAACAGAGCTGGGAGAGTTACCTCTGTACCTAGTGAGGAGGTCACTGTCGAATGTTTTTCACTTCTAATTGGGATGTTGATTTGAAGTACTTAATCTGTGGGGCATTTATGTGAGAGCTGATTATTGTTTGTTGAAAGGATCTGTTAATGAAGTGAAGTCAGTTTCTCATGTGGATAGCACGGGAAACCTAATTTAAAGGCTGTATGGAAACATAAGCTTTGAAGGCTGATAGACAGTAATTCTTGAAAAATATTAGCTTTTCTGTTTTGGTTTTTCTTTCCTCAATATAGACATATGCTAAGTGTAACTGAGAGGAGACCTGAGCTGAAACGTCTGGTAAGAGGGAACAGTTTAGGTCACAGTTTCTTTTAACTGGTACCAGCTATGGAAGTATCTTGTTCAGGTGTGTAGGAGAAATCCTGAACTGCTCTCAAGTGCCAGTTCATTCCTCTCTATGTGTTTATTCCAAAGTCTTTCTAGTTTATTCTGAAGTGCTGGTGTAAGAGGAGTAAACAGCTTGAAGAACTTGAGGAAAAGCCATAGGCATCACAGGCACAAGATGACTTTGTTCGCTATTCTGAAGAGCCAAGTACTTGAATTAAGTCGAAGTCCAATTACTAACAAATTGCTTGTTTTCCGTCCTGTGCGATTTAGCTTTTGGATTGCACTTGCTGTTAAGTTGATAGGTGCAAATATCCTGCTTGTGGTAACCTGATTGTTTTTTAAAAAACCTTCCTGCTTTATCTGTCCTTGGTAGTTTAATTCCCTGTTCTGCAAGATTGGTTTGCATGAGTAGTTCCATTGACTCCCAGCAGACTCTGCTTTCAGACTGCTCAGCATTGGCACAGAAGCATAAACCAGCCTCTAGTTTATGCTAATTTACAACTCAGACATCTTTTAGTCTCCAACCTTTCAGGGTGTAAAAGTAGCAGTTCCAGACTTGCAGTTTTTGTAGCCTAAGTGTTGCTCTGTATGCCTAATGACAAATTGAAGATATTTTAGAGTAAGTGCTATTTCTGCAGTAGCCAACACAGTTGTTACTGAATGCTAAGCAGGTTTTATGTTCTGTAGTATAGTAATTAGCTATTAAAACTCTGCGCTAAATATTCTTCAGACAAAAAATATTAACTAAGCAGTTTTTCATAATTTATTTCAAGAAATATTTTACAGTGTTGATTTTCATGTTCTGCCTAAAATAGGCATCGAGAGGTCTTTGTACTTTCTCTGGGGCTAAGATTGGGGGGGTTTATGGAGCCTTGTAATTCTTACAGTATCTCAAGGAAGAAATAATTTACACAGCATTGGTACTTGAGGTCTTAAGTCCTTTAAGCCCTTCTTAATGTAATTTGGCATGTTGATGATTATACAGATAGGGCATATAGTGGCACAATAACTTTTAATTAAGTGATTGCCTTTGACATGTCTGGTGTTTTGTTTTTTTCCCCTAATAGGTGCAGGCAAAACACCAACTTTAGGAGGAGGATTCCACGCCAATCTGGGAAAGGAGTCACGAGCACAAACTCTACAGAATGGTACTAGCAAGTTTTATTGATATTACATTTTTTTTAAATTAATATAATGTATTACAATTCAATTTTAGTTTTGAATGTGCCCTCAAAACCTTGGCAGGCCTCTCATTCAGTGGACGAGTCTGCCTAGTGCTGATTTTACATTGTGCTCTCATTTGGCTGATGTTCTTGATTTATGAGGTCAGGTAGCTGGCTGACACAGGGTAATGGCACCTGACAATGCTACTGTAGTTTAAAAGGTCTTTTTCAAGGTTGGCATGCCCATGTCACCTTTTTATTATCTGTTAAACCTATTGTGGCTTTTTATTCTGTCAGTTTTCGAGTTCTTGAAATGCTTTACACGTGTTTATTTTTAAGTATAATTCTTGAAATATTTTTGGTTTTAAGCATTACAAGTATGAGATAATGCATATCTTTATGCACATTTGATAGTAATTAGGTGTTTAATGTGTGATTGTTGAACAGAGGAGGAAAAATGGAAAAAAGGTTTTAGTGCACAAACGATATTTAAATAAATATCCTCATTACATGCTTTACATTTTAATTGAGATCTACATAATCTGCACTCTTAAAAGAAAGTGAAAAAACCCAGCTTTTATTCTAGAAGCGGAATGGTCTTTCAGTTTCAATTGCTGTTACTCATATCAAGGGACAGGAGTTGTCATTTTTTTTGCTAATTAATACTCCTGTCTCATGTCTCTTGGAGCTGACAGTTGATGGACTGTCATAGCAAAGTCTCAGAAGCTGACAGGTAATTAACCAGGGATGTAGATGGGTTTTACTGATAAGGTAGTCATTTGGGGGGGTATTTTAAAGAAAGGTATTTTCCTAAATTAACCTTACACTTGCAACTCAAACACAGAAAATCTTGCCTGATACTGTGCCTGCATAGGTATAAAAAGAATGATTGATCTGATATCTCCATAGGCATAGGCAGGTTAAGATTGATCTTTGTCATTGAATTATAGGCAGATTGCTTTACTCAGCATTATTCAGTTGGTTTATATACAGAATGTTTTATTCAGCTGTTTGTAGTGAAGGCTGTTAAGCCCCGTTTCTTTGGCAGAGTAAAGCTTGCACTTTAGGTGAGCTAGTTTCAGTGTCAGACCCAAAGTTACTATCTTAGGCGTTTTAAAAATGTCTGTATAATGTGTAACCTATATAAGAGTGGGAAAAAACCTCTAAAATACCTTTTACAGTTATTGAAGTTTGGTTTTGAAGTTAGGCACTTTAATCAAAACTGTAACTTTGCACAGCGTTTTAAAAATATTTGACTTTTTGTGGATAATGACTGCCCAGTTGTCTTTAATTGTAGAAAAGTAAAATGCTGATGGAAGAAAATCTGTCTTAATGCTTTCTGGAGTGTTTGAAAACATTTGGTTATGCTGAAAGGTAATCACAAATAAAGACAGTGTAGGCGTTTTTCTGGAATCTAAACACAACTTCTTTCTTAGATGAGTGTTTGCTGGGGAGTATGTCTCAGCATCTTCCTTCCCCACAGCTTCTGTGTGGGGCCTCCCTGATCATACACAATGATCATAACTTGGTTAAAGGATATCAGCATCATAGACAAGAAATTATACTTGCTTTAAATGAATTTATCTCCCTAACAGTTTTGAAACAGGAAAATAGTTTGTCTTTTTGCTTATACCTCGCTCTTTACAGGTTTGCTTCTCTTTTTGGGTGCTTGTCCTTTATATAAGAAACAAGTATTTGGTCTTTGATTTCTGTAGTCAGCCTGCATTTGTCATGCTGCCAGTCTGTCTCTGGAAAAGCTCTTTTCAGTGAGCTAAGTGATGTTCTTGCTCAGTCCCAGGCATGACAACAGCAGCTGATATTTCAGGTAGAGCAATTGGTGTTTGAAAAGCTTTTCTTTCTGCTGCTGTATAATGAGCTGGTTGTCTGCTGCTTTTAATCGCACTTTTACCTTTACATAGCTTTTAATTGCAAATTGAGCTATGGCAGTGAGCTTACAAAATCTCACCCTGTCACTGTGTGGCCATGATCAGGGTTGTGTTTTTTTTTGGTGGGGGGTGGGTGGGTGTGAAATTATGTTAATATCCGTTGTTGTCAGCCTTCAAAGTGTAGCAAGGTAAATGAACTTTATGTATCTTAAAGGAAAGGCATGGGGTTGTTCATTGATTGAAACCGAATTGCACTGGCAGGTGACAGTATGAACAGTTATCCTTGGAGGGCTGCGATGTCTCATCAGAAAAAAGGCTGAGCTACTTATTTATTTACTGGTGCCACTATATTGGCATTTCCAAAGTCAAATGGGCTGCAGAACTGATGAAATTAACTCTTGTTAGGATGCTGGTGCAGCACAACCTGTGGGCAGCCCCAGGAGGCCTCCAGTTCCTGAGACTCGCTCCTGGCTTTTGCATCAAGGCTGCCTGCAGGAGTGTGAGCACACGGTTTTCTCCTGGACGGTGCTCCATGCAGGCTGTGGCTGGAGGGAAGAGCCTGGCTCTGGGAAGCAGGGATAGGCGGCGGATGGAAGCTGTCCCCGCAGGACTGGAGAGCAGCTGAGAGTGTGTGTGTGGTCCGAGAGCGCTGGCAGGTCTTGCTCTGCGCCTGCTCTGCTTGCCAGCAACCTGCAGGCTTGACGTGGTGGGGGAAAAGTCCAGCAACAGGGCAGGGACTTGCTGGTTTTTAAAAAACAACCACCGCTCCCTGCTACCCCTTCATCCCCTGACTCGTTCCCCATGTAGTTTGGGCCAAATTCTTCTTTACAGTAATGTCTTTTCAGAGGAAGTGAAAGGCAAGTGATGTGGGCTCACTGTCTCTTATTTAATTACCAGTGAAGCAGCTGGAGTTGGCTGAGTGTATGATACTGCTGGTTTTTTGAGGCTTTTAATGAAAGTATGTTTAGAATTAGATGAAAAACAGCTTTTCATTAGAATGCCTAAGGTAATTATTTATTTTTTTTCCTCCATTCTAAAGTGAAGAAATGTAGAAGTAAAATCTACCAACAATTGCTCAACAATTCTGGACTTTTCTAAAAATAATTCTGTGCATTGGTGTTTTTACATATATATCTGTGTGTGTGTGTGTGTGTGTATGTGTGTATATATATATGCCCTAAACAAAGCCATGGGCAAACCCTGAAAGTTTTTTTGTTTCCAGGTTTGTCTAAGTATGTCCATAATACGGAACTAGTCTCCCTTATACATGTGCCGTTGCTGTACATTTCCTCACTATTTATAATGTGGTGGGACATGACAGTCATAGTTTCTCCCTTTCTTTGCTGAACCAGCTGATGTTTGTGTGTGTTCATTTGGGAATTGGCTGCTTACAAAAACTGGTGTCTTGTTTACACTTGCTAAAATATTTATGCAGGAAAGACTTTATACTGTAGTATTTGTTCATAATCAGTTTGATTTTCAGTGCGCAGTACTGTGCTAATTGAGTGTGCGAAACTCCACGAGTTTAAGCTCAGGTCCACAAAGTGCTTTGTATATGAGCATATAGAGCTCATTTTTGTAGCAGAACCTGAGAGATGATGTGGCATTTCAGCTTCAACTTTGTTTTAAAGAATTTGAAAAAACAGCTAAACACTGCTGTTTTTTTGAGAAAGGAGAACTATGAATAAAATACTAGCTCAGAGAGGGGACTGACCCTTTGACCAGACTTCTTCCTCTGTGTCTGAGCCTCTTCAAATTCCTACTCTATTGCTCAGTTCTTATGGTTACCTACAGGGCTGAAGTGCAATGCTGTCTCTTTAAATCTCGTTTTACAGCTCTGTGCTGCATTACATAATATCTCTAAATAGCCAGTTTATTCTTGTTTCCTTGAAGGCAATCTGCTCTCACTGTATCCATGTCAGAGTTACAAGAGAGTTGTTCTTGACTTGGAGCTCGGATACTTTCAATAGTCCTCAGTGACCAGAAAGAAAAGGGAGAGAAGGAAGGTCAATGGCATGATTATAACTTGAAAGCTTCAGTTACAGATATTCAAATTTGGTTTAAACCAAGTTTGAAGATTGCAGCTGCATCTAGCTTAATCCAATCTCTGAACTGTTGTGCTGTGTTTTTAATTATTTCATGAAATGAATGTGTGTTTTCCTTCAGTCCTCTTAAATACCAAAACATAGCTAACAGTATTTTAACGCTGAATGGGAAGGCATTTCTGAAGATGTTCTGTAATGCATTTTTGACTGTTTACATTTAAACTATTTTCTTAATTCTTTAACCTTTTTTGTCATCACTTATTTTATAGCTGGTTTATTACAAGTGATTATGGAGGGCTCTACTTCCTCCCAGAAGTGTATACCATGAGTTAGACTGGGTCAATATATTAAATGTGTTAAGAACAGAAGTATCCAAAATGGAGAAACAGAGAACACTAATAAAACTAAAACAACAAGGGAGGAGAGGATAGTAGAATCCTGAAATAATTAAGGTTGGAAGAGACTTCTGGAGGTCCATTAAGTGGTGGCTTTGAAGTGGCATTAAGCTGCTCAAGGCCTAGAGCGTCTGAGCTCTGGTGATCCCCAAGGAAGGATATGATACAGTCTCCATAGACAACCTGTTGACCACCCTCACTGTGAAGAATATTCTTCTAATGTCTAGTCAGAATTTACTTTGATGAAATGTGACTCTTGTCCTTTTGCTGTGCAACACTGATGTTTCTAGCTCTGTCTTCATAACCTCCCACTGCATAGCCGAAGACACCAATGAGGCTTCTCCCTCAGCTTTCTCATCTTAAGACTAAGCAAATTCATCTGTCACCTCATGCCATGTTCTCCAGTCTCTTAATAATGTTAGTGACTCTCTACTGGACTTGCTCCAATATGTCAGTGCCCTGGCTTGTGCAGAGGAGTCCTCAACTGGATAAAGTACTCTAAATATAGTCTCACAAGTGCTGAACAGGGGATAATAATCAGTTCTCTTGACCTGCTGGCTGCAGTCTTAATGATGTGGCTCCAGGATGAAGTTAACCTTCACCGCTGTGGTTGGGTGCTGCTGTGTCATGTTCATCTTTTTGTCCACGAGAAATCTTGATCCTTTTCTGCAAAGCTAATTCCTAGCCAAACAGTCCCCAGCCTGTCTTGTTGTCCTGCAGTTCTTCTGTCACAGGTGCAGAAAAACTGTATTTGTCCTGTTTATGAGGCTTCTGTCGGCTCATTTCTTCAGCATCTTAAGATTCCTCTGAATAGCAGCTCTGCCCATCAGTGTCCTGAGCACTGTTCCGATGGGATGTCATCTGCAGGCCGGCAAAGGGAACCTCCTGGCCCATTGTTCATGTTGTTAATGAGCATTAAATGGTATTGATCCCAGTATCAATGCCACTTGTATCTGATGATCAAAGTCCTGACCACCGCTCTCAGAACCAGGCAAGTTTTTCACCCAAGCTGCAGTTCACTTGTGTAGTCTGAATCTCCTCAGTTTGGCTGCCAGGGATAATGATGAAATGGGAGGGGGGAAGAGCTATGGTTACAGCTTGCCCTGAGCCCATTCTGACTGTTACTGCAGTTGGGCACAGTTTGCCCTCATTGAATCTGCTGGCAGTTCCAGGAAACCTTCTTGCCTTTTGTATGTCTGGAAGTGATTTTCAGGTAGATTTTTCCATAGCCTTCTGAGAGACTGAGAGGAGGCTGACTCACTGCTGGAGTCCTACTTCTCCCTCCCTCTGGAAGAGAAGCCTGATGCTTGCTGCCTTTGAGTCAGAGAGAACCCTTCCTGATTCCTGCAACTTTTTAAAGATGGCTCTTTTTCACAGCCCCCTTGGCATCTTCAGATGTATCCCATCCAGTCTAATTAACCTGTGTGTGGAGATTTTTTTTTAAGTGAGCCCTTTTTCAGTTTTTCGCTGTCATGGATAATGCTTCGTTTCCTCTGTACTCACATACAGACCTGAAAACAAACACTGCAACAGAACACTAAGGAGACTCTTGAACTTCTGTAAAGGCAAGCTGCCAGATACCCTGTCTGCTCAACATCCTGCACATCAGTATGGAGTGTCTTTGTGCTTTGGGAAGACTTCCCTTAAAGACTGACCCATCCTTCTGGCCTCCTTGGCCTTCACAGCAGTACCTCATCAAGAAGTACTACTTCTCTGAACAAACTGAAGCCTTCCCTTTGAAATTATGCTACCCATCTTCCTCACACTCACAGAACCACAGAGTGTTCTAAGTTGGAAGGGACCCACAAGGATCATCGAGTCCAACCCTGAAGTGACACCTGAAGATCTTGCTCATCTCAGGGTTGCTGCAGCCAAACCTGCCACCAGACTTTACATTCTCCTTCACTTCTTCCTTTCTAGGGAATGGTAGGTGTATCACAGTGCTTCTCCCGCTTCACCTGTTCCTGACATGCCACTGGATTGTCTGTAACCATCCATCTCGTGACTGCAGTTAAATGAGCTGTTCCACCATGTATCTGCTGCTCCCCAGTGAGTTTGTAGTTTTGCAGCTGTGCATAGGATTTGAAGTCTTCCAGGTTGTTTGTTGTGTTGGATGCAATCTTTGACTCTTCCTCCTGTATCAGTTCCTTCCCTGGATTTGATTTCAGTAATGAAACCTAGTCTAGTCTCTCTGCCTTTTTCTTGTCCTTCTTGTTTTCATTTCTGTTAGGATGGTGGCTGATCCTAATCCTCTCATCTCTACCTTCATTAGCATCATATTGAGTTTTCTCATGTTGTCTTTGAAACTAATCATTGCTTGAACTAATCATTGCTTAAAGTTCTCGTTTTCTGGTTTTGTCTCATATCCTCCTAAATGTCTTTACTCACTAAGGTATTGAAAGACTCCCCTCTTCTACTCAGACCATTGCTTCAGTTTTACTGTCTGTGATGTGTCTACTGCCTTGTCCCTTGTGAGTCCTCTGTTACCACTAACAACTTCTGTCTCATCCATTTCCTTCATCTTCATATTTCACGTGTTATCTTTCCCCGTCTTTCCTTGAAGGACAATAAGGAGCATTTTCTCCTTCTCATTTGTGATAATATTACCTGTTTTTCCTGTGTGGGTGTGTTTTGTTTTTGTTGGGTGATGGGTTTTTTGCTGTTGTTGGTTTGGTTTGGTGATTATTTTTGTTTCAAGTACAACCTTTTGCTTTAGTAAACCTTTTCATTCTCAACATCTCTCTTCCATCTAGTCCCATGTCATGGCTGGAACTAGGGTGGCAAAATTTAGATGTCTGTGTGAGCTCTTTATTCCCAACTCCTTTCTGAGTTTGCATAGAGACAGACAGATTTAGGGTGTGATTAATTTAATCTGAAAGGAAGTCAAATGACTCATTCTTTGAAGCGTCTGTTTCTTTTCACTCACTGAAAGGAAGTCTATATTGACTAAGCTCAGCCACTCATCTCTGAAGATAAGGGTGATGAATCTTAGGCTTTGGTGTCTGCTGAATCCGTCTGCATTTGTGGATCTCCATGTTGACACAGACTTAACATGGCCAAAACTGAACTATGAATTGCATCCAACTGCTCTGCCCTTTTGAATGTTAACAAGTTCAAGCTTCTTCCCACTGAGGCCACTCACAGCTTTCCTTCCTCCTGTCTTGTAGATCCACCCTGTCCAGCATCTGCTAAAACATGGATGTATCCTAGTCACAACACTCACATTTTTGTTTCTTGAGTGTCTCTTGACTTCCATTGCGTTTTCTCTTTGATCAGAACATGCTCCAGAGCCAGGAAAGCAGAAAAGTTGTAACCTGGAATGCTAAATCTTTGTTGCCTTAACTTCTTCATCAAAGAATTTTTAAAGGAACGTTGTTTTCTCATCCTGTTTGCTTGTCCACATTGGTGATCGCTGTTACCACATAACAACAGGGAACTTTTCCTGGTGTTACTCGGCTACTGTGTTGGAGTTCCAACTTTCTGGACCTCTGTGCTTCTGAGGCTTTTTGGGTGTCAGTAGGTGTGGGCTTTGCTGCTTTGATGCAGGCTCTGCTGACTCACAGCAGCACAAGCCACAGCTCATGCTGCAGTCCCTGGGGGCTGTACCTTCAGATTATCTCCGTATCCTACACAACTTTCCCAGAACTTCAGATTCCAGAGTTTGCAGGCAAATGCACTAATCAGCAGATTTGAAGAGACAGGCAAAATATTTAAGGAAAACAAGCAAAAAACCTCAGAGGCAGAAAATCTACTCTTCAGCTGGTATGTTACTCTAAGAATTTGGATAAAACCAGAAGATTGTATTTCACTCTGTTTCCCTGTTGCTCTTTGGAACCCATGGAGTTTGATTCAAAGGCCTCTGAGGAAGCCTGCATCCTTCTGATCCTCCAACTTCTTCAACACATGGAGAATCTCTTCTTTCTCAGATGACTTATGAGATCCTGTGCTCCATCATCTCCAGTTCCCTTGGTTAAAAGACCAGTTGAGTTCATCAGCAGATCTGGGACAACCTTTTGGTTATACATGTATCGATTAGTTACCATTGACTTGAAATTTGAAAATTTTTATTGTCTTAAGCCTTGGCCATCTTTGTGTTTTGCAGGGCAATGATGAATAATGTACCCGTTGTGGAGATGCTTTTGATGTGCTGCTTATATTTACAGGACATTATTATGGAGAAGAAGCCATGTCTTCTTTAATGGTATCTGTTGTATTTCTAATGAAGATGATCTGGGGTTCTTTAAGTAAAGAGTAGGGGATCTGCTGGAAATAATATAATGGAAGGATTTTGCCCAGAGACTGACTGACAGAACTTTGAGCACAGCATTTCACTGGGTTGAAATACGTGAGTCAAGCTTTGCTGGTCTTCCTTACTTGGTTCCTGTGTTTGCTTAGCCAGAAAAGGGAAAAATCAGAAAAGGCATTTCTAAAATTCCTTGGAGGTCTTGATTCAGTATGAGTACATAGAGAGATTGTCCTGTGATCGAGGACAAAACAAACAGTTGTTACTACTTCTTTTCATTTTGAAGATTGTCTTTGAAGTTGAAAAAAAAAATTGCAGTCTTAATCAAATGAGTTAACATGACTTCTGTTCTCCGAACTAATAACAAAATATTTGCATGTTCAGCCGCCTTGAATTGGCCTGTGTGTGACTGTGGAGTTGAAGGCATCTTTCATGATTCCTTTACTCTGTGTCCTCTCCTGTCTCTGCCCTGTCTCTTGGTTTCTTAGCTGGCTGTGGGCAAGAGAACTTGTGCCAGGGAAGCACAAATCTGCTTCATTTTGTCAAACAAAAGAAGAAATGCCCTCTAAAATTCTGCATACTTGTGAAATTTCTTGCCTGGATATTAAAGTTTTGGCCTTTTGTATCTCAAAATGCTAACTTTGACAATTGCTACATGACACAGACTAGGACAAGATATATCATGTTTGTGGAATTCATTGCTGGAGATTTATCTCCCTACAGTCTTGTGTAGGTGATTGGAAGCTGTCATTTCTCTTGAGAGCAGTCGTTTGCTTAAACACAGTTTACCTAGTGCACTAACGTTTTTTAAAACATTTGCTTTTTATAGTATCATTCACAAGGAGCTGAACTTGTATATTAATAGGTCTGTCTTCCTTCTTGTACAGTATGACAGAAAAAAGGCAACTGATGCTCTCCACATTCCTCCCCCTCTAGTAATGTCTGTAAGTTTCAGTGGTAGTAATCTGCCTCTTCTAACAAGCATCTGAATTAAATTATTATAGCTTTGGAGTACTGTTAGACAAGCTTAAAATATACTCCAGGTAACATAGCTGTAGTTTAAGTTCCACGTAATTGCTACTCTCTTTTTTGAGAGAAAAACATATATGTTGGTTATATGAAAAAACATGAAAAACATGTATGTTGGTTATATGGCATAGGACTTTCTTTTAGACATTGAAACGTGAGTTTTGAAGTGCTTTTATCATTTTGTAGCCAGTGTGGCTCAAAACTTGAGAGGAGGGAGAAGGTTGTTGTTGCTTTTTAATATTGTGTTCTCTGATAGTGCTAAGTTCCTTTTCATGTGTTGAAAGTGCCTTCTTGTTTTGCTCTATGAAATAAACTGGAGAGTGATGTGAGAGAGCAGGGAAGCGTTCCTAAACCCAAGGCTCTGCAAGTGTGATTTGCTTGTGGGGCTATTGCATTTTTCTTGGAAGGTGGCTTTTCTGAAGTAATGGCCACAACATTAAACTTCTGGACCCTCTGCAGAAATAACAAATAATATAAAAAATTCAGTGCCCGAAGACACTGTTTTTATAAGGAGACTGCAAGTTATTTGCTTATATTCTTGCAGACACCTTTGTTCTTGTTTCACCTGCACTTTGCAGCAGGACACAAGTTAGTTGTGATTGCCAAGCTGCTTTCATCCCATAATGGATGGTCTTGGAGGAACCAGCAGGGATCTGTTAGTGTGGGGCACAGGTGGCATCAGCTGAAGTGTGTCTGTGAAAGGATGTGCAGCACATTGTATTCCTTTCATAGGGCTGTAACAGTGCCTGTTCATGCACATCTGGCACAGTGTCTGTCATGGGCATCCAGCAGTGGCTGAAGGAGCATGGTCAGAGCAGAATCAGCAGTACTTGTGGTGATACTTCTCCATGCCACTGACACTTCGTTCCTTGGGCAGAAGTGCATGCATGGCTTTGATTATCTTCACTGCCTTCCCAGCTGTGTGAGGTGTCCTCCCTGATGGACAAGCACAGCCATTGCACGTGCTGTTCACAAGTCACTCAGGCAAGGACTGGCTCCTGCTCAATGCCTTTGCTGCTGCAGCATTTCCCAGGCAGGTAGAGTGCTCTGGTGGAACACTCGAATGTGTTAGGTACAAATAGAGACTACAGGGCTCTGTACAGGTATAAAATGTGTGTTCAGTGCGAGGGTCCTGTGTTCAGTACGGCCACACCAGCAAATTGATCATCTTACTGACCTGTATCAACCCATGTGAAAAGAAGAAACCACCAAAAACCTCAAAACCAAACCCTGGCCCCAACCTGAACAACAACTCTGTGCATGCATACAAGTTATCTTTGAGCTTTGAGATTGGAGTCCTGGGATATGCTGCCCTCCCAGTAGGTTGTTGTGTCAGCCACTGAACTGATGTGCTGTGGTGGTGGGTGGGAGGGAGATGTGTAAAGGGTCAGGAACTCCTTTGAGTGGTACTGCCATCAGAATCATTATCTTAAAGAGCTGCAGCCCTGGAGTCCAGTTCTGTGATAGGCATCTCCTAACAGCAAAGCCAGTTTGATCCCAGCCTTTCCCATCCCTCAACTGCCCTTTCCCATTCCCTTTGTCCAAATATGCTGGGCCTTGGCTTGGGCAATGCATCTGTTTACACACACAGTGAAAAGATCTGAGTTTCACAAGCAAAATGAAAAAAAGAACCAGCCCGTTTTGTTTTTTTTCCCTTTTCCTATTTTCCTTTGATCATTTCACTCCTCCACATGCCACCTCAGAGTGCAGGATGACGTAGAGATGAGCAGGCGCTTCTTAAACCAGCTCTGTAGCAGGAGAAGCTGAACGCAGCACTGTGTAGTGAGCTTCTCCCTATTTTTATCTTTTTTTTTTCTTAGTTTGTTTTTAAAACATTTATTTATAACCCATGGTCCTGTTACGTTCAGTCCTGCACAGTGTGAAGGAAGGTGTTTTCTGTTCTTTTGGCTTGACTTACAGTGAGTGGGAAGAAATTTTAGAAATGTTCTGTTCATTGACTGCTGTTGGCAGATGGATGCTCTCCGCTTGAAGTGCCTCAGGGCCTTGATATCTTCCGTTTTCTCCCCCTCCCTCCCTCCCCCCAGCACACACCCCGGAGTGCACAGCCTGTGCTAATTTAGTCACAACTTAAAAAGGAGCGATGAGGAAGGAACGCTCAGCTCTAATAGAATTCTTGTCGCTTGCGACATCTTTTGGGAGTACATTTTCATTTCAGGATCCCTAAGGATTTTTCCAGCAATGTGTATTAGATGTTCTGCAATGCTTCGATGGAGCAGCAGTAAAATTCTTAATGCATTTTAGGACCCAAATGTTAATTGTGTTTATGTGTTAATCAGTGCAGGATATACGGCGTACATGGCATCCAATTTGATTTTTTTCAAGTATTTTAGTAACTGAGGCTTGAGTGTTTCTGGTTCTGAGGAGGCCTTTCCATCTGTATGAACTGCAAAGCAAACAATGAGTTTGTTGACCTAGTACAGTAAAACATTTGAACCAATTACTGCATTTTATTCAAGTGGCTGTTCCTATGTCAAGAGCTCTTGTCACTTACCAGCAGAAACTGACTGATGCCTCCTCTGAGGAAGTTTATTTGGTTTTTAACAGAATCACAAAATGTTACTATTTGGTTCAAATTTCATGTATTTTTAATGAAAAAAACTGCCAAATTATAAACGACCAGAATTAAAATGTGTTCTTCTATGCTATTTACTATGCCTTAACTTAGTGAATATGTTCAAAATACTGTACAGCTACAGTCACCAGGTGGTGCTGTTACACACTGCTGAAAACACTTCTGGAAAATAAATTTAAATTCTGCCATTGCCATAGTTATTGAACTATAATTTCATAGGAGGAGTCGTGAGAAAGAGAATTTTTTTCTTTAATTATGTGGTTAAAGTAGAGCCTTTCCTGAAAATTTTGTGTTTGTTCTTCTGCTAGCTGTTCAGAGTGGCTTTTTAATTTATGACCACCTTTTGATGTAAAAATGGTATATGGGATAATTTAGGAGATTAGATGCTGGATGCATGGGACCGTATCTGGGCTGTAGCCTGAGTCCTTCTTAGGTGCTGAGTTTATGAAGGTTTGCATTAAGTTAGCAAAGGTGAGAGTTTGAAAACTGATGTCTCTTCATTAGTTGGAGATAACCTGTTTCATGAGTGTCTTTTAATTTAACCTTTCAAGTGTTGAAGGGCAGGAACTCCAGCATGCTCTGGAAAGATGCTCTTCAAAAAAAGAAAAAAATCCAGACTCTCAATGAACAGTTTATTTTCAATGTCTTCAATAAATGTAGTGCTCTTCCTCTTACTTAGAAAAAACTATAGCTCATACATGTAAAAGGAAGGAGGGCTTTTTCCCTCAACATTTGTAAAGCAGTAAGGGTTGTAAAGAAAGTTGCTTTTTTCCTAAGGCTTTGCAGACCTCGTTGTTCATGGATAAACTGTGGAATGGGAAATCATGAGTTTAAAGTTCCAAGCTATTCCTTTAGAAGAAGATTTTTTCCCCTCTCTTTAATAATTGAATCATTTTGGATATTAGAGACAGCTAAGTACTAGTCTGCTTAGGTTAAACCTAAGTACTGTCAACCATGCAGATAGAAATGAAGGAGGAGGGGGAAGAGTTCTCAAATTCATACCCCTCCTGAAGGCATTATTATTGCTGTAATTTTAGATGTAATTTCCTACAGTGCCTCAGTAACACTTGAAAAACACTTGAAAAATAAATGTAATTATTTCCTACATAGAGATTTTTCTTTTGACTTTGTTTTCCAATAAAAATTATAAGCAAATGACTCATAAAAATGTAGAGAGAGAAGTACAGTGTTGTCTCCTCAAAACCAGTGTGGAAAGGAGTTGAGTTTACCGTGCTTAAACCTGGTTTTGATCCATGCTGTGTAGACCTGCCCTGGATGTCAGCAGGAACTGTGTTTGCTTGGCATTATTGTTTGGGACCCCAAGTACATACCTAGAAGTTTGCTTTAATCATCAAGATGTAAAGGTTTCATGCTGTTACAACAAAGCTGTCCCAGACAAACACAGCGTAAATTAAGTGGAAAAGTAATTGATTGTTTAGGTGTTTAAAGTCAGTTCAGAGGATTCCTGCCTTTTCAACCCAAAGAGGCTTCTCTTAAGTTTGAAAAATCACAAAATCAAACACAGGTCTTTCTTCAAAGAAAGATTAGCACTGAATGCAACAAAACAAGTCACTAATTATATTTAAATGTGTGACTGTCTAAGAACTATTATGCTAATGAGCACATAAATGATTTTTTAATACAATCAATTAGGAATGGGATTTTTAGAAGAAAGCCGAACATTCTTCCTTTATGTGCCCTATTACTACACAGTTGATTAGCAGTACTCTTGGGTGGTATATTATGAAAAGCATAATATCAAGAAAGCATTTTAGGATCATAGTTCCAGTTTCTGGGGGTATACACAAAACTGGGCTCATAGAATCACTTTGGATAGACAGGAATTACACACGCATGTTCTCCTGTCATGCATTGAGGAGGACATACATGGACAGTATTTCCATTGGACCTTAGATATGCTGTTTGATTGCTCATATAAATCAGTATTGAGGGAAGGCATTCTGTGCATTTTTATGGTAGGAGTCATGAACTTATTACTTTGCTTTGTAGTCCATCCATTTAGGATGAATTTCTGAGAATGGGCTGCTCTGCAGACACTGCTCATTAGGGCTGGTCTGGCACTGGAGGGTTTTTTTGATAACAGTGTATAGTATAGGGAACCTGAGGCTGTTTGTTTTCTGCCCTTGCAAAATTGATGGATAAGACACAGAAATCTTCAATCTCCTTCCTTTTTAGAAAGCATCACATTATCTTGTGTAAAAGGGAAACATAAACAATGCAGAGTTTCCAGCCACAGTCTTATGGAGTAGCATGGGTGCTAAGGCATGGAAGTCATTCTTAAAAGTCATCCTGATACTAATTTCCAATCTTAGACAGAGCCAATTGATACGTTTCTGGTTCCTTCCATATACATGCAAGCTTAGACAGATGCACAGAAATCCTTTTACATGGGAAAAGGCACTTTCTAAATCAGGGTAGAAGATTGATGCCTTTGCCCGTGGAATATGTATACTACGTGTTTTGAGGGAGTAAATGGGACAGCTGTAAACTTCTGCTTTGAAACTCTGTGTAGCATCTCTGTAGCAGAGGGGACATGGAGCTGTTGGAGCAAGCCCAGAAAAGGGCATGAAGATGCTCGAAGAGCTTGAGCAACACTGCTATGGAGACAGGCTGAGAAAGCTGGGATTGTTCACCCTGGAGGAGAGAAGGCCCTGGGGAGATGTATAGCACCTTCCAGGCCCAAAAGAGGCTGGAAAGGTGGAGAGGGGCTTCTTAAAAGGGGATGTAGTGACAGAACAAGAGGGAAGAGGGCAGGTTACATTAGATATTAGGAAGAAATTCTTGACTGTGAGACTGGTGAGGCACTGGCACAGGTTGCCCAGAGAAGCTGTGGATGCCACATGCCTGGAAATGTTCAAGGCCAGGCTGGATAGGGCTTTGAACAGTTTGGTCTAGTGGAAGATATTCCTGCCCATGACAGGGAGATTGGGACTGGATGTTCTTTAAGGTCCCTTCCAACCCAAACTATTCTATAATTATATGATGATTCTACCATCTTAGACAAAGCATAGGAGCAGTGTGGTACTGATGATCTGCTCTCAAGGCTTTTGGCTGCACTTCTTGCCACGGCTTGTTTCACTTCCTTTTCTTTCTCTGGCCAATGCCTGTAGAAAACTGACTGCTTGGTCTTTTTTCCTTGATTTCTGTCTCAAATCAAAATTTGAAGAGCACTGGGAGCTGGTGCCTGGGGTGATGCTGGGATGAACAGGGGATATTGCATTTCCCCTTTTAACTATCTCTGGCAGCTTCATCCTCTGATATTTTACCTGAATTGTTACAAAAGAAAAAAGTAAATTCTTCTAATTACAGAAAGATTAGGAGAATATTCTTACAGAAATAAAAATTATGAAAAGTGCTGCCCCAGATGGTCCAGTTGAATCTAGTCTTCAGGCTCAGGGGATTGTGTGGTCTCTGACTTCTTATACTACGTTTGCTGTGGAGTAAAGAGAGCAAAACAGAGTTTATATGAAAAAGCAGTAACTCACTTAATAGCTCTTAGTTTATCATTCACTCCTCTCTAACTACCCACCTCCATTTTAAATGTGAGATGAATCCTCAGTATTTGCTAATCCAAATTCATCTTCATTTTCGAAGGTGAGGGTGAAGCTGTCTTCCTATCATCAGCAAATCAGCAACTGTAAATGAGGAAGATTTTAGAGGGGTTGCCTTATTTTTTTGAGCCCCATGCAGCTTGCCAAATCCAAGCAGGTATTATGTTTGCTTACTTCCCTGGC
Organism: Formicarius rufipectus; assembly: GCA_013399695.1. Taxonomy (NCBI): domain Eukaryota; kingdom Metazoa; phylum Chordata; class Aves; order Passeriformes; family Formicariidae; genus Formicarius; species Formicarius rufipectus. The sequence continues at coordinate 1,110,924 of VXAU01000527.1, read as the reverse complement.
CATGAAAGCTCTGTGAGCATGGGGAAATAGCTAGAAATAAAATTATTGAATGTCAGGGGAAAGCTTGTAAATTATTTCATCGCAGCGCTAGTGTGGGTGAATAACTTCACAAATAGAGTCCCTTTTCACCTTAAAAAAATTTTTCTATATCTGATGGTTTCTTCTTTTTGGAAGGTGGGAGGTAGGGAAACAATCTGAAATATTTAGCTGTATGAAAGCTTTGTTTTTAAGCTTAAGCACAAGGAAAGTAATTTACAAGGTTGCTTAGTGATACTGTGGGAAAATGTGTATCTTGAGACTATTCAAATCCATCTCAAAGTAGATTTAGAAACTATGGTTCCTGACATGCACTAGAAAAAAGAAGTACTGCTTCTAGTGCAAGTTGAATCAGTCCTTGAGCGTGTCAAGAAAGAATACCACTTTTCAAGTGATTTTTGGAACAAATCCAGGGTGCTTGTGAGGTGACGTTTGTTGTCTGAGTGGTCTGTGTTATTCCAGCTGGCCCCGTTCTAAAAGTTAACTCTTGCTTGTTGACAGCTTCTTTCTTGAGAGCAAATGGGTATCTCTAGCCTTGGTCAAAATAAAGTTCTTAGACATCCTATGGATCATAAACATACTTGTGTCTCTTTTGCGTTCTCAGTCCGTTGTGAGTCCCCATGCATTGATGGCAGATGGTCTCCTCAAGGGTATTTTGCACCCTATTTCAGATCTGGGGGAATTGGGAATAGAAATAATGTTCATTTTGCAGGATTACAGTGGTGCTCAGATGCTCTTTTTGCCATTGACTATATATAGAGGGTTTTCCTACTTCATGTGTGGGTAGTTTTGTTTCCCCCAACTCTACTTTTTAATTTTTGATCTGACATGTGCAGCAAATTTCATTTGGAGATCATTGCAGTGTTTGATTTCAGCTTTAAGAAGAAAAGGAAGCTTGACGTTGATCAAGGTCTTTGACATAGACGGAAAAAAGCTTTGAGATTGTTTTGGATTTCAGAGGAACCCTGATTTGTCGTGCCAGCAAAGTCAAGTTGTGGGATTACAGTGACACTGAATGTTAAACACAAAATTTAATATCCTAAGAAACTTCAGCAGAAGATAAAGAGGAGCATAAGGGAGCGTAAGCAGTGACACGGAAGCAAAAATCAAATTCTTCAAAGACTATATTTGGACTGTTTTTTTCCTCCGCATTGCTCAGCAGAAGTCCAGGACTGATATCTGCCTGTATGGCTCCATACGGGGAGTTGTGTGTGGTTTTCCATTCTTTCAGATGCATTTGCTCACTATTAAGCCAAGAAAGGTCCTTATATCAGGTATTCATTCCTGATTTAGTCTGTAGAAAGCATGAAAGAGAGACAATAGCAGCCACTTCCAGCAAGATGTTGTTGAAGTTTGAGTGCTGTGATTTCAAAACTACAATGGGCACTGTTACCAGGGGGTAAAGCCACCGCTGATTTGGGGCCCTCAGACATGTTTGGTTGTGCCAAGTTTGGCTTCCCATCTATGGCTTTCAGTAGGAGTGGAGTGCTTATGATAATTGAAGCTGGACCAAACAAAGCAGCACCTATAGTTGTTGTTGCAGTGCGTAGGATGGCATTTGACCATACAGAAATGTGCACTCTGGTGTGTCCTGTTGCTATTGTAGCTGCCAGGGCCGTGGGTGCATGGAGGTAAGTTTATCCTACACGAAACTAGTTAGAATTTCATCAGCCTGTCTGTTTTTCCTAACACTTGAGTGAAATACAAAAGGTAGGATGGGCCAGATTACATTTGGTTTTCAGAGGGAAAACGTCCTTGAGGTTGATTTATGTAGCAGTAGAACTTCTGAGGCCTTCAGTGAGGAGCTGCTTGTAGCATAAACAGGTCTGCGGGAGGCAGTTGATTGAAGTGTTTGTTTGTTTCTGTGGGTCTTAAAAAGGGTCAGTAAATAGAATTTGCTCCATGGACTCTACTGAAGCAATGTGTTAGTTAGGTTCAAGATGATGCTGATGTTACGTGATTCCTTAGGCCAGCTTCCTTGATTGCAGCTCCAAGTCAAAATAAAACCCCTTCATTTCAGTGTTTATGGCACCTGCCTGATTTAAACTCTGTGGCAGGTAATGTTTTATAGTCAGCTTATTTAAAAAGGAAAGAAAAGAAAAAGATTTTTCCAAACCCTGTCACTAATCAGAAAAATGCTGTGAACCTGAAACCTGTCTGTAGTCAGACTTGGGCAATGTTACATTCAGATAGATGGTTCTCTCAACTGGTCTCAGAACTATTTCTGGGATATGTTGCAATCAATACTCTTCCTTGTGTTGAACATCAGCGTCTACTCTGTGAGAGCAGTGGCAGTACCAGAGGAGAAGGATCCAGGTCTCCTTTAATGAGATCCGTTAGGTTGCTGCATAGCAATCATCCCATAAATCCACTGATTTCTGTTTAAGTCTTTAGTCAGTATGTTCTCTGGTAGCTATTTTTCACCATACCATATTACCTAGAGGAGAATGAATTAATAATGCATCTAGTCTTGGATACGTGTGTTTAATGGATGATATCACATCCTATCTTGGAGTCATGCTGCACAGAAAAAAACCCTGTTGTAATTGATCTTTGAGGTTCAGCACATAAAGAACAGAAAAATGCAATTGTACTTGCCTAAAATTGTCTTTAACTACTACGGGCACACTGGAGGCAAGTAGATCGTGTAGAAAAGGAAAGGAAGGTGCTATCTAAAGATTTGGTTATGGACAAAATTTCTCAGACTTTGTTTCATGAACCAGTGTTGAGGGGTTTGGTGGGGTTTGTTTTGTTTGTTTCTTGTTAGTTAGTTTGTTTGTTTGTTTGGTTTGTTTGTTTTTTGTTGTTGTTTTGGTTTGGTTTTGGCTTTTTCTTGTGTTGGGACGTGCTGTTAATACAATATTTAATTTAGGAAAACTAAAATGGGGTGGTGACTATGGGAAAAAAAATTCCGAGGGGGGAACTTGAGTAAATGGGTCTTTGTTGAACAGGTCAGGCTGGTCTGTCTGACTGACACTGGATCTGTGTTGCTCTGCTGTGGAACTGAGGAGGCTGAAGGCTCTTGTATCCAGTCAGCAGAGGTGGCTCTTGAGGGAGGAAGGAATTGGTGGGATTTTCCCCCGTATCTGTACACTCAGCCTCTCTCTTAAGATTACAGTTTTGCAAAAGAATAAGAACTCCATATAACCTGGTGAATCATCTTAGCCCATTTTTCTTTTATGGGATCACTCCATATAATGCATTTTTCTTGTGTTTTGCCCTTCCTGGATTCATATGTTCTGAGCAGTGGGAGTTTCCACCAGTTCTCTTGGGAAACTGTTATGAGGTCCAACAAGTTTTGTTGTAAGGTCCTGTTAACATAGTCCTTATATTTTCCTTTAATTTCATGTTGTTGGTCCTTAGGCATGCATTCATATTTATATATCTTATTTATGGCTTAAACTTCCATCATCCTCCAGAACTCTATTGATTTGTTCTTCTCTTAACAAGTCATGTTTGATGATTTGGTGAAGGCTGCTTGTTCAGTCTCTGGGTCTTTAAACACCACCCCCCCAATCTCCCAGCCATGCCCTCTATCTTTAATTCTAGGATGATCAGGGTTCCTGAGAAGGAGAACAAAGTGCAGTGTGAATTCCTTCCTCTCAGAACAGTTGCTGATGGATGACATCCCACAGGTAAAAAGAAAGCCACATATGAATTGAAGGGATCACAAACATGCAGATAAATATTATTCAAATATGCCAAATATTTTCTAATAGGGCCACGCTGGCTCTCTAGAAATACATATATGGTTTTGCAATTTTAATTCTGTACTGGAACAGTCTGTACATCTGACTTGTATAAATGTTACTGTTTAAAGAAATATAAGGCTGTTCCTGAAATACGTGCATTCTCTCTTCAACATAAATCTCTTTCCAACCCCAGACTGAAGTAGATAGCACAAGAGACTGACTTGATAAATAGCATCACTGATTCACTGTATTGTTTAGCTGAGATTTGTGGCAACCTTCACTTCTGCTTAGTTTAGAAAGGAAGGAAATGCAAAGCTGAGGCTGAAGCCATGTCCATGATCCATGTCAATGGGCAGTGCACAGGTGCAATTACCAGGGTCAATTGTAGCTTTGATCTGAGGCTGGTTTTGGTGGTGAAGGAGAGCAGCCCCTGCAGAATCCCATGACTTGCATGGTATCTGTAGCTGATGGACTCGGCTGCCAAGGACAAACTAAGGGCAGAATGTACTTCTTTAGCTGCAGCCCAGACAAAGATGGATGCTGTCTTGCCTAACTGCCAGCTTTCTTATCCCTTCTGTATAAAGGAAGAAGTATTTGACCACTCATCAGCTTCATATAAAAATACCTTAAATAAGTATTAACCTAATATAGTCTTTCTTGCTTTTGTAATGGCTCTGTGCCTCTCCCAGCTTGATTTCAATTCTTCTCCCTTTTTGCTTCCATTTTTAGATCATGTTTTATCTCATATCCCTTTGTTATCTTTAATAACTCACTCTTTTTCTTCACCCCCTCAACTACTTCTCTCTGCATCCTTTTTGCTTGATGCCTTCTCACCACATTTTCCAGTTTTTAAGATTTAAGAAATTTGCCAATTAATAGCTATTTATGACATTTTTACCATTGAAATGGCTGTGTCATCTTTGCCAGTTGGGGAAGGTCTGAATGGAGAGAGAGTGCCCTTTGTTAGATTCGCATGGAGAACTAGAAGGGAAGGAAAAGAAAGAAAGAATGAAAAAAAAAAACAAAACCAAAAAAACAGATCCAAAAAAACCCCAAAGTCCACAACCAAAATCAGAGCCCCAAAGTAGTTCTGGGTTCATAGGCCTTTTTCAGTCCTGAGGAAGCAGCAGAAACCTGAAGTCAAGCAGAGGTTGACAGCAGAGTGGATATTGGTTTCTGTCCGCAAGGTCCTTCCTGCCTGCACAGTCGGGTGATGGAGAGGGGAAATAACTTACCCCTGACAGTTATTATATTTTGACAGAACAGAGGAGCAGGGCTGAACTCTAGGGGAGAAAATTTGTTCTGCACATGTCTGAGGATAAGTAAATTCTCAGACATGTTATAAAAGGTGAATATTAAAGGTGGACAAGGAAAAGTAGGGAAGGTTCACGGGGATATACAGGGGCCTCTTGGCAGGAAAAGGGAAAGGCTGGACTGGCTTTTATAGCAGGGAATGTGCATTAAACAGGAAGGGATTTTTTTTGGTCTCTTTTTAAACAGTCTTAATATGTGTGACCTTATCTAGTAGTTGCTGCAGTGCAGCTGAGAAGTGGTAATTGTTCAACTGCAATAACTCAGTTACATCTGTCCTTGTCCCTGCCCCTTTACTCATTGTCAGTTCTGGCCAGGGGATCCCACTAGCTCCTGGATCCGCCTCATCCATGTGAAGCACCTTGACTCCCACAGCTCCTGTCTACTTCCATGGTGTCTGCAAGACTAAAAAATGGCTCCTGTCAGGTTTCACTCTTCTTTGCCTGGTGAGAGCCCAGATCTGCAGGGAAGGCAGGAGAACTTGCTGTCAGCAAGCAGATAACACTGCACTGATTTATATGCTGTTTGCGTCTGTGAAGTTTTCCATTGCAGCAGTGGATGCTTTTGTGTTCAGTCTTCATTTTTGTTTTGGTTTAAAAATTTTCATAACTTTTACCAATAAGCAGTGGAATTTTTTTTCCTATATTGTGCTGTATTCATGAATTTTCTTAGCTTTGTAGGTTGGTGACAGTTGCTTGTTAGTTAAATGCTTTTTGCTTTGTAAAAGTATGATAATCCAGGGTTTTAAACCTTTAAAAATGTCGTCTTTTCAAAATCATCAGATGTTATGAGCAAATCTTTTTTTTTCTTGCAGTAAGGTAGAAATCATTTTGGGTGGTTGAAGGTAGTGCTTGGTCAGCAGTAATGCTGTGTGACAGCAGAAATGTTAGATTTCTTGTGACAAGAGTAACAATTGGTGGTAATTGGTAAGTGTAGGGAAAAAGCTTTACTTGTATATAGATATAGAAAAATCTCTAAGAATAACCATCATTTAAAATGTAATTTAAAAATAAATAAAATCTCTGTCCAAATAATACACAGGAAGATTAAACTAAGTCCTAGCTGCTTTCAGAAGGAAATTTTGCGTGTCCAAAAGCTACCAACCACTCCCTAAAAGCTCTTGGTATCTTTAAGTTTTTCTTTCCAACTCCCTTAATGTCAAACAGGTAAGGATTTTGCTACATTAATCATACATGTGCTCACAGTTCTTGCCAGTAGTGCAGCTTTCCAGCTGTTTCAACTTTGAAACAGCTGCAAATCTTCTGCGAGTAAAAAAGTTCAGTTGACTAAACTTTTGGTTATAAAAAGGTCCATATTTGCTTTCTTCCAAGATTAATCTGAAGCGACCTGAAGCATTCTAATACACAAATAGCTGATTGCTGCTAGCATTTGTTTAAACTGCAGGAAGTCAGCCTTCAGTGTAAGCTCAGTTGCGTGGAGGAGCGGCGAGGGCTGGGAGCAGTTGCAGGGAAGCAGGAGGAAGCATAGGGATAGTGTGTACTTTTCTCTTTGACCCATTTAGGCCGCAGTCTCACATTTGCTCTAAGTCAATCCATGTGTGCGTGGCCGCTGACAGCACTTCTCCTCACCCCAGCCACATTCTGCTGCCGGTAGGGCTTGGGAGGCTGCGTGTTGAGCTATAGGAGAGACCTAGTCCAAATGAAAATTGAGCTTTTTTTTGTTGTTGTTGTTGTTTGGGTTGGTTTTCAGCAGAGCATGTGGCCGTGTCAGTGTCGAGTTGGAGGTGGGAACACTGTCTGCAGGAGCAGCTTGGGCTTTAGCTTGGCTTAAAACAGTCGTGATCCGATTCCTCCAGTTGCTGGTGAATCAACAGATTACATTTTTTGGGGGGTTTTCTGCCTTTTTTTTTTTAATATCAGTGTTGGCCATGGTTTTCCATCATGACATCAGAAGTGACGATCAGTAAGGATGTTGTGAGCAAGCAGTTCTTTAGTTGTGCTAGAAAGAATAGTTAAGTGGGGCTAAGAAACAAGCAAGATGCTGTTATAAGGATGAAGGGGCAAGAGAAGCAATAGGTTAGGTGCAGCCCCTGAGCAAACCGTATGGATTCTAGTCTGTTGTTCAAGTGGGAGTAGCAGCTAGATGGATAATGGGAAATGCCACCTGTGAGGGAAGCCGAATTCTAGGAACAGAATGCAGAAAGTCAGAGGAATTGCTTACGATGCCAGATTTTTCAGAGTGGGTAAGACAAACGAATTCAAATGACCAGTTGCTGTGTATGATAAGAAGCTGTCCATGTGGGAGTGGTATCATGGGAGCGGGGAATGGAGAACGTGCTTGAGTAGGGGGGTGGGGAAGTTGTGTGGGAACTTTGCAGGCCTGCTTTGGCAAGGACCAATTTTGAGGGAATAAGTACTTAAAGAAGTACTGAGTGCTGAGAAGAGATGTTAACAGCAGATTTTCTAGGTGAAAGAAAAGTAGCTTAGTATAAAATATTTAGGAAGTGTTTGGAGCAGTGACCGCTATCTGAATTTTTAAGCCATTAATCTTAAAGATGCATGGTCTTTCTCTTTACCTGAATGGGTGAATGAGCTTTTGACATGCAGTGGAAAGGCTTTACCAGGAGAGATGGGGAGCTGCACCTGGTAGATGGGGTGCTCTCATGGGAGGCAAAATGGATGGGTTGGATTGTTGTCAGCAGGCAGAGAAATCGAATACAGGTCTCTGCACTGAGGTAGTGTGGGTCTGGCCCTGCAGAGATAAAGTGGAGGCATCAATCCTTCAGTAAACAGGTCTGGATTAAGTATTTTTATTTCACAAGGTTATTTTTAACACAGATCAGTTTACTGGTTTGGTTTTCTGTCCATTGCCACAAACAAAAGTTGTGCTGGCACAGCTGGTGAAATATCACAGGGAAAGGGCCAGGAATGGTTTTATTCTGTTGAGATAACAGGACCAGAGTGTACCCTTGGGCAGTCCCTGAAGCAGGTCTGCCAGGTGACACAGGCATCAGGATGCATCAGTTGGAGAGGGGTCAAAGGTTCACTGGCTCCAGGTTGCTCAACCTGGAGACTGACACATCCCAAGGAAGAACAGGGGACTTCTTGCATGGAAGAGCTTTGGTCTGAGGACATCGAGTGCACCCAACACCTAGATGGTGGCAAGATAGGGATTTGGAGCTGTGCTGAAGTTAGACAGAGCCTGGGCATTAGGCCAGCATGTTCATCACTTTCCTCATGGGCAATTAGGTGTTACTGGGAATAACTCTTAGCTGACCTTGATAAAATTAAAGTTGTTATTCTGCTGGATCAGCACTGCTGCAATGTCCTGCTGTGCTGCTGCTTTTACTGTTCATTGGCCTTTTTCCTTACAGGCTCACAGGGATAAAGCTGCTCCTGGTATTGTGTGAGTGACTGGGAACGCTCGGTGTGATCCCTGCAGCCACTGCCTCACTTCCCTTTCTGCCTCCCCTCATCGCCTGGGCTTTAAATGTTTTCGTGTCTTTGATCATGGGACTCTACCCTTGATTAGGCTGCTGGGACCAGCCTTGTAAGAGTAGCCCCACTGACAGTCCTGGATTTTCCCTGTTGTGCCTTTGTTTGTTTGTTTTACTGATTTGTAATACAAATAGCATTGAAACCTGGCATGGAGCAAAGAGCAGGAAATTCATTCAGGCTTTGAGCTGGGACTTGCTGAAATTGAAAGATGTGACAAAGAATGCAGGGATGCTCATATATAAAAACTGCTCTTTTTTCCCCTTTTTCAGTTCTTTTGGGGAGCCTTTTCAAAGAAAGAAAAGAAGTGAAAACTCAAATGCAGAATAAAATCTGCACATAAAATTCAGTTGATAAAGTAATTCAAATGCTGGAAATGAATACCCAAGTGAAAACCATCCAAAATGTTTCCTTTACTAGAATCTAGTGTTTGTTACCATAACAATCCTTTTTGCAAAAAAAGGATTAGTGCTGTTAACATGACTTTGTTCCCCATTTCAGGTGGCACTAGCTTCCACGGCCCCTCAAGCAAATTGCAGAAAGGGGGAAAAATCCTTATGTCTGGATTTTGATGATGCAATTTAGTATCCTGAGAGCAATTCATTTAAGTTCTGGCTGTGTACTGCCTGTTCTTCCCCTAGAAACTAATGCCTCTTACTGACAATGCTAATATAAAATAGCAGTGTCTCAGCCCCTGTCAGACTGAGGAAAGGGCTGCAGATGAGCAAGTGGAAGCCAGATAAGAGTAATGTTGATCTGTAGCTGCTTGACATACTGACTTTTAAGGGATCCAAAAAAAGGTATGATTCCTCTTCCATAGGGAAAGAGAACAAGATGTTTCTGTATTAACGAGATTGTAAAAGAAAGAAAATGGCTTGTAAAGAATGGGTCTGATTTGCCCTCTTTTTCTGTTTTGCTTTTGTTATAACTTAAGCTGCAGTTTTGCTATCAACTGCCTCTTGTGTAAGCATTTAATGTTACCAAGATATTCTGCAAATCTATTTTTTGTGACAGTGATTTCTGGCCTACAGATTTTGTTTTGTAATAACCACTGTTTCCTCTGTTGGAAGAATGGAAATTATCTGAAATGAAAGGATAGTGGCATTCAGAGGTTCTATCTGAACTTGTCACTTCAGGTCTGCTGTGCCAGTTCAAAGCACTGAGGTTGGCATCAGATGAGAAGATGATGGTGTTTCTTTTAGCATGCTGGGAGTGGATGGGTAGAAACACTTTTTTTTTTTAGTAGGCTTGGAACTAAAAGCTGAAAAGGGCCTTTTGTTTTTCGATGCAGATTCAGGAGCGTGATAAACTTTACTACTTGGTAGCCTGGGAACTTGAATTTGCGTGTTGCTTACAGAAACATGAGCTTCTCTCTCTCTCTTACCTCTCCCCCTGCCTCCCCCTCCACCCTGATGGTATTGATGAGCCTTTGAGAAATAAATGGGAACTGCGTGGTGTGTGTTCTGTACATCACAAAATTTCTGTAGTTTCTACACTTTTTTTCTTATGCTCTTTAAAGGAGAATTTATTACTGTTTTACTGGTAAGGGAAGGAGGAGGATTTTTGAAACCCTACTGCTGAGCTTGTCCTGCCTTTTTTAAAAGACACTATTCCTTGTCCTTTTCCCAAAGACACTTTGACGCCACTTTAATGCCATCACTAAATTCCAAGGGCAATGTCAAGTGTAAGCTTTGACCTTAAAGGTGCTATTTCTTGTTTAAAAAAAGAATCCCATGATCTGTCAAAAACCTCTGAGTCCCAAAGGAGGCAACTCATACTGCAAGTTACTAATAAAAGATGCACCTACTAAGAGATTTGTTTTACCCCAGTGTGTTTTGTCTTATATGTTGTACTTTTGTGTAGCAATTTGGAAAAACATGCAATACTTAGTTCTGGCTGTCCATATGATGATAGCCTTTTTTAGTACTGAGATAGTAGCTGCAGGGTTTTAGACCAGTGTCACATTTAAACTTTTTTAAAAGGTGTTCTACTGGATAAAATAGATGAGGAAGTCAGGAAGCTGTGATCCTGAGTGTTCATAACCCAGAGCACAGCAGGGTTTGAAGGTGTGTTGGTTGTTTTCCATGCAGTAGAAGGACTCTGTTAATTGGTGTTTGCCACACTGTGATGGAACCTGGTGAAGAGCGAGTGGAGCAGATTGCTAATAAATTGCATTCCCATTGTTTCAGCTGAGATCATGAGATCATATAGCTTGTTGCATCCTTGCAGTGAGCTGGACCAGCTCCCTGCTCACTGGGACCATATGGTCAGACTGGCAGTGAGGGCATTATCCGGCCGTGAGGGCTGGTTGGAGCACTGCTGGTAGAGCAAATGATAGAGGCAGTCAGGAGATAAACAGCAACTGGAAGGGTCTGAAATGCCACCCAGTTAGTGAGGAGCAGTGGGAGTGGGAGGACGTTCAAGGGCTGATCAACATAATGCAGTGCTGTAGGTCTGCTGGAGGGAATTGCTCATCTTCCCAGCCCTGGAGCTTGCAGCTGCTCGACAGCTCCTCCCTGCACTGACCCTACTGCTGGGGGAGCAGTTATCCCAGTGCTTAGCAAGGGTTTTGGAGGTTAGGAGGACTATATCATGTTCAGGACTGGCTGTCTGAATGAATATTTGGTCTCTGTTCATGTTTGTCAACAGCAACTGGAGCACTGGATAGAGCATTTACTTTGATCAGTTGTTTTCTTAAGCCTGGTTTCTCTGTGTGCAAACAGCTGTTCTTCAGATACCAACAGATTAAATCACTGTATTTATAGTTAAATGAAATACTATGGAGATACATTTTTCAGCTCTGGAAATGTCAGATTGGAGAGATTGGCAGAAAAGGTGGGAAGCCACAAAATTACATACATTTGGCTGTCGCCTGACTGGGATGAGGGCACTCTGCAATGGTTTGGTACCATCTGCTGTACTGGGGTGAGAGCCATCTAGCCGATACCTGCCTTTCCTTGGACTCAGTGAAGTAGCTTCTTGACTCTGGGAAGGAACCAGTAGGAGTACAAGGTATCTTGTGTTCCTTTTGGAGAAATCTAGAAGCACAATTGCTAATGCAAACTTTTCCAGCTATTTTTTGTCAGTGTTACATAAGATACCAGAAAAATAGAATTCCGTTGTCATGTTAAATTCAAGGGGTGGAGGTGGTGATGGGGAAATAACAAAGCTTTTGATCTTTCTTTAGTAAATAGGAGACTGGTTACAGAATGTAGATGTTTATCTTAGATGATGCTGTAAGCAGTTCATTTCTTTTTCTCTCCTCACAGATAAGGACAAAACCAAGTTAGTCATCAGGACGCACATAACTTTTAGGATGCTTCTTGTCCTGCATTAAGTTGTTCATTTTGGGATAAGCAGCAGTGTAATGTTGTCTTTATTTTCCACAAACTGTATCACTGACAAAATAGCACAAAGGAGACTGCGGGAGTCCTAGTACACAGAATTAAAGCCTTCAATAGGCTGCTGAAGGCTGAGTAAAACATTTAAAGAAACAGCATTTCCTAAGTGGACAAACACCTTTCTGTGCTCTTAGATCTCTTTGCTGTTTGTCAGTAGACAAAGACTGGTTGCCTCTAATTCTATTTTAAAATATTGATGGTGGATGAAGAGCTCAGCTAAAAATGCATATATTACTTGAACAAACATACTGTTTACTTGGGATGGATTATGATGAATTAATTGCATTTCAACATTTGAAATAAAGAGGAGGTTAAATACTCAGAATATTAATGGTGGCTTGGGAATGGGACCAGCTCAGTGGTGAAAATAGCTTATGAAAGAAATTAATTTCAAGTATCTTCCTTGGTATTATTTTTTTTTATCCTCTTATGGTTTGTTCTTTGTTTCTGAACTGTTCTATGAGGTGGAGCCCTGAATGAGAGCAGTGTTCTAGGAGAGGGATTACCTGGTAGTGGGGATGGCCTGGGGGAGTGATGGGGAAGAAAGATCATGGATGCTTGTCCTGTTGTTACTCTGCATGTCCAGGTCATTGGGCTGTTCTCTCATGTGCACCAAGACCCACATCAGTTGCTCCTGTGCTGTTGGCCTGGGAAGCTTCCTCATATCTCTTCTTGTTTGGTGGCTTGTGCCAGCCTGGTCTTTGTGGAGCCAGGTGGGCCCTTCATCCCAGTCCATCTTAAGCCCAAGAAGCATTCAGGAGTGCACATGGCTCTTCCTTGGCATAGGAGCCTCTCTTTTATTTATGGTTTTGCAAAATCTTTACTTAAAAAGAAAATCTGTACAACACTTAAAATTGCTGAAACAGGTGGTTATCATCTGCCTTTGTGACTTTGAGGACACTGAGTTGGACCATCTTACTTGAAGAGTGCTATGCACTGACTGCTCCAGAGATTCCAATCTGGATCTCTATAGCTGAAGGTGAGACACATGGGCATGTCTGTCTATTTTTTTAAATGGTTGTACATCTGCATGTAGTGCCTGAAAGGTACAGATGTCCGTTCTTGGTGTCTCCATCTCAGTAGCCACGCACAGTAAAATACAACCAGATAAAGTAGGATAAGAGGATAATAGGATAAAACCAGATAAAATAGCCTAGGTGATGGGAAGAGGTGACTTTCCATAGTTTCCCAGATTCTGACCTCTGGGGTGGACTTGTTTGGGAAGTAGTGGATCAAGGAAGCTGCTTTGCTGCCACTGTAAAATGAGTTTTTAGTACTCAAGTGCATTTTTTTCCCCAAGTGAGTACAAAGTGATTCCTTCCTGGGGACAGAAGAAACAGCAATACAGGTTGAGGAATGAAATAAAATTTAGGACAGGATGGGTGCTGGTTAGTATCTGAGTTTTGGGAAGATGTAGTATTTATATTTGAGGCTGGTGAGTGCTAGTCCAGAGCCTGCCAATGGCAGTGGAAAAACTATTTACCTGATGGGCTTTGGATTACTTGAGTAGCTTATTGTGCCCACACCTCCCATGAAGAGTGATGCATCCTTCCTCTGCTCTTACTTATTCATCCAAACATGTTACACCTGGTTGACCAGCGTGCCTTAAAGGAGCTCTCTATGCTGAGTGCACTGATTCCCACGTGTGCAGGAAGGAGAAGCTGTTCCTTTGTGGCAGCTCCTGTTTGGCCGGAATCCTGCTGACCCCGGCTTGCCTGGCTGGAGTCACTTCTTATTAAAGCCACGGTGAAGGAGTGTCTTTGGCAAAAGGTTATTTGGAGATGAAGCAATTTTACCATGTTATTAGTGATGAGGTTGTAGCGCTTTGCATGATGTTACCATGTGTGGTCTGTGCAGGAGCTGTTGGTGTTCTGGTAAGCATCGTGTGGTTGCCGTCGCTTTCCGTGAGTGGTGGTGGCTGAGGGCACAGCAGGCATTGTGCCCCCTTCCACAAAGCTGCTCATGACATCTCTGAAGGGAGCAGACGAGTGTTTCCTGTAAATACACATGCTGGAAACATCTGCCCAGCACATTGAATTAAAGGATTTTTCTTGATGTGCTGTCTGACCCCGTATGCTGAGGAGCTTGAGTGCTCTGTTTTCCTCATGACTTCCCCCATCTTTTTCTGAAACTGTCTTTTCGGCACACTCTTCCCGAAGCTGGAGCTGGACCTTGCTTCCCGCATCTGTCCCAGCAGCTGGACCACTTCCTGCCATGAATCATCCCAAACACACTTTTTTCTTTTTATTGTTTTACTTAAGGGTGAAGGCACATTTGTTCTCCTGAAGCCACTAGCTAAGCTAAGTAGCCTGGCAGCCAAGCCTTAAATGAAGGCTGGGGTGTGAAAGTGTTCAGAGGAAGGAAGTGTCCCCCATTGGCGAGGATCACAGGCAACCCAAGAGCAGAACTCCTTTCCTTGTGGGCTTGGGTTGTGGTCAGAGAAACAGCAAACTCCATCACTTTTTGGAGAGCTGCAGCAAAACCTCTTCTCTGTTTGCACCACAGTGTCAAACACACTTGGACCTCTGGCTTTTGGAAGTTCATTACTACAGCCAACCAAGTCCTAATTGTCAAAGGATGTTAAGGGAGGGGGGGATAATCTTTTGTCTGAGAAGTCTTGGTTATGGTTTGCATCCTCTCTGGGGCTGATGTTTGTGGCTTGGTTTTCCAGAGCCCATTGATGGCATGTGTTTCGATTCTAGCAGTCCAAAACAAGGGGGTTTTATTTGTCCTGAGGAGCTGAGGCTGAATAGGTCTTGAAACTTGAGAGGTCATTTTATTTCACACAGAGATGAAATCCAAAATCTGCCTCCTTAGTTTTGCCAAAAAAAACCAAAAACAAAAACAAAAACCAAAAAAACAGGGCCCTAAGACCTCAACCCAAAAGCACATTAACTGCATAATTGTTAAGCTTTCCTTGTGAATTTCTTTCAGGGAAACGTCAGATTCACCACTTGGGAAACCAGCTTCAACTCAATCAACATTGCCTGGACACTGCCTTTAATTTTTTCAAGATGGCTGTGAGCAAACATCTAACTCGGGGGAGAAAGATGACCCACGTCATTGCTGCATGTCTCTACCTGGTGTGTAGGACAGAAGGAACTCCTCGTATCCTTTCATATTCAGAAAATATAAATAAATAAAAGACGTACTTTTGGCAAGTCAACTATCCCAGTCAGCCCTTGTTTCAAAATGTGAAAAGGTAAGTGTTTAAGAGCTAACTTGATCACTGCTGGTTTTGCACAGTGAAGTGAATGGGGGTGTTTCCTGTGGCTCAAGTACATTTGTTCCCTTTCTAAACATACAATATTTAGTATTTAATGCTATAAATGTCACTCTGATTCCCATCAATAGCTCTACATTTCTTCTTTCTCAACTTTATTTTCATTTATAAAATTGCGCTTTCCCTGTTCTTTGCTAGGGATTATTACTTGTGGAGTATTTTTTTGTTTATTTTGGTTTTCTCTTTTAAAGTAAATGACAATTAACACTAAACCTCCTGCAGTATCAACATCAAAGAATAGATTAGAGTTCCAGTGGGTTTTCCATCAACATATTTGGATTTCCTTTTAATACTTGCAGGAAGGATAGTCTCAGTCTTGTTTAAGTTTTGAGGAAAAAAATGATAAATTCTGAAATTTGGTCAAAGATCATACAGGAAATCAGTGGCTGGAGGTGGGACTGCACACGGGACAGATTTGCAAGTGAGTACTCCTGGCTCTACCATCCCTATTTTTGTCCTGGAGGACTTCATTAAAATCCATATAAACCTTAAATACTGATGACCATCCATATTTATTTGTTTTATATATTTCTATTTCTTTCATGGTGTGTTCAGTTCCTGGAATTCAGAGTTTAGTATCATACAATTAGTTCTGTTGGATGGGACTCTGTGCAGCCTGGTCTGGTGGAAGGTGTCCCTGCCCACAGCAGGGAACTTGGAACAAAATGATCTTTAAGGTACCTTTGAACCCAAACCATTTTATCATTCTATGATTCTGTATTATTTTAGTTCTTTTCTACTTTAAAGCAATATGTGCACATCATTAGTATTCCATTTGATGTGACTCTTTTTCTAGATTGCTGCTCTCCTGCTACATTTTCACAGTTGGACAGCTTAGCTGTCCTTTTAAGATTGAGATTTTTTTTTGCAATTTCGGAAACTATGTTCACTGTTCTGTGCGTGCTTTCTCGTAGTGCTGTGGTCATTGCATTTGTATGTTTTCAAAAATGTGGTTTTGCTGAAATAATGGAATTAAAAGGAAGGTTTATTACACTGGTCTTTCCTAATGTAAAGTCTGTAAATTTTGGACAGTATGACTCTGTCAATACCATAAAGACAGTGTCAATTTTGAAGTGTTACAAATGTTTTGGTAAGATATTTTTCAGATATCTACCTGAAAGAGGGTGTGTTTAGATTAGATATTAGGAAGAAGTTCTTGACCATGAGGGTGATGAGACCCTGGCACAAATTACACAGAGAAGCTGTGGATGCCCCATCCCTGGAAGTGGTCAAGGCCAGGTTGGATGTATCTTGGAGCAGCCTGGTCTAGTGGAAGGTGTCTGTGCCTATGGCAGGGAGGTTAGAATGGAATGATCTTTAAGGTCCCTTCTATGATTCTGTGATTATTTTTTTTTATGCCCATGTCACATTTTTAAAGTAATTTATATACAGTTACTCATTTGATACTACTGAATGATAGCCCAGCCATAATATGCAAATCCATTTCTCCCCACTGATAGCAATAAAATAGCATTTGAAGCAGTGCAGGCTGTAAGAGGCAGATAGGTAGCCTGGTACGTACAGCCATCTGTGCAGCAAGTATGGCTAACATTTCTAGCAAACAAAACAAAAATTATTTGCTTGTTTTTCATCCTTCTTCAAAGTATTTCAGCATGTATCTCAGTTACGTGCAAGATGTACTGGTCTGGTTAACACTTCATAAATACCTAAATTAATTTCCCAGGTTTCTTTGTTAAATGGAGGTAATACCCTGTGTGATACTTCACATAAAATACCACAAGTAAAGCATGAATAAGACTGCAAAGACAATCTCTGTCTTTCTATATCAGTATCACAAAGTACTCCACCCTCACTTATATGGTTACTGTGCTGCTTGGGAAGCAAGAAGTTGAAGTGCATGACCGTATGGCTCACTTTTTTTAGTGTTTGCTTTTTAAAGAATCTATTAGATAAACTTAATTTTTAGTTGATACTAAGAGTTTAACCATGTCACTTTGGGTGAGTGAGCTCATTCACCTTCTGCCTGTGTTCTGCTTTGGGGTCTGTTAGTTAGTTTTGTTTTCTATTAATACTTAAAGTCCACTGTAGTTTGGAAACCAAACCCCAAATGAGTGATGGACTCATGAACATTGAAATATAAGTCCCTTTTCCTGTACTTTTTCTTTCATGAGAAACTTGAAAACCTGAGGGCTACAGACATGTTGCTGACCTTTGAAATTAGTATGTTCAAGGCTGCATACAGTAATTATGATGATAGTTACCATTGTGTTATATTTGGTCTCAGCTTAAGTCTCTCAGTATAGACAGGTGCTACAGGAGGCAGGAGTGTTCCCAGGGCCTTTGGAGCAGAGGATCCCAGATCAGGTGTGTAGGATGGCCATGTGGCAAGAATGAAGATGCATATTCAGGGTAATAGACTTGTCATTGGTTTTGGTCTTCTGGAGAAGCTGCCAAAGAGGGCTTGGAAAAAGCAGCAACACACTGTATGATACTGTACAAAGACATGCAGGATTTGTAACACTTCAAGATTTGTATACACTGCTCAATAGATGTCCTGAGTTTAAAGTGTTCATTGTCATTGTGTTTGTTATAGAACTCTTAACAAAGAAATCTGTGAAAAATTTAGAAAAGGAAGTTAAAGGCTGAAGATGGAGAATGTATTTTAGAGAAAAGAGGTGATATGGAAGAAGTAGTGAAGGGCAGCAGTGTCCTCAGAGGTCAGAGACAGCTTGCAGGTTTTGAGTGGCCCAAATAAATTAGCAGAGTGACTTGGGAGTTGTAGAGACGAGAGATGTTACTGGGAACAGATTAGTCTTTGAAAGAGAAGACATCATGTTTCTTAAAGAATAGTATGGTAGAAGGAACAAAGGATGTATGTGGCCTGAGATGTATTCTTGTGGCAGAACTGAAGGAGTGGGAAACATTTTGAGAGGGAAAACAGAATTTAATTGTGTGTGCAAGTTCAGTTGGAGGGAGTGGAATGTATTTATCTGACATGGTTATCTGCTTATTCTTCTTTTTTCATAATGTGCATGTCGCCAGTCAGCCTCTGTGAAAATGTGAGGAATATTGTAGCCAAGTCTGCTGGTGCAGTATGAATTATGCCTGCATAAACCTCAGGCTGAGATTGGAAAACATTATATTCTACTTGGTTCTTATGCATTATTTAATTAATGCAAAAATGCAAAGTATTCTAGTAACACAAATTTTTTTGATTTGAAAAAGCAGTTCCAGAACTTAAAGAGAACATAAAAGTTGGTTTATCTGAAATGCGTCTTTTATTTACAGTCCATTAGAAAGTTTTTTATATATTATTTGAGATGTGGATTGATTTTATGTCAGTTTATGGTTCTTATTAGTTTATGTTACACAAACCCCTACAATGCAGCAACTTTGGCACAGCTTTTCATTACCTTCTTATATTACTTGTCAGTGTTAATGTTTTCAAGGGAAAATGGCTTACAAACCATTAGGTGAATTTGGGAGGTGTTTCATCATTTTGATGAGTTACCTATAAAAACTTTGATTTATTATTCTCTTTATAGAAAGTGTCTATATTATCAGTGTCAGAAGTAAGGATATAATGAAAAAAATGCATCTAAGGGAGACGGTGATTTTAGGTCCTCAGATTTAATGGAACCTGTTGTCCTTCTCTTTGGGACTGAGCTAATGCTGAGCGTTTCCAGTGATGTCTGACTTCATCTGGCACTGCCAGCTCTCCTGACATTTCAGACTCTGGATTTTAATTTATTTCTTGGAATAGTAAGTCCTCAGTTGTTGCTCTTTAATGTTTTGAACAGCTTTTCCACCCCTTCATATGTTTGGATGGAAACAAAGGGCTCTTTAGCTGGTTCTGCTGTTCCTGAGAGAGAGAACTTGGGAAGAGCCAGGCAGGGTGTTTGAGTGACTTATGGGCTCAGCTGTAACCTGTGGCTGCCCCAGGGTCACTCAGGAACAATGAGAGCCTGGCCAGGATTTTCCAGGTGGGATATCAGTTTGTTTTAATCAAGGAACATTTCTTTCTGTTTGTAATTGTTTTACTGTACACAACTGTTAGAAAAACTGCACAACTGTCCTCTATTTTGTATAATATTTTCCACTGCTACCACCTGGGGTCTTTTATAGCAACATTTTACACTGTAAATGTATTTTCTCCCACACACATGCACCTTTTTTATTTTACCTATTTATTATTTTTCTTAGAAGCTCTGTGAAAAATGCACCTTGACTTGTAAACCAAATCCTGTCTTGTTAAAGCATAGTAAATAAAGCCTTTTTCACATGAGAAGAGTCCCTACCAAGTTCCCTCACCAGCTATCTCATGTAAATATCCCTCTGCTTGCCCCTGGAGGTAAATTCAGGACAGATTTTTCCCCCTTCCAGTAAAGCTCATCAACCTCAATGCTGGGGTGACTTGCCAAGCTCTTCCCACTTCCCAGGGCTGGGCAGCCTCCCGAGGCAGGCTGAGGTACTCAGGTAGTCATCAGTGGCTTTGTGAGTAGGCAGAGGACAGAGGTGGGATCCCCCCAGGGTCAGACCAAGGCAACCAAGTGAGGCCGCTCTACTGAGTTGTTTGCAACAGAAAAATAACCTCTTAAATTTCCCCTGTTGGGAACAGAAGGCTGTCTGGAGAACCTTTGGTGCCTTGCAGTCTTTCAGATGCAAACTTGCCCTGGGTGGGAAAGCGTAAGGCGCTTTTCCTCCCCGGCTTCCTCTGCCCTGTGAACCTCCCTTTTGTTTGAGGGAAGATCACGAAGGCATTGCCAGATCCCAGCAGGCATGAAGATTTTGGAAAAAAAAAAAAAAGAGCATCTGAATGGGGCAGCACTTTGTTATTTCCTATCTGTCTGCAGTACTTTTACTTTATTGCCAAGCTATTTGAAAGTCTCCTGGTTTAATGTGTTTATTTTCATGTCACAGTAAGGGAAGTTGAGAGTATTTATCTTCATTTCCAGGTGCAGAACTGAGACTAAGTAACACGTTCAGAGTTACCCAGAAAATCTGTGATGGAGTAAGGAACTGGTCTCTTTAATCCTTAGTTAGGCAGCAGCTACTGAGCTTTTCTACTGTGTTGGTCTTTGCAAGAGAAATTAATCTCATTCCCTCTCGAGCATTAGGTGGCTCTGTGGCTGCCATGCTGTCCTGGGAAGGTTTGTGGAGTCTTGCCATGAGAACCTTTGATGGATACATTCTTTGTTTCTGTACCAACAGTTCAAGGTCTGTCTTTGCAAGGAAAAGGGCAAGACTTCCTTCTTTATTGGAAATGAAAAATTAGATCTCCAGCAATCTTTCGACCTCTACTAAAACTTCCTGGAGCCAGCAGGCTCTAGTGTTCCTGATTAAAAGTTAACTTTTGAAATGAGGCTTTAATCAAGAAAACTTTAAAGCTGTGGCTAGAGAGGTTAATAAAACCAGTTTCTATTTCTCTTTGGTTAAGGACTTTAATGACTGATCTTTTACTTTTTTTTAACAACTACTGTTGCATTAAAAATAAGTTGAGAAGTTGAGTGTGACAGGGATGTATGGGAATAAAAGTGGATTTTAAATTGCACAGTTAAAATACATATAATATTTACTGAGGCAAGTTACTTCATTTCAGTAATTTTTTTTTTGTGTGTGGTAAAGGATGCCAAAATCTTACTTCATTCAAAGTTGAACAGAATATTTCCAGTTGGAAGGGACGTACAGCACTCATCCTGTCCAACTGCTTGACCAATTCAGGGCTGACCAAAAGCTATAGCATGTTCTTAAGGGCATTGTCTAAATGCTTCTTAGACACTCACAGGCTGAGGAAACCTGTTCCACCACACACTTGGTAAATAAATGCTTCCTAATAAAGCATTTGACTGGACTTGAAGTCTTGGGAAAGCCTTGTCCACTTAATTTCAAAATAAGGTTTTTAAATTGCGGTGTCTTTGAGTGGATGGATTTTAGCTGTAAGAGTTTCAATCTATTAATGAAAAATTGGTGCCTGAAATAGGGTGTGGCTGTTGTTACCCCATGTTGTTTGCATCGATTTCCAAAGAGTTAGGTGTTTGGTAATACTTGGCTTGTGTGATCATTCCTATTTGGTACCATGGGAGAAAATGCTGGAGATGTAAGGCAGCCAAGGACAGCAGTAGGAATTTTAAGTTCTGCACCTGTCACCCTCTCCTCCAGCCAGAACTGGGACTGTTTAATTTCAGCACCAGAGCTCATGACCTGAAGCCTACATATCCAGTCTCCTTTTCCATGGGGTGAAGGAGAATCATCCCATCTTTCCCTCTCAGTACTGCCTTACACTTTTTTCCCTATAAAATGATATGTATAAAGCAAGTGTGATGCTGAGAGAAGGAGGTGTTTCATGTTTCCAGTTGGTGGGAAAGTAAAATTTTCCTTTCCATGTGCCTGTTGATGTTGTATGCTCTGTTGTGTGTGGCTCAGTTCTCTTTCCTGCTGCATCCCCTTACTGCCAGGGCTGCTCTGGCTGCTGCCCCGTGCTCGTGGCTGGGCGAGGCTGGAGGACCTGGGGCTGTGCCACTCCCAGGTATCTCACCTGGCCTCCAGCTGTATTGCAGAAGAGTCTGTGTTTCCCTAGGTCCTGTGTCATATCTCAGTCTGCTCTGGATGTCTTTGCAATTCCTGAAGTGGTGCTGGGTACTTGAATTGTTCCAGTTGTGTCTGGTGGTTTGCAGTGTCTTTTACAGAGAATTCCCTCTGGAGTGTTTCAAATTGGTTGTGTGGTCCTGCACCTTGGGGGACAGGGCTGGGGAGATGGTTAGTGACCCTCAGGTTCTCCTCTTATCCCTTGGAAGGAGAAAGCCATAAATCTTCATTGTGCATGACTCAGATGTAACAGGGAAACAGCATGATTGCTGACTGGCATTATCCTGCAGGGTGCCCTGTTCTAGAAATCATCGAAGCTTTCCACTGGGAGACTAATTTTAATGTGAAGATTGGGTGATTTTCTTTGTTTCTTTAAGATTCTGAAAATATAAAAGGGGAAGGGAACTTTACATTGTGGAGTGTGTCAACTCAACATCTGACTGTTTAAATCCTTGTGCTAAATGCCCATTATGGATGCTGCAGGGAGGGAGGGGAAAAGCTGCTGTAAGTGCAGTAGTGATAATTGACCCACTTAAGAGAGCTGCTCTAATTTCGCCTGTTACAGCATCCTGGAAATTCAGATAAGAATGTTGATCTCTCCAGCTAATAGGATTTCTAAATATATCATCCAAAAGAAGCAGGAGGATTGTAATTTTGCATGTATGTGTGTATGTTCAGGCTAATGTTTTGTTTAAGAACTGCATACTCTGAAAATCTGCTTTTCTGTTCACTTGTTACTGACTCAGGATAAAATAGAACTTGACCTCTGGTGCTGGCAAGGCGAGACCTGATCATGACCCGTTGAATTTGCTGACGAAATTCCCACCAGCTTTTGTGTAGAGGGGTGACCAACTTTTTTCCTTTCAGGATGTTGGTACCCAGCAGGTGGCTCAAACTGTCAGCTTTTCCATAATGCAGAATTAAACAAAGCATCTGCAGACATAGAGAGGGGAACAGGGTCACAAGATGGCCTATCAAGATTACAGAATTTGGCTGGGTTTGATAGGTTTGTTTTCCTCATTAAAGGAAAATTTTGAACAGTAAAGGTCAAAATAATCCTCATCTAAAATCTGTCTGCAGAAGTACTTCATTACTTTACAGAGCAGAATGTTGAAAGTCTCTCTTGGGGCAGCTCTTTCTCAAAGGACATCAGTGGGTAAGACTGTTCTGCTCTGCTCTGTACTGGCGCGGCCTCATCTCGAGTCCTGTGGGCAGTTTTGGGTACCACAGTACAAAAAAGATACTAAGCTGTACAGAGTGTCCACAGGAAGGCCATAAGGATGGTGAAGGGCCTTGAGGAGAAGCTGTATGGGGAGCAGCTGAAGGCACTTGGTTTGTTCAGTCTGCAGGAGACTGAGGGAAGACCTCATTGCAGTTCCAACTTTCTTGTGAGGGGCAGAGGAGGGGCAGGCACTGATCTCTGCTCTCTGGTGACCCTTGATAGGACCTGAGGGAATGGCCTGAAGTTGTGTGAGGGGAGGCTTAGGTTGGATATTAGGAAAAGCTTCTCCACCCAGAGTGTGGTTGGGCACTGAACAGGCTCCCCAGAGAAAGAGCCACAGCACCAATCCTGACTGAGTTCAGGAAGCATTTGGATGAAACTCTAAGGCTCATGGTGGGATTCTTGGGGATATCCTGTGCAGGGCCAGGAGTTGGGAGTTCAGTGATCCTTGTGGGTCCCTTCAAACTCAGGACATTCTGTGACGGCTGAAACCATGGGGTTTGCAGTCAATAGAGCTGCTGCACCGACATTGTTACTATTTTGGGGATCCTTTGCCTTTGCACATCATGGGTTTCTGTGTTGGGTCAAAAACAGTCATTGCCCCTTGCCCTTTGAAATGCAGGGACAGGCCTTACTCTGTAGGTTTCTGGGTTAGGTCCAGTGAAGCCTTTGTCACTGTGGGCTTGAATTACATGATGGGTGGGTAGGAGAGTGTTTATTGTTTGGCATCTCTGTGCTCCATCATCATGTCAGGCCTTGTGTAACCCGGAAAGCCTTAGAGCAGAAGCATCTGAGCCAGATTTGTAATGCTTGCAATAGTGGTCTGGTATTGCATGCATAAAAATAATAATTAATTTAATTAATTGCATGGTCTGTCCTCTTAGTAATTAGGTTACAATTTGGGGTGTCTGAACTGATGAGGCATTCTCATGGTAAAGATGAAACAAGGAAAGAACCAGACACAGGGAACTGGGAAGCTACAAAGGCATCAGTAATACCAGATTAAAAATACAAGGGACAGCCCTCAATGGCGTCACTAAAAGGGGGTGATGCTTGAAACGTGGTGGCAGAGACATGGAGGATAACGATGGGAACAACGTCAGGATGAGTTTTGGGTGATGGATGAGGGGAGGGAAATGTGATGGCAGAGAGGCCTCCTTCCAGGGAAATAAATACAAAGGAGGGACGATAAGGAAGGGCTCACACCTCTGATGTCTTTGACCTTCATCAGTCCTTGCATGCTTGTGAAAATAAATATTTAACAATCTTCTTAAAGCTTGTTTAAAAGAGGAAATAATTAGGTTGGCTCTCTGCTTAATACAAAAGATTATCTCTGCATCTCAATTTTGGGGCTTATGTCAGCAAAACCAGCATTATAACTGGGTGGTGTTTTGGCCTGATGGGAGCTAATATGTTGCTAACACCAGCTAAATAAAAACCAGTGTAGTACAGCCGGTCATTGTGTAGCACATTCTTGCTTTTGTCAGAGGATATGCTAGATATGCTCTGGGATGTGGAGGAGCCACTTCCCCTTCCTTCCCTGCATGCCCACCCCTGTCTTAAGAAAAGGAAAAAAAAAAAAAAAAACAGAAAAGAGAAAAAGCTTTACCCGATGCTTTGTTTAAATAAATCCTGATAAACAAACATGATCAGTTATGGTTGATGTTTTTGAGTGAATCACTGAGGAGTATTCGTGGTTGTAGCCATCACTAATATTTTATGCATTTCTATACTTTAGAAGTCAATTAGAAAATTAAGTGCTGTCCTTCATTAAAATAGAAGATTGTGTATTTGAATTTTAATGCAGGAAGAATGCTGCCTTAGAACACAAATTCAGATTATTAGATTGATTAAGTAATGCTAAACAGGGTGAACAAAAGCCAATGCATTGAGACCTGTGAGTCCTTCTGTGCTTGCTATCTGCAAATATTTTAGCTGGAGGTCTGCTCAAGTTGTGTCCACTTTCATCATATTTTTAAGTCTTACACAGCTTGTTTTGTCTTGCAGGTTTTGATATCATAAGAACAAAGTGAAGGTATATCAGCGAAATTATATTACCTTTTGAATTTGTTTTAAATTCATTCTCACACCTGGTCTGGCCTCCTATCTTGAAATTGATCTTGACAGTGATTTCTTACATCCTAATAAAGTATAAGCCTTTTAAAAATTGTTAAAATACTTCTCAAGAGTTGTCTTATTTCCTTTGGATGTTTGTCACTAGTATTTGTTTGCATGATGTAGTGTTCATACACAAACCTCACACTGGAACTGCTTGTCAATGAAAAATTTTTAGCATTTTGTAATCTCATGCCAAGTAAAATTGTGAGCTGAGGCTTTTCTAACCTTTTGCCTGTTAGTCTGCCTTTATGGCAAGTCCATGTCCTTCCTCAAAGACAAAAGAAAATGTCTTTTAAGTTTAACTGCCAGACTGGCTCAGTATTGTTGTAAGTATGAATGATGTAATACTCAATCACATGGTGGTATGTCTGCTATTTTCCCCCCTTTGAGAGAGAGAATAATCTTTTCAGCCTTATCCAGTTTCAGCAGTCTGGGAAAATAGCAGCCCTAAATGAGACCCAAAACAACCAAAATCTTGATTTCTTCCAGAGCTTTGCTTTCGAAGCCAGATGTTCCCCAAGTTTTCTTTATTTTGACTTGCTAATTGGAATTAAGATGTTGAAGATAATGTGTGCTTTGAAGCTTGTGTATTGTGTGTTTTATTTAGATTTAATCCTTTAAACATTTGACAATAAAACATAAATTGCAGAGCTCTCATCTTTAGATCAGCTGTAAGTGAATCACGTAAGTTTTCAACATCCTTCCAGTTTGGGAGAAACACAGTAGTCTCAGTGATGTTTTGACTAAAGTTTGTAATGTGATGTTTGGTAAAGTGCTATGAGGTTTGCTAATCAGTATTTTTAAATGGAGATATATAGCTGTTTCTTCAATGAAGGAGCAGCTTGTCTGCCAAAAATAAAGTCTTGGCTTATGTCTTGACAGGGAGTAGAAATTGGAATGCTCTTTAGATTCCTTTTGTATTGGTAAGCAAGGAGGAATAGTGAACAATATATTTTATGTTGTCATACGTCATAATGGAAGGCAAATTTTGAAGAAGGGAAATATATAGACTGGGAAAAAAAGTGTTTTAGTGTGAACAAAAAACAGTGTGTAACTTAAAACAGGCTATGATCTTTTTAATATGAAAACTGCAGTTTTTTATATGCAGTGAAAACTGCATATTCAGCAACATGACCTGTACTAACAGAAATGTGAAAGCCTTTATTACATAAAACAAACCCAGAACCCCAAACATTGCCTCTGTTTTATTGTCAGGAAGAATTCTCACTTTTTCTGTTTTACAGTATTTTTCCTTTTGCAGTGGGTCCTCTTAACTTTTTATTGTGTTTTTGGTGGCTTTGCAGTTTCCAGGGGGAAACAAAGTTGTTATTGTCATTTCAGGTACTGTAATGTGTGGCACAATTCTGGAACAAACAAAAGAGCTGGTGTTTCAAGTCAGACTGCAGAAAATTTGAGAGGTTACCTGAACCTGCTTGTTTCTGAGGAAGTACCAATATGTCCTTGCTTTGAAAGGCTTTTGCCCCCTTCTATTTGCATTAAAAATGCACTTTTCTCCCTTCCCTAATGAATCTGGGCTTCAGAGTAATGAAGTTCTGCCTATTCAGCTCTGAAGGCTGTGAGATTATAGATGCTTTTCTGTGACTTTTGCTATTGGGCGAAAGAGCTGGGCTGTCTAAATTGAGACTGCTGCTTTTGAAATTTGCCATTGAAATCACCAGTGGACCATCTTTGATAGCCAGGGAAATGAGGGGAAAAAAGTGTAAAATAATTTTTAGTCATTACTGAAGTCTTCTTTTAAAGAGACATCTAGAGTTTTCAACTGCTGCCTCTCACTCAGTACCTGAAATCAGAGAAGGCTCTCTACTTATCTGGAGTTGAAAGTTTGGTTTTCCCACGTGACTGCTGTTAACTTCTGCAGAATCTAAGCTGAGTTTTCTTTTCTGTATGAAAATTTCTGGTCCTTAAAGGATCAGTCTTCTAGAGAATGCACCAGATGGACTGCATCTGTGCTGCTGTCTCTGAGGGACTACCAAACCACTGCATTCTTGTCACATCTGGACGACCCAGTTCATTGCCAATAATTATTTCCAGCGCATATTCAGATTATATTTTTTAGTTGAAAAATAGTTTTGTCAATGTTCAGTTTAATAATTATTGTCATCCACCTAGATTCTAAGCTGTTACTGTGGCAGAGGAAAGCAACTCGAGTATTGACTCCTTCCTCAGAGTTTGAATGGGTGGCTTTAGTGTCTGAGCTGTTTCTCACAGTCATTCAATGGTGAAACAAGAGAGTGCTCCTGTCCTTGGTTTCTGCTGTGAATCTGTCACTTTCCTCCTGTTACAGCTGGAGGAGTTGGGAGCACAGTCAGGAGCTAAGAACATTGGCTGAGAGGTAATACCCAGAACATGAGCACAGCATCGGAACAAGAGGCTTCAGACAGATGTAGCTTGAGAGGAGTGTTTCATTACAAGAGCCCTTCCTACTGAGAGGTTCTAGGACTGGAGGAAAGGGAATACAGAGCGTTTTCCACCAGCTGTCCAGCAGCCAGAGAAGGTGTGATCCATACATACTTTTCCATGGTGACCTCCAGCTCCACAAAGGTGTTTCCACAAAGCTGTTTCTTGCCGGGTCAGTCCCAGCCTCCACTGTAGCAAGGGGTAACTCTGTCAAGTGTGTGAGGCTTTACAAGAAGTTCAAAGGCAGATGTCAGCCCAGTTCTCCAGCCTTTTAAGATCCCTGAGAGTGGCAGCCCCACCTTCTGACGTAGAATTGCCCCCCAGCTTGGTGGAATGTGCACCCCTTCCTGGGGAGCCTCTGCCTCGCTGGCTCACTGCTGATGGAGACAGTGCTGCCCCCGAGGGACACCTGCAGTAACTGTCTGCTCATTGGGCTTGGTACTGTCAGTCACAGCCCCTCAAACCTGGCAGTCCAGCCAATGCTGTGCTTGTCTTCTAGGCCACCAAGCCAGGCCATGATGTCTCAGCATCTTGGCTTTAAGAGCACTGTGGCAGACCATGTGTTCATCTTTGCTGAAGTAAGGATGAGCAGCTTCCATTGCAGTGCCAGTGTCCCTGAGCTGGTGTTGGTTGGGGTGCCATGTGAAACTGATGGATAGGTGACATTTTGCACAAGGGTGCAGCGGAACTGTCAGGCCACAGGGCAGGTTTTTTTCGCTTGTACTCTGGATGGAGAATTTCTCTTTGCTTGGAGTCCAGAGTGATCTGTCTTTGTAATGGGCAACGTGACAGGTGCTCATTGATTTAATGTATAGGTTTTTTTAAAGGATTTGTCACTAAAGCCTCTTCCTGACTTGCACAAACCTCAGATTCACTTCCATAAGGGAAGTTAAAAAATGAGAGGGTAGTCAGGGCCAAATTCTGTCTGTTCTTTTGAAGCTGTTGTTGCTGTGCAATGTAAAACAAAAATTGTGGGGCCAGAAGAAAGGTAAGTGGCAGCTTTTGTAGGTGAATGGCCAGGCATAGAGAGGGTGTATACCTAGTTCAGCTTCTTTCTGTGAGGTTATTTCTGTGTGTTTCCTTTTTTACTAATGTATTTATTATACATGATTCTATTGACCTGATACATAAACAGTTGTGGCTGCAGGACTAACTCCAGTTTGCTTCCTTCCAGCTCTCTGTTCGGATGATGGAGGTGTAGAATTTGTAGTGTTTTATGGAGGTCAGTACTGCAATCCTCATCATCTGGTTGAAGAAACTGAGGCGCTGAAGGGAAGCAAAATGACTTGTTCATCAAGATGTCTATATGTTTGTGTCCCATGTGTATCTATACCTCTTACTGCTGCCTCCTATAATGTAGCAGCCCTGTACACACTACTCTTTCTGGTTAATTTTGCCAAGTCACTGCAATATACCTTTCCAAGAATATTGCCTAAACCCCGTGGAATTTTTAGCTAAAATTGGGAAGAAGAGCAAATTCTGCAGGCTCTCTAGCTCTGGTATAGAACTGAACTTGTTAGCAAAATTCTAGGCTGAATTTATAAATCTCAGTGGTGGGAAAATAGATATCATTTTTCATGAAAGCTTTGCAAATATGACACAATCAGTGAGCAGCTGTAAACATGAGACTCACAATAGCATTCTCAGTTGTTGTTCAGAACAGAGCTGTATTTTAGGAGCTCGCCGTCAGCGTAGTGAAGAATGTTATTTGAAATTACACTGATAGGTTACAATAAAACTACTGCAAGACTGTGTGAAAGGCGTCTAAGGAGATCTTTCCCAGCGTATCACTGGCAGTTTTTATTTTCCCAGAGGCAGATGCTATGTACATTATTACTTGCTTTTTTTTTTTGCTTTCTCTCATGAAGAATTCCAGCAGCTGAGATAAGTTTACAGCTTCTTAAAAAACTGATAATGAAAGAGCAGTCTCTGTGCTGTAAGAGAGATGTGAGATAAGTGCTTGCCATTGCTACAGCATTCAAAAGAAGATAATACAGGGACAAAAGTTTAAAATGACACTTCAGGAAAATACCACATTTTCCATCTTGATTAAAGCCATTTAATGGAAGTTGTTAACTTTTAAGAACATGAGAAATGCCATTTGCAAGTAAATTAACTTCAGTGTGATCACTGACTGATGCTGTGCAGCATTGTTTTGGGATGCTTTGTGAGTTCCTACCTCAGTGAAGTAAATATTGACAATAGTGCCAACAGAATTGCAGCATCTGTGACAAGTGAATTGCACCACCTTGTTTACTGAATACCTGAGTTTTCAGTAGGATGTTGGTATGTGTATTCTGGCCCCTTCCTACCCTCCTCTCTCCCCACACGTCTTGCCCCAATAAGGGGTGTTCCTTTTATTCCTTAAGGATTCTTTCATAAAGATGAGTAACTAATAACAAAGGAGTTGACACTTGCTTTATCTTTTTCTAATGCTGAGAATTGATATGTGTATTTACAAAATGAATTTAGAGCAATTTGGTGCAAAATGGAATGAAGTATTAAAGTGAATAAAGGATTTTAAAGTTCTAGGAGTAGCTTAGCTATTTGTGTTGGAGAATAGAGGCATAAAAATTAGCACTGTCATACTTGACAGGAGGGGCTGAATCTCTGATCTCTCTTGCATCTCTTTTTATTGTAAGGAGCTGAGTATGTCTCAGCTCTTAAGCCCTTTTTGCATGTTTTGCACAGGGGGACAAATGTCTATGGTTTATTTCTATTTTTCTGTGATTTGGATACCATAAACCCACTAGTTAGAACAGGATGTTGCTTTTAGACAGGATGTAGCTTGTGTCTTTCAAAGGCAGGGAGATGGTCTGAAAAATAACTGTTGAGCATAAAGTTAGTTGCCTACTGGGATATTATGGCTGAAATACATTTGGAAGATTGTTTCTGTGACCTTTTGGAGAGACTTGGGAACCCCAGAGTCAAAATGTGTATTATAATAGTAAAATAATCAGAAAATTTCACAGCTTTTTACCAAGGAAGGGGAAACTGTTGTCTTCATTATAAAAACATAATAAAGAATGGAATGTTTTTTGTTGGGCAGTGGCAAAACTGGAAACAGAAATCCAGTGTCCTGAAGCACAGCTGAGAGTCCCTCTAGGCTATGCTTTTCAGTTTTTTGGGAAAAACACATTCCCAAAGGGAAACACTTGTTTCCCATCCTTTTGTGTAGATGAAATACAAAGTGTATCAAATGCCTGTGATTGTATTTTCCCTCTTTAATAGATCTTCTCAAAGATTTATTCTCTTAATTGAACTGTCTGAAAAGTTAGCTGCCTTTAAAGCCTCAGATATATTTTCTTTCTTCTGTGCCTTGCAAACTCCTCCCTCCACCTGCTCTTTTATGCTTGTTCAAGGACTAAATTTAATCTTGTCCTAGAGACCACTTTTTAAGACATAAATTTGTTTTAACTTTAAAATCCAATATATTATGTCCTTGAGGGGGAATGTGCCATTTTGAGAATTGTATTCATTTCGAGGTATGATGCATCACTTGTCCCTAGCCCTGAAAAGTGTTTAAAGTTGGTAGCTGATATTTTGAAAGTTAGAAAAGCTATTGCATGGGGTTTTTTTAAGCAAGTATCTTCTTACCCTGCCAGTGATAGCTGAAGGCAGAATCTCCCTTGTGCATTGCTGGAAAGTAGAAGTGAAGACGTGTTTGTATATTGCATCTTGTCCACAGGTTGGTAAATGCAAATGTGCTAACTCAGTTCCTTCTGTCTGCTCATATTCCAAGACACCAGTATAACTGTCCAAGGAGGTAATGTGAGTTTCCTACTCCCAACTGTCCAAGGAGGTAATGTGAGTTTTCTACTCCCATATTGCCAAAGAGACCTCCCCTGAACACTCTTCCAATATACTCTAAATTATAAGATGCATTTTTCTATAACTTGATAAAGTGCTTCATTAGTAACTTATTTGGAATAAGCTGCTATTTATGAACTGTAAGGCAGGCCCAGTTTGGATAATGTAACTCTCTTTAATAGAAACCAAAATGAGTAAAAAAAACACATTCATTATCTGTGCTGTTAGGACTCTTGTAGGTTTCTGCTACCGTAAACACATTGGAATCTTCTTTATATGTAGTGTAGGCATTTCTTAAGGTGAAAGCATGGGTTGAGGATTTTTCAATTCACCTGTGCAGTGCATCAGTTTAACTCTGTGTTTTCCTCTTCATTTTATTAAAAATATCTAAACGAGGATGCTTTGAGGAGTTCAGCCAGTGTAAATATAGTGTGTTGTCCTGACACGCAAGCACTGCTGATAAACTAGTCCTGAGTGGCCACTTTACAGCTCCACGCTGCGTTTATGCTCTGTAACAAACACAGGTGATTGGGGAAGGTGCTGTGAGTTACTGTAATACCTTTAATCAAAGGTGCTTTGATTACTGCAAGAGTAGTAATTAACAGTTTGGTAGCATCTGTGAAAGCATTGCTCCATGCATTCCCCAGGAGAGAGCCAGCCACATCCACGGAGCCACTGCACCTGCTGCTCTTCCAGTGAAGTGCTGTGGGTGTGAGGCAGGGTGGGAATGCAGAGAGCTCTCTCGCCTGCCCAGGTGGAGTTTTCCGATCGGCAGGAATACACCATCAGGGGGAAAGGTGTTCCTGTAGTGAGTGCCTGCTTTCAGAATGCAAGGCTCCCTGTGGGGCAGTCCAGGTGCCTGCGGGCATCTGATCCAGAAGGGTTTGTTCTGTCACGGTGTAACGTGGCATACGCTGAGATGGTTCTCTTAAAGGCCTTTGAGAGTGGGAAATTTAACACATCCAATGGTTGTACTTCCCACCAAAGGCTATTAAGGAGTCAGCACCCGCAGAAGGGCAGGGATGCAGGACATTCCTTTGAAGCCATATTTTTTCTTAAAACAAAGGTTCTAGTGTCACAGTTTTTTTGTTAAATGAGTGACAGTGTTTTACGTGTATGACATTAGATAATGCCTGTGCATGGATAAATGAAGTCCACTGATACTGGGAGGAAAGCAGCATCTGAGTTTCTGTGC
Organism: Formicarius rufipectus; assembly: GCA_013399695.1. NCBI lineage: Eukaryota > Metazoa > Chordata > Aves > Passeriformes > Formicariidae > Formicarius > Formicarius rufipectus. The sequence continues at coordinate 1,078,437 of VXAU01000527.1, read as the reverse complement.
AAACTCTGCCATGTCCCCATGCAGGGACAGCAGTGGCCACTCTCCTGGCCAGAAAAGGTCTGCTGAGATAATTCTCTGAGGAACAAGCGCTAATACCAGTGCATTAGCCTCAGTACGGGTATGAAAGCAAAGATGTAGCACTTGGCTTCTGGCATGGGAAACGTAAAACATTCTGTGTCCACAGAATTTGGTTTTATTCTCGTTTAATTGAGCACTGTAATGCTCCTTTTTTCAAAGAGTATATCTGGATGTTTACTGTGGGTAAATCAGAGCAGTGCTGTGATGAACTCACACAGGAACTCTGTATGTACTTTAAACAACTGTTATCAGTTTTCTAAGATTTTGGGTTACTAAAAAGCAAGCAGTTACTCTGCAGGCTTTTGCTCCTTATTTGTTTTAAGGTTTCTCTTTGAGATAACGTAGATCTTTGTGTTTTGGAGCAAGCTGGGGAAAACTCTGCAAACTTTAAAGAGAAATTTGAGAAGGTGGGATGGGTGACTGAGAGATTGTGTCAAACTCTAGTTTTGATGAATGCTTTAAGCCAGTGTGAGCTGGCGTGGCTTCAGAAAGAAGTTATCTTCTTTGCCCTTGCTTGCTCAGCCCTCCCCCAGTCCATCCCCTGCCGTCTATCAGCTCAGGTGTTTGTGCAGTTACATGAGAACTGGGGAGTTAATCCAGCTGAAAACAAGCCAAAAAAAAAGAAAAGCAAAATAAGAAGACGTTTTTCGGACAGTTCCTTTGGCGTTACTGCACAAATAGCAGCCCAGGGAAGGGGGTGGTAATGGACTAGAATCAAGCTAGTTAGGGCGGGGTTTTTTTTTCTTCTTTCCTTTCTTTTCATCTTTCAAAACTCTTCTATTTGGAGTTTTTTTGAAAAAGCAGTGTTAGGCTTATGACAGTGCTGGTTTTCCTTTGCCACCTCTGAGGAGGCAGTGATTTTCCTCTGCTGCTTCTCTCTAAGCCAGCTGCTTCACGTTTCCAAACGTGTGCCTTGCTGCTGTGCTGAATACTGGAGTGTCATCTCAGAACAGTTCTTCCAGATCTGTACCTTTGAGTTTTTGTGAACTTCTCCTTCACTGTTGGTACAAGAGTCATAACCTTATAGACTTCATACACAGAGAAATGAGAGGAATTGAACTCCTTTACATTTACTTAAATCTTTACTATCAGTGTCCTCCTTCCCAGCTGCTTTTCTTAAGCTTGTTTTATTATCAAATGTTCATTCTGTGCAGATTTTTGGACTATGCCGTTTCATACTTGTTTGTGTTTTCTGCTGCGATTTTACAATTTATTCTGGTTTCTTTTCCCCTTGCAGCTTGAGCTTTGCTGCTTTCCTGGTGCCTCTCTCCCGTTCTCATCTGCCAGCCCTCCTCTTCTTGTAAGTTCTTCCTTAAACCTTGCTTCTCCTAGCAACCTCTCTTGTTTTCCCTCACCAGCGCTTGTTCAATTTACTGTTCAAGGGACAGGGTCTCTCTTTGTTGTTTGGAGACTTCTTGTTGTTTGAATATAGCCAACTGCTATTTATACATGGCCACATCATTCAGGTTAAAGATTAACCTCATGTCTCTCACAACTTTTAAATTAATATTTACATTTTCATTCTATGCCTACATTTTCTTTTCCCTAAGTAAATATACTAACTAGATTATCTTTCAGGAGCTTAGTGTGGATATTCTTTGCATATTTTATCCCTTTGATACCCTGAATAATTGTGAGTTGACTATACAAGCATTTTGAGACAAGAAATACATTTTTACTCTTTTTTTTCTGTTATGTTACACTGTGTTATAAATTTACATGGGACTACTTGGCACTACCCCATGAAGCAGGTTTTTCACTTGAAGTCAGTAACACCAGGAATACAGCCTAGCCCCAGCCCTTTGAAGTCCACATTCTCCAAGGGCAGTGTTTTCAGAAGTGCTGAACGCTCGCTGCATATTCAGCCAGCCTGGCTTGCTTTTGAAAATGTTCCTCTAAATGGCAGTGACTCTGAAGACAATTATGAAGAAAAGCTGCAGCATTAATTTAGCAAAGACTGAACTGTACGTGCTCTGGAGTCTGGAGGCTGATGTAGCTCGCAGGCGTTGTGTCCGTCCTGCCTGACCGGCTGCGGCGCCGGCAGTAGCTCAGTCGCCCCAGATTCTGTCTGCAGCTGCTGGAGGTAGAGGAGGGGAGAACTGGTGTCAGAGGCTAATTCAGATCTTAGGTGAGCCAGAGAGCCACACTGCTAACCCCTTCAGTTAATGCCATGGAATCAGGCAAGCTGAATGCACCCTGAAATGCCTGTCTCCTTTTTAAGCTGCCTGCTGCTTGTACGATGCTGAATGGCTGCTGCTGACTTTGTCTTCCCTATGAAGGCAGTGAGACTGCACGTGCTGGAAGGGAACTGCTGGAGAAATGTCCTAATAGACCTGGGGAAGGAGGGCAGCACTGCTTTTTTTTCTAAAGTTGGGGATTTTAGAGTACAGAATTTGGAATAATATGCTTTTATGAAACACAGACATGCAGCTGTGTGCAAAGAAGGAAAAAAACCCACAGACCAAAATGCAGTTCTTTTTTTATCATGTATCAATCTACACATAAATATAGAATTTTATAAAAATGGGATTTGTGCTTAGCAGTTTGATTTGCCAAGTGCTGTTTTGATTTGGGTACCTGAGTGCTGCCTGTGCTACGTGGATGTCTTTACACAGACAGAATTGCAAACTGAAGAAACTTTGCAAACTGAAGAAACTTTGCAAACTGGCTCTGTAGGGTTTCAGCCTCCAGGCAAAGCTTTCATTAGAGTTGTCAGAAATGAGTTTTCAAAAAAGAATTGGCTTTGGTTATTATTTTCTAATTGTTTTAGTTCAGTGTCATTGGAAAGATAAATGTTTACTTTAAACAATTAGTGTTGTCAGTCAGTTTCAATTAATGTCTAATTAAAATGATGACAGTTTGTAAAGCAGCAGAGGTATAACCATGATAAGTCATAATCAGAAATCATGTGGTGTATGTGGGAAATCTGTGAATTGGGTGTTGAACTGAAAAGTTGAAAACTGGGTTCTGGGCCATCCAAATTTTGTCACTATTTTTTCACCCTGGACAGTTTTCACCACTTCTCTGTCCAACCTCCCTTTTATCTTACCTCCACGTGTTTGTTAATGAATTTGTTTCTGGGGAGTTCCCATTTCTAATGTAATTTACCCAGAACCCCAACATTGAAATTGAAAATATTTCTTTTTATTTAGAACTTGAGAAAATTTGGTTTAACATTCAGATTTTTTTTATCTTTTTTTTTTTTTTGCTTTTCAGCCACATTACCTACTAAGCTTTGCTTTTCCGATTGCAGCCAGCTGGTGTTGTTGAGTACAGAGAATGAGTTTATGTTTAAATATTTAATATATTTAATGGACCTGCTTTTATTTTTTGTGAGAAACAGAAAGCATTTAACTTCAGCTGAAAAAAAGTGACACCTCATTATGGGCAGCCTGGCTCTTATGGATGTGAGATTTCTTCTGGGTGGCTTGCAGTCACGATTCCTTGGCATTAGTCCTCCTTACATGGTATGGCTTCTTTAAAGTAAGTAAAAATGTTCTGAGGGTTAACTTATGAAAGCTAAATAAATAAATTAAATATTGGACTCTGTCTTCTTCCTGCTTCCTATACATGCCTGTGTCTCCTAGATACGACACCCTACACAGTGGATGAATTTTTACACAGTGACATGAAATAATATGTTTGAAGGTTTCCTAATTACTATAGATTATCAAACACTAAAATAAAGTGTTGGGGTTTTTTTGGGAAGTGGGGGGGGTTGGGTGTTTTGTTTGTTTTTTTAATTTTTTTATTTATTTGTAATAGGGATAACAACTGTATTGTAAATGGTAGTTGTTATTTTGGCAGTGTCTTCCACAATTTATTCCTGCATCTCTCTGTATAATTTTGCAAATTGTATATTTGCCTCCTGCTAAATGTTGCTGTTGAAAACTGAGGGGATTTTGCTGCACATAAGTAATTTTGGATTGCTGGAATATGTAAAATGTAGGTCAATCTGAAATACAAATGTATGCTTGTTTTGGTATTTTGGGGTTTAGTTTTCCAGTATTTCATCATGAACTTTTGTTTCCTCTGTTGCTGAGAATGAGATCATTATTGCCGTGATTCATGGAGCTCTCACATTATCCCCAGATTACTGGATTATAAAGGCAGAAAGGGAGCATTCTGGCTACTCAGTCTGATCTCTTGTATGGTGTTGGTCAAAGGATTCCCTTGAGTTTAATTTTTTGCAGTGAAGCTTGTAGTCTTCTCTCATGTTGATTTAGACATTTCTAGTGATGGGCAGTCAGTTGTGTACCTTGGTTAAACTTGTCTGAAGAACGAATAGCAAAGGAAATGCAGTTAAAACTGTTAATGCTTTTCCTTTTCCTTTTTTTTAATTGCATGCATTCATAACCTAAGTCCTCTTGTGCCCTGTTATTTTGTATGTGTATATCTACAACATCACTAGTTTTCTATCCCTTTGAGAGCTTTTCCTTGTGGGTAGCAGTCTCCATATGTAAAATGAACATTGTTTTTTTGAAGTCTCAAAGAAAACATTTATCTTGCAATTGTGTAATTTTTGAATACATACTAAGTATTATCTGCTGTTTTCAGCTGTTGTATGTTCTCCTGAACTGTTCCAGCTCTGAAAAGGAGTTTGAAAACAACGGCCTGTTTTTACAACCACTTCCTGCTGATAGTCGTGCCCACAATATTCATAGTAAAGGCCAACCCAGTGCTACTTCATGACTCAAGTTTCCCCTTTTGATTTAATGTAGCAGCTACACATCTAATCAGGGAGCGAGATTGCTCGAGGCTGCCTTAAATGAAATCCAGAAATGCTACATTTTTACTGTGACCTTTGCTTGCAGTTTCAATGGACACTTGAACTAACTTCTCTAAGGAGCAAAGGAACTGTATGTTGAAGTACCTGTACTGTAGCTCTAAATAGATTCAGAGTTACCTGAACCCTGCAAGTGAATTTCCCATCTCCTTAGCTCTGATCTTGTGTCACTTTAAATGCATGCAATGCTCTCCTCTTGGACAAAAAGGTGGGGCTGTTTTTCTTAACAGTAGTAAAACCTGAGTACTTGCACTGTGCTAATAAGTTTTTTCATATTCTGCTAAAGTGTGTTTAACAGTTTGAGGAGGATGAAGAACACTCTGTATACAGATTTCGTGACTGTAACTGAAATGCCTTGACTAGAAAAGCACCTCTCTGGCTCAACCTAAGATCTTAATTAATAGATTGGCACCGATGCTCTTTCCAACTCCTCCAACTCCAGTGACAGCAGCCAGGCTCTGGGACCACTCAGTTGCTCACTTTGTTGCCTCAATAACCTATGAGCTGCTTTTCTTTAAGTGTTTCTGGTTTTTATTTCCCCCTAAATTGTAATGAGATCAAGCAGATAGGAGTGATAATTTTGGTTTGTTTCAGTGGTGAAGGTATCTCAGGGTGGGCACAACATAACCACACACTTCAAGTCAATAATGAGCTGGGAGCATTTTTGGGCCTAGAATATTTCTTGAGCACAAAATTGGCATAGTGATTTCTTCCTGGATCTGTTTGATGAGCTGACAATTATTATGGCTCCTTGGCAATTGCATTGCTAAAAGTCTTTCCATTTTCTCCTTCTTCTCTATTTTGGCAAAAAAAGTTGCACTGAATTCAGTATTGCTCTGTGTACATTTCTAAGCTGTATATTTTACAGATGTTTTTGTTAACAATTTCCTTACTGTGTTAAAATTTCAGATTGCTTTAATGTCTTGCATAATACTACCTATAATGGATTTTCGATTTTGTCAGCTATACTGAGTTTTCAGCTAATTAACTACCTAGCCATGCTGTGGTTTTTAATGCACAAATAATTTCACCAAATAATATTAACATAATGTATTGAATTTTGTAATAACTTTGAAGTATATTTGTACAGTTTCAAATGCAAAATAAAGGTAGAAGTGCTCAAGGATAAAAGTCCTTAGTGAGGAAAATGTTTATGTATAAACTGATTACGTTATCTGAAATGCTCTCCTTCCACCACTGATAATAACGTTTAGGAGAAACGTGTTCTCCATTACTCTGGCGCACTGTCAGAAGAGCATTCACTAATACTCACGTTACCACAACATGTACCACACTATGCTGATGTCCTGGGTTTTATTTACTACTGGACTTCTTAACACATTGCTACATACACAGACTGACATACAGCCCTGCATACAAACTTTCTTTGCCTACCTCATTCTCTCTCTTCCCCCTTCTCTCACACTTTACCTTGACACTCCTTTTAATAATAAAACCCTTTTACAATGTGGTAGCCACACCTGAGCAGCTGATAGGCGATCTGGAATGTATTCAGTAACACAGGAGGAAGGCTGTCTTTGCACTTTAAGCTTCATGGTGCTCAGGGTATTTTTCAGTTTGAATTATAAGACAATGCATTTATATGTGTTCTTACTTTCAGTAAAATCTAATAGAAACTTGTAGTGGCTTGGCTTGTTTTTAACTATTGTGTGTTCCAAGTGTGCACATAATAAGAAGTAGATGGTGACCTAATATTTTGCAGCAGCACAGGATATGATAAAGCAGTGAAAGCTCAAAGGTAACAACTGATTTGCTTGGCTGGAGAAGAGAGTATCCAAAGCAGCTTTCACTTTCCAGCTCTTTGACAGATTACCATAGTAGAGGGCAAAAGAAACTTACTTCAATTTTCTTAGTTTGCTTTTCCATCTGTCTTTCTGGGATCTTAGGCTCAAGCTGGCATACAAGGCTGATGATGCTTTATATTCTTCAGTGTAGTAAGAGTTCGCATTGGCCTTATCAGCCATCAGCACGGTTGCAGCAAGCGTGGGTAAAACCCTCCCAAATCTTCGTTCGCCAAGTCTAGCCATTGATGATGATGTAATAAAAGTATCCTATCTTGATGCTATTACTGGATTTTTGTTATCACAGAGTAATAGAATGGGCTGGGTTGGAAGGGACCTGGAAGATCATCTTGTTCCAACCCTGTGCCAAAGGCCTTCCACTAGACCAGGTTGCTCAAAGCCCCAGCCAACCTGTCCTTGAACATTTCCAGGGATGGGGCATCCACAGCTTTTCTGGGCAACCTTTTCAGGTGCGCCACCACTCTCACAGTAATAAATTTCTTCCTAATATCCAGTCTAAACCTATTCTTGTTCAGCTTGAAGCCATTCCCCCTTGTCCTGTTACGAAATGCTCTTCTCCGTCTTTCATGTAAGTTCCCGTCAGGTACTGGAAGGATGCAACTAGATCACCTTGAAACCTTCTCTTTTCCAGACTGAACAATCCCAGTTTTTTCAGCTCTTCCTCACAGGAGGGAGGCTCTTTCCCTGTGTGCCTCCTCTGGACTTGCTCCAGCAGGTCAATGTCCTTCCTGTGCTGGGGCCCCCAGAGCTGGATTCAGTGCTGCAAGTGGGGACTGACCAGAGCACAGGACCCAGCTTTCTTAGGCTGCAGGATATGGTGAGTATTTGAAGTCACACAAGGTTGTAGCTTGTTCCTTGAAACAATCACTTCACCGACAACTTGTGCAGTAAATTCAGTAGGTGCTGGCAGGGCTTTTTGGGCAGCTGAACATTTAACTGGATATTGTTTGTTAGCAGAAGTGGTGAATCAAAATACCTAACCCATATTTGCTTTCTTTTGACAGTGAAACCTGGGGTTTTTTCCTTCCCTTTTTTTTTTTTTTGGTTTGCTAATGAGATTAAGAAATGCTGTCACATTCAACAAGTGTGTATATTCCTTGACTTCTTCGCAGACATGTTACTTGACCTCAGTGACCTTCTGCAGGTAATATAACTTTTTTAAATTTGACTTTTTTTGAATTGTTTAAGATGGTTTAATTTTTCTCTAAAAATTCTGAGTGGAAAATCACTGGGTTTGTAAATCTGAGCAATTATTCAGTAAAATTAAAAGCCAAAATTACTTTTTGCTTTTATCTCTACAAATAACATACCAAGAGTGAGTATGATCCTTTCAGCAAGATTCAGAGTCACTGCAGTGGCACAGGGTCAGATGTTACATATTTTGAAAACAACAGTTGTTGAAGACAGAAATAACCTTTTTGGTAGGTAATTCTCTGTAAATGGATTCGTGCACTACAGAAACATGTTTTATAAAATGTATTTTGAGAGAAATATGAACTTGCTCTGTGTGTGAAAATAGAAAGCTCCACTGACATATGTTGTCTTACCCTCATTCTCCCTGTTACAACTGTTTTACATACAATGTGAGTAGGTTAGTTGCATCTATTTTTGTCATCCCAGCTGTCTTGGTAAATGGCATCCCTCTGAAAACTATTTATTGCTTGAAGCAATCTGCTGGAATTGCAATAATCAAATGAATATTTAATTCTTAAAATTACTAATTTTTTTCCTCTTCTGAACTCCTATTGAATTATTTTGATTACTCACCACCAAATACAGCATGTGTAGAGTGGGAGGTTTATTTCCTTCTAAACACAGGTAATTTTTCATGGTGAGGGTTTTGAAATAGAACAATCACAGTAATATGAAGAATAGTCACATAATGTGAGGAAGTATTGTATCTGTAAGAGATGAAAAAAGAAAAGATGTATTGCCAGCAGGAACAGACAAGAAAGATTGAATGATTTCTTTTCCCTTCTGTACAATCCAGCCAGAAAAGATGCTGAGATGGGGCATATGAAGACCAAGAGGTTAAAGAGGGGTAACAGAGGAGAAGGGAGAGACAGAAATACATTATTAGTAGAGAAATACTCAATCCCTGGAAGAGAAAAATCCAAGATTTCACTATCTTGATCTGCATTTAACTATGTGAAGACTTCTGATGAGCTCTATTTTATGGCTTCTTTAAGGTGAATCTGAGCAAACAAGAGTGTTAAATGTTTTTGTTAACTATAGCTAGCCAGAAGTCTTGTTTAGGAATATATAAAGGAGCTTTTCAGGTTTTAGCTTGATTTTCTTTTATCACACCCCAAGTCTATTTTTAAAAAATCAAAGAAAGAAAAACCCATAAACAAAACCACAAACCAAACCACAACAACAAACCAAGCCAAAGAAATAAATTTTTTTAAAAGAAGACCTGGCAAAACATTTATGGCCAAACCAGAAAACTTCAGGACATTCTTCTTCAGATCAGCCTTTGTCAACAGATTGTGTGCCTAAAAAAGTATGAAGTTTATTAGAATTAGCTCATTAAGTTGACTGTTTTACTTTGAAGTACCTCTTTTTTTCAAGGACAGCTCTCCCATCCTGAAGTTAGGCTATGAATGTTACTACTGAAGAAGAAAATTTCTAAGCAGTAGTATTAGTAGTGGCAGTGGTATTATCTTTTCAAAATATTTAGCTTGTTCAGACTGATCTGTGCAAAATATGTCATAGTGGTCCAGGTAACAATTTGGCTTGATAAAATGAGAAAGGTGTCAATTTTATATCACAAAAAAAAATTATGTCTGGAAAATGAGCTGCTGCTCACCTGCACCAACTCTTGCTAAGCTGCTGATAGCAAATGTTGAGATTTTTCTTCAGAATGTTCTCCTTGGTGCAGCTCAGGTGCTGTGGGAGGTGAGGACCTGCAGGTCTGTTTGAATAGTGACTGCAGGAAGTTTTTGAAGGAAAGTCACCAGATGAATCATCCTTGTGTAGTGTCTCCATGGAGGCTACTGATGGAATTACTGAACACTCTGAAGTATCTTTCAGTGCATTTGAGGGGGAAAAGATCACAGAATCATCAAGGGTGGAAAAGACCTCTAAGATCACCAAGTCCAAGCATCAGCCACCACCCTGTTCACCACTAAACCATGTCCTCATAGCAACCTTTCATGTATTGTTCCCGCTAAAAGCAAAATAGAAAGTAAGCTTTATAACTCCAGTCACCAGCAAAAAAAAAAAGATAACTGAAAGCCTGGGGGAAAAAAAGGCCATTCATTGCTTCCTTTTGCCATCTTGCAGCTGGAAGGAGTATTAGCTGTGCATCACACTTAGGGCACCCTCCACATCAGTGACCTTCCAGCAGTGTCTTGCAAGCACTGGGAGAGCTAAAGCCCTCTAGCTCACAACACAGATAACAGCTACAAGTAAGAGTAATATGAAGATTTGAATCTGCTGTTACCTGCAACTCAGTATATGTTCAATGATCTCTTGTATTTGTATCTCTCCTGCTGGTCTGGTTAAAATTAAAAAAAAAAATAAAAATAGGAGATCTAAAGGAAATTCTAAGAATGACCTCTGAGGCTTGGTTTGTACTTCTTGTACAGCTTTATTGAGTTGCTTTGGGATTTAATAATATTAAAAAACAAAAAAAAAAAAACCAAACAAACAAACAAACAAAAACAACAACACAAAAAAAAACACAAAAACAAAGCAAAACAAAAACAAACCAACAAAAAACAGAAACAAAACAAACTGTCCCTTACAGTATAATATGCTTTTAGATAGTATTGTGCTGCTAAATTTCACATTAGAGGAGCCTGATTTTCACTGTTAATGGCAATCTGTTTAAGAAGTTGTATCTGTTTTCTTCTAATGCTGATGACTGAGATGTGGAAGTTGTTTCACTGGAGAACTCTGCATTTCAGAGTAGTTTTTGGAGCTTTGAAATTGCTGTCCCTTTGGGAAAAACCAAAATGCTTTTTTTTGGTTTTGTTTTGGTTTTGTTTGTTTGTGGGTTTTTGTATGTTTTTGTTTTGTTTTTGGGGTTTTTTGTGGGGTTTTTTTTGTTGTTTGTTTGGTCTCTTTTTTTTTTTTTTCTTTTTTTTATGTGTGTTTGTTTGGGTTTTTTTTTGTTTGTTTGGGTTTTTTTTAAGTTGGAAAGGCAATTTCTTTGGTATTTTTTTCTCCCATTTTATCTTCCGGTGAAATATATCCTATGTCTTGGAAATCTCCTGTTGAAAGTGTTGTCAGATCCAGTTTGCCTCTGATACATCCAGACTTTAAAGCATGATCTGAAATGAACTGAAAATGTCCAGACCACTTCCGTGTGCTGAGCTTGTTGATTGGGTTGGAAGGATGATCAGTCATCAGTCTCTGACAGGGAAAGGACTTGCTTATATTTTCAGATACTGCATTTTACTTGCAAATGCAGTCCTCAGAGAGGTCTGTAATCAGGCCTTTTGTTTGCTTTTTTGTTAGTCCAATGTAAGCGACAGGCCTGGCTTGTTTAGGAGAGCTGTGAAGCTTGTCTAGGCTTGGCCAAGTTTTGAACAATTTAGGTTTGTTCCTGTGTTTCCAAGCACCCCAGCCCTTGCACCTGGAGAACTGTTGGCTGAAGCTTTTTCTCAGTGTGCTGCCTTTTGCATCCTCAGAAATGGTTCTTCCTTTCTTAGTCTGCTGTCATCTTCAGTGTCATGGCCTTTGCAATGCGGTCATAAAAGACTTCGGGGAGAGGTGTTGGCAGTGGTTTGTTCTCCAGTTTCAGCCTAGTAGAATATAATTTTTAGTGTGCCTTGTGGTGTGTCCTGCTGTTCGACAAGCCTGATGCTCACTGAAGAGATGTTACGTGTCTGAAGAACCAGGCTTCTTATAGGAGGGAACAGCGGGAGAATTACCAGGAACAGAGAGAATTAATTAAAATGACATGATTACCTGATATCAAGAAAAGTTTTTTCACCATGAGGACAACCAAGTGTGGGAACAGGTTGCTCACTGCAATTTTGAAGTCGTTATCCATGAGGGTTCTCAAGATGCAGACCAATCTGGTCCATTCTTGTGGCTGACCTTGCTTGGAGCAGGACTTGGGCTGGAGACCTGCTGAGATCCATTCCAACTCGAACCACTTTGCAGCTCTAGGTGAGGGAGGAGGGTGCACAAGAAGTGAAAATCAGTAACTAGTACTTTCTTGGTCTAGTCCTCCTTTGGTCTGTCTTCCACTTCAAAACATATCTCTCACCCCTATTTCTGTATATTCGTCTAGTCAAGTAACAGTACTTTTTTGTCCAGCAGGATTTTTATTGGGACCTATTTTTGGACACTTGTTTTCATTTATTTCAACTAAAGGCAGCATTGATTCCCCTCCATTGATGGCCTCCCTGATTCCTCTGTGCTTGTAGCAAATTATTATTGTTTGACTTTCTTGCATAGATGGTATGATAATGACTTATTGTACTGCTGTGGTGTTGGAGGAAGAACAGACTGACAAGCTGGGTTTGGTACGTTTGTAGTTTTGTGTGTTGCCTTTGGACTGTTCTGGTTGCAATATGGATCCAAAAATAGGAACTTTCAGTTTATTGTATGGAGAAAAAAGTATTCTTCTAAAGACTATACTCATTTGCTTCAGTTTTTAATACTCTTTAAATGAACAAAGTTATTAACATGTTGACTGCATTTGCCTTTATTGCCCCTATGCAAATTGCTGTTGATTGAGTTAATTTAAACAACCTGGTTGGGACCTTTAGGCATTACTACACTAGAAATGTTAATAATGAATCAAATAACCACAGGTGCCTCTTTCCCCAGCAACAGACACTCTCCTTAAAAACTCATTTGCTTTTCATGCTTGCTTAATTATTTAGGCAAGCAGCCATGGATGTTTCACAGTGTGAATTCTCATCGTGTTCCAACTGCCCGGTCTTTGTCTTTCTGAAAAGCAGAATATAACCACTGTCACCATTTGTAATACTTTTCCAGAATGCCCCACTGTGGTCTTGAAATGCCTTTTTGGAAACTGCTTATAGTGAAAGGGTTATTGATTTATAAATTTATGAAACTTACAGTCAAGCAAAAAATTTCATTCAGTGGTGGCAGCTTTATTTCTTGCTCCTGCCAGAAAGTTAACATGACCTGGTAACTGTATGAGTGGGAGATTCCCTCTTCCCCAAAGAGACTTAAAAATTCTGGAAGATGTTAGACTGATGAATTCTGAATTCCCATGTTACTGGAAGCAAAGTATTTGTTGTTATTTCTAAAAGTGGAAGTGTATTGGTATTTGTGAAGAGATCAGGCATGATGTGAAAGCAAGAGGAAATTATGAACGGATAAGAGTCCCTATGGAAGTGTCCCTTTGAAATCTGTCTGATGACTGACAGATGTGAAATAAAAAGACTGTCTCCAAAAAGAACTGTGAAGGGCAAAGAGCATAACAAGTAGAAGGATCTTCTTGTGATGATGTAACTGAATGATTAGAAGCCATTCCTTCCCTAAATGCTGCTTTTAATTAACATAATGTGTTTGATAACAAGAACAGAAATTAACTGTTGGTAAAGGAAGTCTTAGCGAACCTTAAGGTCTCCTGTAAAAACAGGTTTTTGCAGTGCCTTGCTGAGCATATCCTTTTTACATGAAAGATGTCTTCCTGCTGAAGAATGTACTTGGGTTTTTTTTAAGAAAAAACAACCCGGTGACAGGTGTGTGTGTATCCCCTCTGACGGAGGTTGGCACTCCTCTGTTGTATTAGGTGTTGCTGCTTAAACCTAGTGATTGCTTCAAGTTTAGGAAATTTTACAATCTGATGAAAATTTGCAGAAAATAGCACAAGTCTTACAAAAGTGCATAAAACAATTGTTTCACTTTGACAGTTTTGACTGGGGAGAGTTTGGGGAAATACTGTTTTTCAGTGTGATCCTTTTAAATTAAGGGGGGGAAGAGGCTGAAATTAATGTGGTAAGCTTTAAAGCTGCACCAATTCAAGTTTAAGCCAGAGACGTCGTTTTAGAAGGGCATTTTTGTTTATTCACTATTCTAAGAACTCATATAAAATTAGGTTTTATAAATGCAAATGTCATGTGAGTCTAAATTTGGAGCGTTAAGCTTTTGATGGATTGGAGTATATGAATTTTTATAAGAAGTTCTTAATGAAGAAAGAATTAGAAATTAAAGTAGGCCTCTAAATTAATTCTCTTAATTTTCTAAGCTTAATGGATGCAAAAAAACATACAAATCATGAGAAATAAAGAAAAGGCCCTCTCTATATATGCCTGTTACGTATCATATCTCCTGTGTCACAGGATCTGTGTAGGCATGTGAGTAGTAGTTGAAATTAGTGGTGGCATAAAATTTTAGTGAAAGGGCCCTCCTCCACTAACCTCAAAAGTTCTTAAATATCATATTTCAGCAGTTCAGTGGGATTACAGATTCCTGGGTGAGCCTTATGCCATCTTTAATTTTTCCTTTATGAGAAATGCCCCAGAACCTGTGAATATCTGGTAACTTTTAAAGTTGAGAAGCATATTGTTTGAGAGGGCCTTAAGTCTTTTTTTCCTACTTATTTGCCAGGAAAATTGAAAGCAATTGAATGTTCCTCATTCTTTTTGTGATTTTTCCCTAGCATTAAAAATATGTGAGTTTTATGAAGAAGACGATATAGAGCATATAATCCACTGTGTATTCTGCTTTCTTTCCATATTGGTAGTAAGCAGAAACTACAAAGAAATTTGCTTGTGATCAAAAGAAAGACAGTCCCTGATGTACCATTTCTATTTGAATTTATTATTCTGTGCAAATACACTGCTTACACCTTGAAGTCGGTCATAAAACACTGGTAATATGGGTGAGGTGGAAAAGCAGGTTAGATTTAAGTGCATTACTTCTCAAATAGAGCCTGGATCAGGAGACTTTTAGTTAGGCCAGGGAGTGAAGGATATACAGTCATCAAGCACATTTATTATGTATTTGTCTTTGCTTTAGATTTAATTTGGTACCCATTTTGATTGTTGGAACTTCACTTTAAAACCCCTGTTTCTTTATGCCTCTTTATTTGTTCTTTATTGTTGCATTTATGGAAAGTTTGTTTGGGAAGAGTTTCTTAGTAACATGGTTTGATGGGGACAAACATCAGGTATGTGCATGTCGTGACAAGCAAAGAGGCTGGAAGGATAAATACTTGTTTTGAGTTTGGGTTTTTTTCCTAGATTAAAATGAAGGAACTAGATGAGTTTGTGAAGCCTCTAATGGAAACATCATATGTACTTGGCTCCACTGAAGTAACTTTATTGATTTGTGCAGTGAAATCGTCCTTGCAGAAAAAGATCTAAGTGATGAGGTTTAAGATTTATAGTAAGCTGGTTGGCCAGCTTAGAAGGCTGAAACTACAGCCAAACCCTCATTCTTTATGTTAATATTTTTTAGACAAAAGGTCAAAACAAACCGTTTTGAGATTGCAGTGAATCTAAAGCCAACGGAAACACTGCAGATACTTTGTTGTGGTAGTATCTCTTCTGTCTCTGTGGCTCATGAAAAGTCCCTCGCTCTCAGATTCCAGTATGAATTGTCCGATGCAGTAGGTGCTTATTTTTCTGTGTAGAATTTGGTAAGTTAGTTCCTAGAAAATATACTTCTTATTCAGAGGTTATATTTTGTTCGCTTCCTTCCCATAGAATAGTGCTTCTGTGTGATGTGCTATTTTCAGGGTAAAAAAGGACAGAAAAGGCAATACTTTGGCATCTTCCAGGCCAGTTCAGCCATTGGTTGGACACAGCATGAAAGATATTTACCACTTTTCACTAAATATGGAACGAATTACGATCATGACATGTATACTTGATTACACAGTCACTTTCAGGATACATGATCATTCTAAGGATTTCTTTGAAGTTCTCATTTCTAATTTTTTTTTAAATTTGAGAAAAATACACATTAAGAACATTTTCACATAAAGATTTTGAAGTGCTAGATGAAAATGTATCCGTTGTTTTGGGTTTTTTTTTTGTTACTGGTTAAATACATCTATTTATTTTTGCTAGCTTGGTAGTTGCATCTATACACTTGGGAGGAAAGCC
The DNA here is from genome assembly GCA_013399695.1 of Formicarius rufipectus. NCBI lineage: Eukaryota > Metazoa > Chordata > Aves > Passeriformes > Formicariidae > Formicarius > Formicarius rufipectus. Next base: position 1,062,706 of record VXAU01000527.1, on the reverse strand, counting down.
TGCTTTTAAACAAATGTTGGCAAAGGTCTTTGGTGAAACTAAAAGATTATACTTAGTGTTTTAGTTCCATAGGTTTCTACCATACTCAGCAATTCAGTTGTGTAATTGACTGCTTAGTAAACACCTTTACTAGCCACGCATAGGAAAGAGAAGGGCAGTTCTGTTATATAAAAGCAATAGAGTATATGCTATCCTTTAAAAATCTATTTGTTGTGAGTGTAGGAGAATGGAGTCTTTTATACTAATCTGACCTTTACATATTCCTTGGGGGAGCAAGGTGTTTGTGGAGCTCTGTGGGAATGTTTGGGACTGATAGGGAACTGGAGTGTATCTTGCCTTTCTTGCTGACCACAAAAACACATCTTAAGATAGAGAAACTTCCTCAGACTTGTAAAATACAAATATAGTTGCCTATGCTATAAATTGCAAATCGGGGTTTGAAGAGTAACTCCTCCCCTCAGTTTACATCCTCCTGTGAGCAGCAGTGAAGGAGGGAAGGGGAACAGAGCTCTGTTCCTGGAGCCTGGCCAGGTCTGGTGTGGTTTAGGGCTTTTCTGTTTTTATTTATTTATTTGTTTTAATGTCCTTAATGTTTTTAATGTGTTCTGGGGCAATGTCCAAACAGTAAGAAATTACAAATAACCTTGGGGCATGTAGCACCACTCCTTGATTTGGTGGAAAAGTTTGATGTGTGCTTGTGCAATACTTAATTATCCTTCTAGAGATGATCTTGCAAAGCTGAAATTTGCACTGAGTTGTATTTCCTCAGATTTTCTAATATTATGTATATATACTGATGCTATACTGATATGTACTGATACAGTATTGAACTCTACCTAATGCTTTATGATGGTAGTTGACAGCTGAAAAACTACTACAGAGCAGCACTGAGCCCACTGAAATGCATGAGGAGCAACTCTTTGTAATTGTTTTCAGCATGAACTTACGCTTTGACTTACAATGCTAATTAGTGCAGATTTTGACAAGCATCAAGTATTATCCTATACTTATGAATATCACCTGTATTACTTCAACTGAATTTTTTTAAAGCAAGTTGTTTAAGATTTCTAAAGTTGGAGTTTTCTTCTTTTCATATAAATGTTCTATTAAAATCATTTGTGGTTTAAGATTTAAATAATTCTTTTTTGGTCTTTTAATAGGTGAATGTCTATGTGCTGGGAAAAACTTTCCTTCTGTTGGCCAGAGAACTCTGCATAAATGCTCCAGCCATAGGTATTCTTTTTTAATGAGTTGTTTTTTGACTATTTATGTGTATTTTTTGCATGATTACTTGACAAAAATATGTATGTATGCATGTGTATATTTACATAGTAGTGTGTGCTAAATACCCCAGCCAGCAACTTTAAAATGAAGCTGGAATCAATCCAGGCAGAAGAGCATTGCTGTCTGTAAGAGGCTGTTGTCCTTTATGTAAGAGGACAGGTTTTATGTAAGAGCTTTTTTGGAACTAGATGCTGTTTTCTTTTGCAAGTAATTTTGTTGCTTTTTCTGAGAGTCGTTTAGGCCATCCTAAGACAATGGGCTGATGTGTAACAAATTTGTTGTGTCTGCAAGCTCATACAGGCCTGTCATGCTTCAGTTCCACAGATGAAACATTTGATAAATGTTTGCCAAATTTACTATCTGTCCATCACCTGTAACTGAGGTGTTCTGTGCTTCAAATACAAGTGCCTTGATGGAATATGAGGAGCAACTTTTTCCAAACCTGTGAATAACTTTTATAAGTCAACACCGAAATCATAACCATGATGGGAGGGTGGGTTTTAACCTGTCAAAAGGGTAAAAAAAGCCATGGTCTAGGCTGCAGCTCCTAAGGCAAAGGAATTTGTGCCAATTCCAGTTAAAAGAGTGTTTTTACAGTGAGGCCTTGTGACTGATACCCATTTCTGTGCAGGAAGGTATCTTCCTGTGTCTTTACCCACTCTCGCTCCCACCTCTCCTTAATGGGTACTGAGAATCAGATGTTTGTGTCAAGAACAACACACACAAACCCCTTCAGCTGTACTCTGGCACTGAATCTGCTGCCTTTGCAGCAAGAGAATCAGCAGCTCACTCTGAGCATCACCGCAACAGCATCTGGGTAGTGAGGGTACTGCCCAGCTCTCAGCCATCCTGCTATTTTGGCTTTGTCTGGTACAAAGTTCTTGTTTTCAGTAATTCAGTTCCCTTCTCATTTTTCATTACTTTTCTTTTTGAGAGGGACAACAGGCAGAATTTGTATTGCAGCTTAATTCCAAGGTGAAAATTACAGCATCTTAGGAAAAGGCAAACAAGGGATATTAGATGTAGAGGTACTTGTTATACATGGAAAAATTACTGGTTTAGACTGCTGTTTGAGTATTCCTTACAAGATCATTGTGAGAAAAGAGATTTATATAAACGAGTAAGTATTTCTAATTGGCTCATCTGTAAGAACTGTCAGACACTTGAGGAAAAAATACCTACTTTTATCACTCTGAGAAGTTAAGGGTACTAGCATAAAATGACAGCTCATAGTGCATGAGACTGCATAGAAGGGGTGGAAAGATCTAACAGCTTTTGTTCAAGATGGCCTATTTCTAATCAGCAGTCTGGAATGAACCTAAAGACCCTTTTGCAAGCATTTATCTAATGTCTGCTGCTAAATGTAAGGATTTAAATGTAAATTTGGGTGATGGCTGCTACTAATACACCTCTGGTCTAAATCTGTGATGGAGCCTGTCACTGAATTAAGCTTCATCTCTATGTCTTGACTCTGGCCCTTCAGGTGGGGTGCAGTTTGACATGCAAATGGCAGTGTTGCTTTTTTGCTGGGCAGGCTGGGGGTTAATGCAGATGATGTGTGTGAAGGGGCATTAGAAGCTTTCAAGTGTAACCACAGGATGATTTTGATCAACTTTGATTCTACTGATGGTTTATCTGTCTTCAGCTGGGTCAACACACTAAAAACCCCGAGCTTCCACAAATGTCAGTTCCCTTTTTCATGAAGGGAAATAACGGCTGCTGATGGATAGTTTAAGTTACCAGGCAAGGGAACCTTCATATTTGCTGTGTGCAAATGACTACAGTGTCATCACCCCTGTTAACTGTACATGAATTACCATACATGAGCCATAAGATCAGCAATGATCAAGTACACAGGATTTAGGGCAAGTAAAAATGTTTTATATTTCACAGATTCATAAACTGCTCTAGTTTAGAATATTCTGTTTAAGTCAGCAAGTTAGTTATCTATATACAAAATAAATGCACAGTACGTGCAAAATTTAACATTTTTCTGCTTGTTGCAGTCTTAATAATTAAGTCAAATAGCTTATGAATAAATAAAATAAGATTAAATTCAAGAGCATTCCTTCACTTATTTGTATAGCCTGATGTAGCAGATAGGTAAGTAGCATAACATTCCATACTGCTGCAGAGTTTGTAATAAAACTGAAAAATCCCTTAATGTGCATCATTGCAGTATTGGAATACAATCAAGATGAAATGCATCATGCATAGAAAATGAGCTCAGGTATCTGTCCTCCTTGTACTCCCGTTCCATTAGTACTGTCCGAGGAGCACTGGAACTGAAATGTCACTTTCCCGCACTGCACTTCAGTCATTCCCTCTTGTCCAAAGTAACTGAGTTCATTGCCATCAAGAATAGCACTTACATTGTAAAATGTGTCTTGCTCAACCTGCACAGGGTGTTCAAACCACACAGAGAAGGTGTTGCTGGAGCCGTCGGAGGTAAACTTTGTCAGATTTTGAGCAAGGACAACGCCTAAGCGCTTCAGTTCGATTTTGACACTGTACTCAGCTTTGCCACAGCTCGACCCATACAATCCCAGTCCTGCTATAAATATCCGTTTGTCTACGGCAAACTGAATACTGTCACATCGCCCTCGGTACCGCCACTGATTGCTGCGGTACGCAGATGACTGAAACCGATGGCATCGCTGAGGCACGAGTCCTTTTCTCTTTGTCAGTGGAAACTCTAGTTTGGGTTTATTTGCAGCTGTGTACCATAGGAATATGTTGTGAGTTTCCTCAAGGGTGAGGATGTCAGACTGGGCAGCTCCGTTGGCAAACTCTTCCAAAGTCATGGTTGGTATCCGCACCAAGTACAAAGCTTTCCCTAATACATTCCTCTTGTTACGTGGCGTGATGGGCAGCCCTTGCCTTTTGCATTCGGCCTCTGCCCAGTTGAGAACAGCCTCGAAAACCACCACTTCCTTGGTGTTGAGTGCTTCCCGGGTTACAATGATCTCTAGTGTTTGTTGATCTATCTCACAGAAGCCTTCTGACTTCAGTGCCATTTCTGCCTGAGCATCAATCACTTCCCAGCAGCGCTGCGTCAGCTCTGGCTCCTCGAAGAGCCTGCTCTGAGACAGCAGGACACAAGCGTTCTTCGCTTCTAAGCTGGTCTCCAAAAAATTGACGCAAGCCTTTGCTAGGGCCGGCACTATGTACTTCTTGGCAGCATATAGTGTAGCCAGAACTGTGTCAGCTTCCAGGTCTATTTCATCACTATACATGTATCTAGACAGGGGGGAAAAAAATAGTTTCTTAGGGAAAAGAAGTAGGCCATGAAAATAATCTATAGTCGTCTTTGCTGGCAGTGAATCTGACATTCAGTATTTGTCAGCACATAAAGTAAACAGCAATAAGTGCATATTGCACAATGCCAATTAAGAGACGTATATTTTATAAGCTACTTTGATTCTGTCCATGTAATTAGTAGACTTGTAGTGGCCACTTACTTTAATAGGATTAGAAATGCTGCAGGTTCCACATCTGGTATATGGATTTCAGATTTGACCTCTGCAAGATCGCCATAAAACATAGCATAGAAGACAGAGCTACCAACTGCCAAAACATACTGGAAAAGAAAGAGAGAGAAACCTCAGTAACATGGATCAAGAACAGCTGAGCCTGCTGGCTTTCTCAAGAGCTGCATTTAGGGAAAGTTAAAAAGCTGCAATGGAGGCAGAATGCTGCCTTAGACTGTTCCCTTTAATTGCAATGTATGTGAATTACTTCGGAGATGAGACAAGAGCTGTAATTAGAGGGGGGGAAAAAAAAAAAAAAAAAAAAAAAAAGAGTGCAACCTAGTTGTAAAAGCAAGGGAAGAAGGCGATCTGCACAGCAGCACTAAAAAGCCAAAAAATTATCTGCACAAACCTTATGGGCAGGAACTTTCTTGGATGCCCCTGGCGGGCCCACGATGAAGTGAACGTCAGCCATGAGTTCGTTATTGAACATCAGCGCGTTCCTGCAAGCAGGGGAGGGGGGAGAAGCCGCGTTAGCCGCGGGCTGCCCCTGGCCCGGTGCCCCAGCCCATCCCTGCCCTCTGGCCCGGCCGGGCCGCAGGTGCACGGGGCGGGCGCCTCTCGCTCTCTGTCCCGCCCGCCCGGGGAGGGTCCGGCGGGCCTGGCCCTTACCTCTCCCGCAGCGTGGGATGGAAGGATTGCCAGTTGGCGCTCTCCAAGTTGTTGTTGTTGAGGTTTTGGAGCTGGGGCGGCGGGGGCGGCTGGGCGCTCTGCTGGAGCTGCAGGGCGTTCTTCTTGCTGTTGGCAGCGGTGGCGGCGGCGTTGCTGTTTGCAATGTTAGTGTTGGTGCTGGCAGGGTAAAGTTCTGCAGCCATCTTCTTCTTCAGGGACAGAGGCACTATCTCATAGCATCCTGGCACCTTGCCGTTTGACCTCACACTCTTTTTGGACTTCTTTAAGGTCTCTGGAAGCAGAAGAAAAAAAGTCAAACACTTCATGATCCTGCCATTGAGGCAACCAGGGGGCAGTGGCATGAGCAAGAGAACTAACAGATCCCAAATGCGAGTCCCACTACCAGGATATTTTGTACGCTTCTAGATGCAGAGGGTGGTTTTTGGTGTTTTGGTGGTTTGTTTTTTTTTTTTTTTTTTGGAGTGTGTGCGCGCTCTTTGGTTCCCGTCCCGACGCACCTTTCCAGGGGGAAAGGGGTGATGCTGTGTCGGATCAGTGCCAGCGCTCACCTTGGCTTGCCGGGGGGTCCCAGTCTCCACGGCGCTGCCACGACTGCAGCAGGGAACCCGAGCGGGGCCAGCAGGTAGTTCCTTCCCCGATGAAGGGTGACAAAAAAATTATTAAAAAAAAAACAAAAAGGAAAAAAAAAACCCCAAAACAAAAAACAAAATCCAGCAGCAAAACCCCAGGAATCCGGCCGAGGCGGTGGATCAGGAGCGAAAGTCAATCCACAAATCCTCCGAGTGCAGCAGCCCGGCGAGGGTGAAGCGCAGCCAGCCGCC